>JAWNLL010000366.1:0-116926 GCA_035042425.1 Drosophila flavopinicola
TGTGTATGTGTATGTGTATGTGTATGTGTATGTGTATGTGTATGTGTATGTGTATGTGTATGTGTATGTGTATGTGTATGTGTATGTGTATGTGTATGTGTATGTGTATGTGTATGTGTATGTGTATGTGTATGTGTATGTGTATGTGTATGTGTATGTGTATGTGTATGTGTATGTGTATGTGTATGTGTATGTGTATGTGTATGTGTATGTGTATGTGTATGTGTATGTGTATGTGTATGTGTATGTGTATGTGTATGTGTATGTGTATGTGTATGTGTATGTGTATGTGTATGTGTATGTGTATGTGTATGTGTATGTGTATGTGTATGTGTATGTGTATGTGTATGTGTATGTGTATGTGTATGTGTATGTGTATGTGTATGTGTATGTGTATGTGTATGTGTATGTGTATGTGTATGTGTATGTGTATGTGTATGTGTATGTGTATGTGTATGTGTATGTGTATGTGTATGTGTATGTGTATGTGTATGTGTATGTGTATGTGTATGTGTATGTGTATGTGTATGTGTATGTGTATGTGTATGTGTATGTGTATGTGTATGTGTATGTGTATGTGTATGTGTATGTGTATGTGTATGTGTATGTGTATGTGTATGTGTATGTGTATGTGTATGTGTATGTGTATGTGTATGTGTATGTGTATGTGTATGTGTATGTGTATGTGTATGTGTATGTGTATGTGTATGTGTATGTGTATGTGTATGTGTATGTGTATGTGTATGTGTATGTGTATGTGTATGTGTATGTGTATGTGTATGTGTATGTGTATGTGTATGTGTATGTGTATGTGTATGTGTATGTGTATGTGTATGTGTATGTGTATGTGTATGTGTATGTGTATGTGTATGTGTATGTGTATGTGTATGTGTATGTGTACGTGTATGTGTATGTGTATGTGTATGTGTATGTGTATGTGTGGGCAAGGCCAGCATAGGTATCGGCTGTCAGCGTCCCCCGATTGCGGGTATAAAAGGCATTCAATTTGCGCGATAATGTATCAAACATTGATTATCAATCAGTGCGAGCACACGACTCCGACTCCAGCTCCAGCTCCAACTCAGCATAGATAGAAAAGTTCTAATCCGAGTAGTTTCTACAATGCAGTCGCGTCAAGTCGCATCCTTGGTGCTCCTGGGCAGTCTCATCTGCCTGAGCCTGTCCGAGGCCAGCGGTCGCCACAGCTCCTACTTCAACGAGCCCGCTCTCGCCCGCTCTAACGATGCCGGCGTGATCGTTCCTCTCGACCAGAATGCCGACAAGGATAAGCTGAATGCTGGTGGTGCAGCTGCACCCGCTGCTCTTGATGCTGGTCTACCTGCAGCGGGTGGCAACAAAGACGCTTCCAGCGGTCGCTTGTTCCTAAAGAAGTTCCTTATGTTCAAGAACATGTTCAGCAGCAACAACCAGCCCGTGATTCCCATTATCATCACTGGCGCCGGCACCGGCACCGGCACTGCCACCAGCCCCACCGTCACGGTGACCTCCACCGGCACTATTCCCACTGCCACTGGCACCATCACCAGCTCTCCCACCTCACCCACCTCACCGACATCGCCGACCACCTCGGGCCGTCAGTACGGCAAGCAGCAGGATGACGAGCTTGCCGACGCCGAGGAGCCCGAGGAGCAAGTGCAGCCAGCCGGTGCTGTGGCCATGGCCGCCAATGCCGAGCTAATCGACGAGCAGGCGCTGCAGGCGGCACTCGCCGCCGGCGCACAGGAGTACGAGGTGTACACCGATGGCGATCAGGGGGCCGAGAACGGTGCCACCGAGAGCAAGGCCAGCCAGAACAACCACATCAATCTGCGCCGCAAGGGCGGCCGTCGCGGCCAAGGACAGATGATCAGTGTGCGCATTCCTCCCCGCTATCGTCGCTACTTCAAGAACGGGCAGAAGGTCATGCTGAACACCAAGAGCGGGCCCAGCAACAAGCGTCGCGTGGTCAGGAAACGCATCCAGAACAAGAACAAGCGCTTCAACAATCGTCGTCGCGGCGGCAAGAACAAGAACAAGAAGGGGAAGGGCAAGAACAAGAACAAGCGCCCACGCCTGCCAATCGTTTAAGAAGGAGCAAACAGCGAGCGAAAAGTAGAACGAAAGAATCCCCAACACACACACACACATTTTTTTTCTAATTTATTGTAGCTTATCTTAAAATTGAAGCCGCACTTCTTTTGGCCAAAACAGAATAAATAAAATCTTTCGTATAGTACTTGACACACTTTTTCTTCCAATGCTTCAAGTGATCGTGATGGGGCAGAAAAGAAAACAGTAAACACAGTGGCATAAACTGTCCCTGGGTCGCTGAACTAGTTTAAGCCCAAAGCCTGGCATCGGAATGTCGGTGCCAGAGCGGTCGAAGAGCCCAAGATGAACGTTGCCCCCATGCTGCATGTTGCTGCTAATCTTGCTGGCCACCAGCTCTCGAGCCGCTCGCTGCGACAACCCAGCCTCGCAGCAGCTGCGCCTTCGCAGCAGCTCCAATGAGCTAATGACTGATAAATTGGATCGGGAGCAGCAGCCGGAGCAGCTGAATCTGAGCCAGCTGAGTGAGTCGCAGCTGCAGCAGCTAATGCAGCAGCTCGATCTTAACGCTGACTACGACGAGGATCATCGCGGCAGCAGTCGTCCATGGACGCCAACTGGTGCGCATTCCCAGGCGCTATCTGAAGAAGCTCCTCAGACAGTTCGGATTGGCTCGCAGCGGCAGCAATCGATTGGCGGATCACTGTCGAGTCAGGTGGTGACAGAGGCTCAGCTTTACTACCTGAATCCGCTGGAATGATGGAAACAAGGCTAAATGACAGTTTAAATAAATCGATTTTCAATATGTCAAATATGAGAGAATTGCAAAAGGGGAATGAATTCAAAACGAAAATTTGATTTCAGAAATGTAGAGTGAACCAAATTGATTTTACACTGGTTGGCGTATATAATTTCAGATCCTAGAAAACTCTTCTTTTTTTTTAGCCAGTGCTGTGGTATAATTTAACTGTAACTGGGGATAAGTAATGTAATGGAAGGCTTGAACCAGTGTACTCATAGATGATTTATTATCTAAATACATACGAGGAAAGCGCTGCAAACAGTGCGCTTAAACAGTGCTACGATAATTCGATCATCAGATCCAGTTAAATACCAATAAATCGGTATTGTTTGAAGTAAGAAATGTGCAAGACTGTTGGTAGATCATCGGATTCATAAGAAATGGAGGTGTAAGAGTTGGAGTGAGCTGATAAGAGCTGAAGGGGCCTGTTGGGAGTTTTCATATTCATACGCATCGATTGGTATCTCATTCATTCTCATCCGATTACTCGTTAAAAACTTATCAAGAAATTACAAAAAGCGATGAAACTTTTCCTTTAATCTTAAATATCTTCTGTTTTTTTAAATCGTCAAAGGTTTTTGGGTATAAAGATATCGTATTAATGTGTGAATATATAAAATTGTAGGGTCGTGTCTCCAAGAACAAGTTTTTGTCACATATATTTCTAGATCCGTATGCAATATGAGAGCATACATAATTACATGCATTTTGTGCATGTAACGCTTATAACTTGCAAGTTATGACCAACAAATTATTGTTGGAACTCCAAGATTAATTGATATTTTTTGAACGTGGCGAGCTCTCGATATGAGAAGATACTAAAATTTGCATTACAAATATGAAATATTCCAAATTTCCGCATTTTTAATAAATTTAGGGCATACAAATTATTAACATTTGCTAAAATTGCTTTTAAATAAAATTGAAATAGAGCCCGTGGACTGTAAATTTGATTAAAAGGCTTTTTAAAATGTAAATATTTTACTCAGAAAAGTCTAAACAAATCTGGGTTGTAAATGCGAATGCAGGAGTGGTAAAAAAGAAATTACATCTATCAAAGGGAGATTTGATCCATTTGGTTACTTTTTATACCCTGAACCCATTTAAAATGGGTAAAAAGGGTGTAATGAAGTTGTGCAAAAGTATGTAACAGGCATAAGGAAGCATCTCCGACCATATAAAGTATATATATCTAGCCATGTTCGTTTGGCTGTCCGTCCGTCTGTCTGTCTATATGAACACCCGGATAGCAAATTTTGAATATGAGTTCTCGCAGTCCTGGGACAGATGAAGTTTATTTCATTTTATCGATAGCTCGTCCCGTTCAAAAATTATCGTTTTTGGGCCATAACTTTAAATTTATAATAGCTAGATGTGCCAAATTTGGCACCATTTTTATCTCGAATATTATACATACATATGTTACAAATATTTCACTTTTTGGATACCTCCCCCAATACCCCCAAAAGTTAAATAAAATTTTTGCATATTGGTTTGGTCACACATTTTATTGCCAAGAAAAATTAGATAAGATCGAACAATAAGCACAGAAGTTATTTTACCCTGAACCCATTAAAAATGGGTAAACAGGGTATAATGAAGTTGTGCAAATGTATGTAACAGGCATAAGGAAGCATCTCCGACCATATAAAGCTTATATATATTATTGATCAGTATCAACAGCCGAGTCGATCTAGCCATGTCCGTCTGTCTGTCCGTCTGACCGTCTGTCTGTCCGTCTATCTGTCTGAACACGCGGATATCAGAGACTACAAGAGCTAAAGATTTCATATTTGGAATATAAGTTCTCCCAACTCCGGGACAGATCCAGTTTATTTCATTTTATCGATAACTCGTACCGTTTAAGAGTTATCGATAAATTTCGGCTTCAGACTAGCGTTTTTGGGACTTAACTTCAAAGTTATAAGAGCTAGAGGCCCCAAATAATGTATAATCTCGAATAGCATACACATGTAACAAATATTTCACTTTTTTGATACCACCCCCCAAACCCCCCAAATTCATTTTTGAAGGTACGACCTTGTCTTGGTCACACATATTATTGACAATTGTTTGACCCAAAAATTTGAATAAGATCAGACAATAAACACAGAAGTTATTTAAGATTTAGCTTTCCTTTGTGCGGGGCTCAGTGAAAAAGCAAGCTAACTGCTTTAACCGCTTGTACTGCTTGTAGTATGTGTGTGTTTATATGAATGTGTATTGATAGGTAAGTATGAATGAATGTAAGGACTGGGTTCAGGGTATCTCCTAGTCGGGCACTCCCGACTAGATCACTCTTGTTTGATTTATATTTAGATTGCAGTTGAGTAGTGTTTACAATTGAATACTAGTACTTGAAAGCTGAAATGCGGTAAGTGAGGAGCACAACAAAAGCTATCTACATTTGATTGCATACTTTTAGGCACTGTACTAAAATGAATCTTCGCTATAAGCTGCGATCGGCAAAGCTTACAGAAACATGCATAAATAAAATGTGTATTGATAGGTAAGTATGAATGAATGTAAGGACTGGGTTCAGGGTATCTCCTAGTCGGACACTCCCGACTAGATCACTCTTTCTTGTTTAATTAATATTTAGATTGCAGTTGAGTAGTGTTTCCAACTGAATACTAGTACTTGAAAGCTGAAATGCGGTAAGTGAGGAGCACAACAAAAGCTATCTACATTTGATTGCATACTTTTAGGCACTGTACTAAAATGAATCTTCGCAAAAAGCTGCGATCGGCAAAGCTTACAGAAACATGCATAATTAAAATGTGTATTGATAGGTAAGTATGAATGAATGTAAGGACTGGGTTCAGGGTATCTCCTAGTCGGGCACTCCCGACTAGATCACTCGTTCTTGTTTAATTAATATTTAGATTGCAGTTGAGTAGTGCTTACAACTGAATACTAGTACTTGAAAGCTGAAATGCGTTAGGTGAGGAGCACAACCAAAGCTATCTACATTTGATTGCATACTTTTAGGCACTGTACTAAAATGAATCTTCGCTAAAAGCTGCGATCGGCAAAGCTTACAGAAACATGCATAAATAAATTGTGTTTATGCGACATTATACTTAGCAATTACATATGCCAAATCATAATAAATATGAAAAAATAGAGCGCTTATTTATTTGTATTGTACATGTAGTACAAAGTACTTTCTCACAGCTGATCTTCACACGCAAATGCGGGCAATTTAGTTATTTCAGCTCTGGGCACACTGGACTCGAAAGCTGCGCAGGAGGCGTGTTGTTTATTTGCTGTTATTCGTTACTCAGTCGCACGCACTGATTAGATATAGATCCGTCAGATCCCAACATACACCCCTAAACACACACATAATGGCAAGTGGATTATTGGCTGGAAAAGTGGCATTTGTAACAGGTACGTCACAGTTGCTGCATCCGTGACCTTTGAACTGAGCGCGTGTGTTTCATTAACAGGCGCCGGCTCCGGCATTGGGCGTGCCACTTGCCGCCTACTTGCTCGTGACGGGGCCAAGGTCATCGCCGCCGACCGCAACCTGCCCGCCGCCCATGAGACGGCCCAGCAGCTGGGTGAGGGCAGAGGCGCCGCCCTGGAGGTGGACGTCTCCTCGGCACAGAGCGTGCGCAGTGCGGTGGCAGCGGTGCTGGCCCAGTTCGAGCAGGCGCCCAGCATTGTGGTAAACTCGGCGGGGATTACGCGCGATGGCTACCTGCTGACGATGCCGGAGTGCGACTATGACGATGTGTACAGTGTGAACCTGAGGGGCACGTTCCTGGTGACGCAGCAGTTCGCCAAGGCGATGATCGATCAGCAGCTGCGCGACTGCAGCATCGTCAACCTGTCCAGCATTGTGGCGCGCCTGAACAATGTGGGTCAGGCGAACTACGCGGCCACCAAGGCGGGCGTCATCTCGTTCACCGAGGTGGCCTCCAAGGAGTTCGGCAAGTTTGGCATTCGCGTCAACTGCATCCTGCCCGGCTACATAGACACGCCCATGGTGGCCGTGGTGCCCAACAAGATCAAGCAGCAGGTGATGCAGCGCTGCCCGCTGGGCCGTCTGGGCCAGCCGGAGGAGATCGCCGAGGTGATCGCTTTCCTCGCATCCCAGAAGTCATCGTATGTCAATGGCGCTGCCATTGAGGTCACCGGCGGTCTCAGCTAAGGAGCAAGCAACCTTTTCGGCTTGATTCCTTTCTGCATTTATCTCTTGTAGCTCTACAATAAAAATCGGTTTTTATACTCTTTTCGAAGAAAATAGTGTAGAAGTTTGTAACGCATAGAAGGAAGCGTCGGAGACCCCCAAAGTTACTGCCAGTATGCTTAGAATGCCAAAACAAATTGATCTAGATATGTCCGTCTGTCTGTTATTTCATTTATTTTCATTTTTATACTCTTCGAAAAAAATAAATATTAAGTTTGTGCTGAAGTTTGTAACGCATAGAAGGAAGCGTCGGAGACCCCCAAAAGTTACTGCCAGTATGCTTAGAAAAACAAAACAAATTGATCTAGCCATGTCCGTCTGTCTGTCGGTCTGTCTGTCTGTATGTATGCAAACTAGTCCCTCAGTTTTTGAGCTATCGCGCTGCAACTTTGCACAGACACTTATTATTCAAGGGGTCATCACATTGGTCGGAGCCGGCCGGATTGGACCATTATATCTTATAGCTGCCATACAACTTGAAGTCGGTTTTGGTCATAAATAAATTTAAGCAAACTTGATTTGGCTGTTGAGTATATATACTTTATATGGTCGTAGATGCTTTCTTATGCCTGTTACAACTGCACATCCATTTTGAATGGATTCAGAGTATAACCATACATATTTACATGACACGACAATAGACTAATTTATCCAATTCACCAACCATACATACAATGCGCTTTTAATAGATCTGGATGTATTAGTCAAGTTTACGTTAGAGGATTAGAGTTAACGTAGCTCAGTATAAAAACGCACGTCTTGCAAGCGAATGTTCCAGGTTCTATTCTATTATATATTATAAAATATAATTCTTTGTTTACCCGTTATTAATAAAAGGCATTTTGTTTTGTATATATTATATTCTTATATAATATCAATTTAAAACAAGTGGGAAAGGATTATCTTCGGCGTGCCGAAGATTCTATACTCTTTTCGAACCTTTAGGCAATTTTCACTCTGCATTTATTTTTTTGCTCTAAGAATTGGTATCATATTTAATGATATAAATTTTGCATTTAAAATATTGAATTCAAGCTATTTGATATATATTTGAAAAAAATAGTTAGAAAAAAAATAAAAAGCAATATGTCGCCGGCTGGGACTTGAACCGTGTTCTCCCCCGTTTGTCAGTGCAGCACTCTAATACCTACGCCACCGAGCAGTTTTGAAATGCGCTGACAAACTCGATTATCTGATCGTTTTTTCGCGCTGTATGGTTTTTGTTCTAAGATTTTGGTAGCAAATGAATTTGATTACAGTTATTTTATATTTGAAAGGAAGAAAAAGAAAAAAAATATTAAGTTAATAATCAGTCGCCGCAGAGACTCGAACTTGCAAAACTTGTGAAACTTGCGTTCGTTAGCACGGCTCTTTACGCCTTACGCCACAAACCGTTTTGATGATCGATGACAAAATCCCTTGAAGAGCAGACTGTCAAAAGCTTACTTGCGCTTGGGTTTGTTTGCTCATATGCACCTGTTCTTTCAAAATATTTAATGACGCATATCTTCGCTATTCATGACTCAATCGTTTTGCAATTTTACCCATTGATGAGTTACAAGGAGTGTACAAGGAAATTTAAAGCAATTGCTTTGAAAACATCGGATTTATGGCCAAAACCGACTTTGAGTTGTATGGCAGCTATAAGATATAGTGGTCCGATCCGTGCAATGTGCTGTTCCCTTGAATAATAAGTGTCTGTGCAAATGTGCAAAACTGCATCGCGATAGCTCAAAAACTGAGGGACTAGTTTGCATACATACAGACTGACAGACAGACAGACATGGCTGGATCAATTTGTTTTGTTTTTCTAAGCATACTGGCAGTAATTTTTGGGGGTCTCAGACGCTTCCTTCTATGCGTTACAAACTTCAGCACAAACTTAATATATTATTTTCTTCGAAAAGAGTATTAAAACACATGTATAAACAAAATAAAGTCAGGAGTGCCCGACCAGGATATACCCTGAACCCAGACCCTATATTCAATTATAGCAAATTATCTTATTTCTTAGCTACAATATTCATATTAATTTTCCAAAGAAAATTGCTAACTAGAGTTATCCTTGCATGTCCTCATGTATTGCCATATACAGTAGATATCGATTGTAATGGCAGCCCAAACTGAACCGAACAGAAGATGGGACGAGCACACATGGTCGAGCAGCCATTGCAGTTGCCATTGTCCCAGTGCGGTCGCAAAAGGGAAACAGTGTCGCGTTTTCCCCAGCACATGCCAGGGTGGTGGTGTGTGGTGGTGCAGCATGGTCAGGGCCACTACCAAATAATATATTAATATATTTCACAATTCTCCAGCTGCTAATTAACTTGGCCTTACCACACACACACACACACACACACACACACACACACACACACACACACACACACACACACATGCAAAACGAAATACGACCAGGACACACTCAGCCATACATAATATGAGCCGCACTCACACTCAAACACACCCACACGGGCAATTACACAGAACGGGTCGCCGGGACATTAAGCAACATCAGCCGAAGACCAAAAGTTTCGGTTGTGCCGCAAAGCAACCTCCTCCCCGCCCCCGCCTCTCTGTTTTCCTGGCGTGCCAGTGTGTGTGAGTGGGTGAGTGAACGGGTGTGTGCGTTACGTTTTGCCCATTTAATTTTTAGTGCATAGTGAAAAACAAAACATTTGCTTCTCATATGGCCAAAGTCGCAACCCAACAACACACACGCATAAAAAGCGTCAGAGATGTCGAGAGAATTAGTGTCGGGTGGTGGCTGCTCTCCTATCCCCCCCCCACCCCCCCAACACCCGACCCTATACTCCCTATATAGCGTTAACAATTAACAACACAACACTCACTGCGACTAACGAAAAACAAGTGAGAAAGGATTATCTTCGGCGTGCCGAAGATTCTATACTCTTTTCGAACCTTTAGGCAATTTTCAATCTGGCAACTGCACCACTGAAATTTCAAAAGTTGTAAAAAATCGATTTATCGCGTTGCACTTTTTTTTCTATATGTCGCGGCTGGGTTTTGAACCGTGTTCTCCCCGTTTGTCAGTGCAGCACTCTAATACCTGAGCCACCAAGCAGTTTTGAAATGCGCTGACAAACTCGATTATCTGATCGTTTTTTCGCGTTGTAGGTTTTTGTTCTAGGACATTGGTAGCAAATGAATTTGATTACAGTTATTTTATATTTGAAAAGAAGAATAAGAAAAAAGTGAAAATAAATTACCAGTCGTTTTCCTGCAACCTGCAACTCGCGTTTGTCAGCATTTGTTTTTCCGCGTGGCATTGTTTTTGTTGTAAGCCATTGGAAGCAAATTAATTTGAATACAGTTATTATATATTTGGATTATATTATATAAAGGAAGAAAAAGAAAAAAAGTTTTAAATTAATAATCAGTCGCCGCCGAGACTCGAACTTGCAAAACTTGTGCTTGGCTTTGTTTGCTCATATGCACCTGTTTTTTCAAAATATTTAATGACTTATATCTTCGCTATTTATGACTCAATCGTTTTGCACATTTACCCATTGATGAGTTATAAGGATGTTCAAGCGTACAAGGAAATTGAAAGCAATTGCTTTGAAAACATCGGATTTATGGCCAAAACCGACTTAGAGTTGTATGGCAGCTATAAGATATAGTGGTCCGATCCGGCCGGCACCGACCAATGTGCTGTCCCCTTGAATAATAAGTGTCTGTGCAAAGTTGCATCGCGATAGCTCAAAAACTGAGGGACTAGTTTACATACATAGTTTCTAAGTAACTTTTGGGGGTCTCAGACCTTCTCTGCGTTACACACTTCAGCACCAACTGAATATACTATTTTCTTTGAAAAGAGTATAACAAGAAACAAGAGCCCATCGCCTGCCAGCCACTTAAGCCATGAAACAGGGCAAAGCGACCTCAATCAACCTACCATAGTCCCCCATCCCGCCTCCACCCTCTTCACCATCCACCCCACCCACACGCACAGAGCACCACTCGCCATATCTCATGTTAATGAAGTCGTAACTCTTCGTGCGACTTGTGTACGTTTTTTGTCTACTGCGCGGATGACGTGCTTCAGGAGCCAGCTTCAACTATAGCCACGTCTTTGTCACCAGTTCCAACTGGAGATGCGCACTGCTGCCGCCAATTGTTCATAAAATTGTGATGGTGCTGATGGTGGAGATGGTGCTGAGGTGGAGGAGGGGGCGAGTAACCAGCTCTATGGGTGGGTGATTAACTCAAAACTTTACAAGAACGTGAGCAAAAAACCAGCAACAATAAAAACAAGGAAGAAGGCTCTAGTCGGGATTGCCCGACTAGCAGATACCCTGAACCCAGTCCTAGCATACATTCATACTTACTTATCATTGTGCATGCAAACAAACATACACATGGTGCAAGCAGTACAAGCAGTTTTAGCTATTAGTTTCGTTCTTCACTGAGCCACAGACCATTCAAAGTTAAGTCCTAAACAATTTCTGTGTTTATTGTCCGATCTTGTTGAAATTTTTTTGCTCATACATGGCAATAATATGTGTGACCAAACCAAATTGCAAGGTCATATCATCATAAATGGGTTTTTCACACCTTTTTGGGGATTGGGGGGTGGTATCCTAAAAAAAAAATATTTGTTACATGTGTATGCTATTCGAGATTCTACATACTAAATTTGGGTCCTCTAGCTCATATAACTTTTAAGTTATGGCCCAAAAACTTTATGTTATGGATAAGATGGAATACAATTTATCTGTCCCGGGATTACAGACAGATGGACAGACAGACAGACGGATGGACATACAGACGGACATGGATAGATCGACTCGGCTGTTGATACTGATCAAGAATATATATAAACTTTATATGGTCGGAGATGCTTCCTTATGCCTGTTACATACTTTTGCACAAAACCATTATACCCTTTTTACCCAATTTTAAGGGTACGAAAAAAAAGATAGCGCGCGACTAAAACATACCCTGTAAGCTGCTGAGCGTAAGTCGAGTGCTGGAGTCCTTTTTTAACTTTTAATACTTTATGTGTATGAGAAAGCTTCGATGTGAGCAGTTGAGCTCTGGTCTTATATTTAATTTATTTTTACTGATTGTTATTATGGACGGACAATGACAAATAACTATCAAAATTACCTGTTTGATTATTACAAGCATGGTGGGATGGAAAGGCATATATTCTTCGGCTTGCCTAAAATAGCTGAGTATTTCTTTTTAAATAGATTTTTCAAAGCCACATGAAATTGTTGTATGAATAAGAAAGATGAGAAAAATTCATAGCATGGGAATTTGTTGCAGTGCGAGTTCAAGTTGCAAGAATGTTGGCTGCTCTCTGTGGATATCGCTAGCCCGATCCATACACATGCACACTCGTACACACATGCACACTCGTACACACACACACACACACACACACACACACACACACACACACACACACACACACACACTTGAGCAGAGAGATGCGTGCGCCTGAAACTTACGTTTCCTTAGTTTCCACAACAATGTCAAGCCAATTAACACAGTAAGCCACAATTACAACTTCCGACAACTAAGTGCACGTTTGGCTCTGGTATGGTTCTAGCCCCACCCTCTGCGTGTGTTTGTGTGGGGGGGGGGGTGTGTGCGAGTGTGCTTGTGTGTGGATTGGTTGTTGGCTAGTTAGTTGGGTGGCTGCTTGAGGGTTGTTTGTGACAAGGCAACTAATTTAGTTTAATGCGCGTCGTGCGCGCTGCCGCAAAAATTACTTGTGGATCGTGCGGCGGTCGACACTCGGGCAGCATAACACATAGAGCAACCAGACGCATCGTGGAACTTATGTGAATATGTATATGTGTGTGTGTGTGTGGGTGACCCTTACGCACTCATTAAGCATTTTTAGTCGAGCTTAGCGAGCCGTTTGTTTGCATTGTGAACTGGCTGCTCTCGCACCCCTTGCATTCTTTGCAGCCCCTTTGTTTAATGCCATGACTTCCACCCACACAAACACCCCCACCACTGCCCCCACCCATTTCAGCCATAAGCCTACACACACAAGTGGGTGGGTTGGCTGGCGTTGCGACTCATTTTAATATCCACTGCTGTTTGTTTGATTTTTAGCTTTTACAGCTGACAGTTTTGTGACGGCAAGTCTGACACCACCAACACCACCGGGTGGGTCAAATTACAAATGTTGCGCTACTTTATTTGACTTTTGGGCAGCAGCTGTACGGCGACGATTGTGACTGCTGCTAATGATGAACCCAGTTGCTCTTTGATCCTTCCCCGACAGAAAAAAAAGTCATTTACATCTTTGCAATAAATTTGTATTTATTCCTTTCTTGTTTCATATAATTTTTTTTGTTTTTTTTTTGGTATTTTATTTTTTTGCATTCGCTGATTATTTGCTTTGTAATTTGCATTTTGTATACATAAAACATATGTTCATTTCGCTTAATTACTGATAAAAAGATCGACAGCTAAAAATTTTGCAATTTAATGCAATTTTCTGCTCTTAATTGCTAATAAAAAAAACTTAAAGCAGAAACAAGTGAGAACGTTGGAGTCGGGCGGAGCCGACTGCGTAATACTCTGATACCATTTTAAGAACAGCTGAAAGCAAGTGAACAGAAAGATATACATTTTCGCGATTTTTGGGGGTGTGCCCCAAATTTTTTTCCGATCTTTAGAGGGGGTGACAAGAAGTCTATCTTCCAATTTTGGTGACCTTAGCTTTAAAACTGCGGGAGATATAAGCGTTTCAAATTAATTTTGGAGGGGGGGGCTGGTGGGCGTAATAATGGGCGTAGCCGATAAACTTAGCATCCAATTTTTTCGGAAGGTCACCAGCAATATACCTACCAAATTTGATTACTCTAGCTTCAAAATTGTGGGAGATATTCACGTTTAATCGATTTGTGATTTAAGGTGTATCGACATGTTATCGATTTGCCAGCCTCCCAGTGGGCGTGACATAAATTTGATACAAACTTGATCTGGAGTAGATAGCTATAATCATAACACAAAATATTTCAAGAGTCTATCTAATATCGTTTCGGAAATACGTGCGTTCATCCAGACAGACAGACGGACAGACGGACGGCCTGACGGTCATCCGACAAAACCAATGTACTATGAGTACCTTCAGTATCAGAGTATAAAAAAATGATGTGATGCCTTTTCTTTCATTTATGAATTTTCTTTATGAAATATGTTCATATATCAAACTATATATGAATATATATATGTATATATAGAACATCGAACAAAGCTACCAGGCTTTCTATACTAACATATAGAAGAAAAAAATTGATACAGTATACATGGACATATGTAAACTAGACTATAATGTGTATGTTAATGGCATACTGCAGCTAGGATACATGTTCATAGATGTACTACCGTTATAAACTTAGAAGTACAGTTAGCACAATTGAATTTGTATGTACTTTCTCCTTTTTTATTTAATCTTTTTTTTAGTATTTTTGTATTTAGCTATTTACCTTTGCTTTTCTTTTTGCTTAAGGTTTTTAGATATGCTGAGCTTAAAGTGTGGCCGTGTCGTAAGTTAAGGCGACTGTTTATGAGTGAATATTCAGCCACTACAATTTTTCAAAAACATTTTTAGCTCTTAACTGTAAAAACTCTTAGAAATACACACAAAATATTATACAAAAAAAATTCACTTCTTAAATACTATCAGGTACTTTGGCATAATTTTCTTAAGAAATACACACATACAGGCACACTACTACATAGAGTATGTGTATGTTTGTTTTGCAAGCACATTATATATAATCGGTTCCCATATTTTTTTTTTGGATTTTTATTTGTTTTGTGCATTTTGCGCACTTCTTGTTACACGTGTTGCACAAAGAGTTGCCTACATTTGAGCTGTCACAAAAGTAGAAGATTAATCGATAGAGAAAGTTGGGATATAGTTAGATATGTAAGTAGTTGGATAGCTTTAAGATTTGCTCAACAGGTTATACTTAAATTGAATGGGTAATATAAATTATATATGAGTGACTCTATTTATATTTATGGGAGCAAAAGCTTAGCAATTTTCAAAATGTTCTCGCACAACAAAGGCACGCAAATTGTATTTTTTGATTGTGTGTTTATTTTGACGTATGTATATATAATGTTTTTTTTTTAATATTTTCGTTTTCTAGTTGATGGTTTTTAAAACTGTTCTCATTTCTAATTTGTTTTTTTTTTAATAAATAATTTGTATAAGGCAATTCTGAACATGCAGCAAGATTCAAGCGACTCGTAAATGCGCAACATTCTAACTTATTAAACTATTTAGTCTATAGAAACCTGGCCTTTTTTTTCAGCCAATTACAACTAGCTCAAAAAATTTGAATTGACACGCTAATGCCAAGCGGCAAACTAATTTTCGACTAAGCTAGGCAAGACAAGTGCGAAGGGATTATCTTCGGCATACTGAAGATTCTATACTCTTTTCTAACCTTTAGGCAATTTTTACTCTGCCAACTGCACCAAAAAAAATCGTTTTATCGCGTGCTGCTCTAAGAATTGGTATCATATGAATTTAAATTTTTCTTTTAAATTATTGAATTCAAGCTATTTCATATATATTTGAAACAAATAATTAAAAAAAAAAACAAGTGGGACAGGATTATCTTTGGCGTGCCGAAGATTTCATACTCTTTTCGAACCTTTAGACAATTTTCATTCTACCAACTGCAGCACTGTCATATGCTGTAATAATTCATTTTATCGCGTGGCATTTATTTTTTTTGTTCTAAGAATATTAAATTTTTTTCCAGTTCTATGGTAGCTACAAGATATAGTCCGATCCGGCCGGCTCAGATCAATGTGCAGACATTTTGAATAATAAGTATCTGTGCAAAGTGTCATCGCGATAGCTTTGAAAACATGGGATATATGCCCAAAGCCGACTTCGAGTTGTATGGCAGCTATAAGATATAGTGGACCGATCCGGCCGGCTCCGACCAATGTGCTGTCCCCTTGAATAATAAGTGTCTGTGCAAAGTTGCAGCGCGATAGCTCAAAAACTGATGGACTAGTTTGTATACATACAGACAGACAGACAGACAGACAGACGGGCATGGCTAGATCAATTTGTTTTATTTTTCTAAGCATACTGGCAGTATTTTTTGGGGGTCTCAGACGCTTCCTTCTATGCGTTACAAACTTCAGCACAAACTTAATATAGTATTTTTTTCGAAAAGAGTATAAAAACAAGTGGGGAAGGTTTATCTTCGGCGTGCCGAAGATTTGATACTCTTTTCGAACCTTTAGGCAATTTTCACACTGCCAACTGCACCACCGAAATATTTAATGACGCATATCTTTGCTAATTGTAACTGAATCGATTTGAAATTTTAAACATTGGTGAGTTATAAGGATGTTCAAGTGTGCAAGGAAATTTAAGGCGATAGCTTTGAAAAAATGGGGTATATGGCCAAAACCGACTTCGAGTTGTATGGCAGCTATAAGATATAGTGGTCCGATTCGTCCGGTTCCGATCAATGTTCTGTATGTTTGAATAATAAGTATCTGTGCAAAGTTTTATCGCGATAGCTTTGAAAACATGGGATTTATGGCCAAAACCGACTTCCAATTGTATGGCAGCTATAAGATACAGTGGTCCGATCCGGCCGGTTCCGACCAATGTGCTGTCCCTTTGAATAATAAGTCTCTGTGCAAAGTTTTATAACGATAGCTCAAAAACTGAGGGACTAGTTTGCATACATACAGACAGACAGACAGACAGACAGACGGACATGGCTAGATCAATTTGTTTTGTTTTTCTAAGCATACTGGCAGTAACTTTTGGGGGTCTCAGACGCTTCCTTCTATGCGTTACAAACTTCAGCACAAACTTAATATACTATTTTCTTCGAAAAGAGTATAATCAATAAGTCGCGGCTGGGATTTGGACCGTGTTCAGCCGTGTTTGTCAGCTCAGCACTCTAATACTTACGCCATCAAGCAGTTTTTAAATCTGCTGAAAATCTCAATTATACTGATAGTTTGATGCACGTTGTATAGTTTTTGTTCTAAGACATTGGTAGCAAATTATTTTAATTATAGCTATTTTATATTTGAAAAGAAGAGTAAGAAAGTGAAAATTAATGACCAGTCGCCGCTGGTACTCGAACCAGCGACCTTTCGTTTGCCAGAGCGTCACTTTACCCCTTACGCCACAAATCTTTTCGATAGTCGATGACAAAATCCCTTGAAAAGCAGACTGCCAAAAGGTTACTTGCGCTTGACTTTGTTTGCTCATATGCACCTGTTCTTTCAAAGTATTTAATGACGCATATCTTCGCTGTTTATGATTCAATCGATTTACGATTTTACCCATTGATGAGTTTTAAGGATGTTCAAGTGTACAAGGAAATTAAAAGCAATTGCTTTGAAAACTTCGGATTTATGGCCAAAACCGACCTTTGAATAATAAGTGTCTGTGCAAAGTTGCATAGCTCAACAAGTAAGAGTGCTCTAGTCGGGAGTGCCCGACTAGGAGATACCCTGAACCCAGTCCTTACTATTGCAAGGTCATAACTTCAAAAATGCGTTTTTTCAAATTTTGGGGGGATTGTGGGGTAGTATCCAAAAAGTGAAATATTTGTTATATGTGTATGATATTCGAGATTATACATGCCCAATTTGGGGCATCTAGCTCTTATAACTTTCAAGTTATGGCCAAAAAACACAGGTCTGAAGTCGAAATTTATCGATACCTTTTGAACGGGATGAGTAATCTATAAAATTAAACAAACTTGTACTGTCCCGGGACTACGAAAACTTATATTCCAAATATGAAGTCTCTAGTTCTTATAGTCTCCGATATCTGCGTGCTCATACAGACGGACTGACAGACGGACAGAAGGACATGGCTAGATCAGCTCGGCTGTTGATACTGATCAAGAATATGTATACTTTATATGGTTGGAGATGCTTCCTCAGGCCTGTTACATTCTTTTGCACAAAACCATAATACCCTTTTTACCCATTTTTAATGGGTTCAGGGTATAAAAATTGAGGGACTAGTTTGCATACATACAGACAGACGGACATGGCTAGATCAATTTGCTTTGTCATTCTAAGCATACTGGCAGTAACTTTTGGGGGTCTCCGACGCTTCCTTCTATGCATTACAAACTTCAGCACAAAGTGAATATACTATTTTCTTCGAAAAAAGTATAAAAATAAGTAGTAATAGTAGTAATAATGATCATGATAAACAATGTAGATATATTAAATTAAAATATAATACTAGCTATATCTGTAGTTAATTATAGATCTAGTAGTCCACTAGTGTATATATATATATATCTATATCTATAGATATATATTAGCCTAGGTATGTGCTGCCTAATCAGACGGGACATGAGCTCTTTGACCTTAAATTATACGATGCGAATTTTTGGTTGCTAAACGTTGAATGGTCGGCCAAAACTTACCCTCTCACCCACCCCTTGGCGCCTCCGGTGGCGCCCAAAGTGTTACACACCCTTGCCTGCTTTTGAGATCAGTCCTACGAGTGTGTTTGCTTGGGCGGCTGCTTGGTGGGCTACTCGGCTGCCCGGACAGTGATTGGGTGGGCGGAGCACACCCAGACAACTGCTTAGACCGCCGTGGGTGCCGGCAGCAGCGAGGAGTTGGACGTGCGCAGATAGGGATTGCCGTAGATTGCACTGTACCGCGGATCGACACTCAGCGCCATCGAGTTGGGCACCACCACATGGGTGGTGGTGGCAGTGGCGGTGCTCTGATTGCTGCAGCTGTCATTTGGCGATGAGCTGACCACAGACGCCGTTGTCGACTGCAGACTGGGCAGCCCGTTCTCCTGCCTTATCTCGCGTTGCCCAATTATGCTGCCAGTCAAACTGCCCCCACTGCTATTGGTTAGAAAGGTCATCGGCACGCTCTGCACCGCCACCTGTTGTTGTTGTTGTTGCTGCTGTTGATGCTGTTGTTTCGGGTGGTTGTGGCTGTGGTGGTGTTGTTGCTGCTGATGCTGTTGCTGCTGCAGCTGCAGCTGATTCTGATGGTTGTTCTGCAGTATGGTGGAGCTGCCATTGGACTTGGTCGAGCACGAGGTCAGATACTGCGGCGGTGGGCTGTAGTGAGTGCTGTAGTCGCCATAGGGCACATAGCCGCCGGAAATGTCCACCTTGAGGTCGCTGTAGTTGGAGGTGCGATCGCCGGCCTCCATTTTGCAGCTGACGCCGCCGTTCTTTGTGAGCTGATGCTCGTTGATGACGTCAGCTGGGGGCAGCTTGGTGCGCCTCTTGCACTTGAAGTAAATCAGAAGGATGATGAAGATCACCGATAGGATGGCCAGCGCCGACATGCCGCCCACAAAAGTTCTCTGCAAGGATATGGTCTCTGAAACAAAGACGAAATGCAAAAATGCACAAAGGTCAAATGATGTGTTGGCTGGGTAAGTTCATTTATTATTATACTAACTTTTCTACTTGTTTTTTGGGCAATGTTGAAACTATAACTGTATCACAACTGGACAAATGCTCAACCATAAATTAATTTTTATACTCTTTTCGAGGAAAATAGAATATTAAGTTTGTGCTGAAGTTTGTAACGCATAGAAGGAAGCGTCGGAGACCCCAAAAGTTACTGCCAGTATGCTTAGAAAAACAAAACAAATTGATCTAGCCATGTCCGTCTGTCTGTCTGTCTGTCTGTATGTATGCAAACTAGTCCATCAGTTTTTGAGCTATCTCGATGCAACTTTGCACAGACACTTATTATTCAAGGGGACAGCACATTGGTCGGAGCCGGCCGGATCGGACCACTATTTCTTATAGCTGCCATACAACTCAAAGTCGGTTTTGGCCATAAATCCGATGTTTTCAAAGCAATTGCCTTAAATTTCCTTGTAACTCATCAATGGGTAAAATCGCAAATCGATTGAGTCATAAACAGCGAAGATATGCGTCATTAAATATTTTGAAAAACAGGTGCATATGAGCAAACAAACCCAAGCGCAAGCTTTTGGCAGTCTGCTCTTCAATGCATTTTGTCATCGACCATCAAAACGGTTTGTGGCGTAAGGCGTAAAGAGCCGCGCTAACGAACGCAAGTTTCGCAAGTTCGAGTCTCGGCGGCGACTGATTATTAGTTTAATACTTTTTTCTTTTTCTTCCTTTCAAATATATAACTGTAATCAAATTAATTTGCTTCCAATAGCTTAGAACAAAAACAATGCCACGCGAAAAAACAAATGCTGACAAACGCGAGTAGCAGGTTGCAGGAAAACAAAACAAGTAAGCTTTGATAGTCTGCTCTTCAAGCGATTTTGTCATCGATCATCAAAACTGCCTGTGGCGTAAGGGATAGAGTTGCGCCCTGTCAAACGAAAGGTCCCGAGATCGATCCCTAGCGGTGACCAACAATTTTTTTAATTTTTTCTTATTCTTCCTTTCAAATATAAAACAACTGTAATCAAATTCATTTGCTACCAATATCTTAGAACAAAAACAATGCCACGCGAAAAAACAAACAAACAGTATAATCGAGTTTGTCAGCGCATTTCAAAACTGCTTGGTGGTGTAGGTATTAGAGTGCTGCACTGACAAACGGGGAGGCCCGGTTCAAATCCCAGCCGCGACATATTGCTTTTCATTTTTTTTCTAATTATTTTTTTCAAATATATATCAAATAGCTTGAGTTCAATAAAAGAAAAATTTAAATTCATATGATACCAACTCTTAGAGCAAAAAAATAAATAACACGCGATAAAACGATTTTTTACTACTATTGCAATTTCAGTGGTGCAGTTGGCAGAGTGAAAATTGCCTAAATGTTCGAAAAGAGTATAAAATCTTCGGCACGCCGAAGATAATCCTTTCCCACTTGTTAATTACTTGCTTCTAGTGTAATCTTTTAAGCTAAATAATTTGAATACAATTAAATTAATTTCACAAGTCACTGGAAATCAATTGAAATACTGTACTGTACTGTGTACTCACTCTTTGCTTGCAGCTGAATCTCGGCCACATCGTTGCCGTAGTCGTTGACCACAGTGCAGTTGTATTTGCCGTAGTGATAGGGCTGGCTGTCGCGAATGATGAGCGTGCTCTTCACGCCACCCGGCAAAGCATCGACCAGTATGGAGTAGTCGTGGCCGGACTCGGAGCTGATCTCCTGACCATTGAACGTCCAGGAGACATGACGAGCCCGCGGCACGCTGCTTGCGAAGCACTCAATACGCGCCGTGTCGCCAACGAGGCCGTATTGGGAATGCTGTGAACTGATGCTGGGTGAACCCTTCAGATAGACGTAGGCATCCGCTGAGATCTCGGCGTAGCCGGGCACATTCGCCTTGCAGTAGTAGCGACCGGCTGTCTCGTTGCTGACGCCGAAGGTCAGGTTGCAACTGGTGCCGACGACGCGATCGCTGGGATGCTGAATCCAGACAATCTCCGGCTGCGGATTGCTGTCCACCTCGCAGTTGAGCGACACGATGCTGCCGATGTCCGCCTCCAAAGATTGTGGACGCTGCTTGAAGCTGGGCGCATCTGTTCAGGGATAGTGGGAGGAGGAGCAGTCGTTAGGACTGCCGATAACGGATATCGTCGGATATGGATATTCACACTTACAGCTAATGTCCAGCGTCTCGCTGTCCTCGCTCTTGCCCACAGAGTTCTGTACCTCGCACTTGACAATGGCATCGTGAAATTTGCGCGTCACGTTGCGTATGACCTGCGGATGGAGATGGGGATGAAGATGGAGATTGTGGTAGTGATTGCGACGGTGATTGTGATTGAGTTTCAGTTTGAGCCGAGAATAACAGCAAATTGTGGGAACGTTATGTCTTTCCGGCCGCACCGCAACTGGTTCTGGCTTTTGGTCTCACTCTGGTCGCCAGTTGTAATTGCCATGACGAAAAAACTCGCCAGCATTATATAACATTTTTATCGCAGCGGCAGCAAAGTTGCTCTAATTATGCGGCTCGCTGCAGGAATGTGGACGTGGCCAGACCAGCAACCACGTTTTCATACTCTTTATACTCTTTTCGAAGAAAATAGTGTATTCACTTTGTGCTGAAGTTTGAATGACAAAACAAATTGATCTAACCATGTCCGTCTGTCTGTCTGTCTGTATGTATGCAAACTAGTCCCTCAGTTTTTGAACTATCGTGATAAAACTTTGCAGAGAGACTTATTATTCAAAGAGACAGCACATTGGTCGGAACCGGCCGGATCGGACTACTGTATCTTATAGCTGCCATACAACTGGATATATATTTAATATTTCAAAAGAGATATTTAAATTTATATGATACCAATTCTTAGCGCAAAAAAATAAATGCCACGCGATAAAACGATTTTTTACTACTATTGAAATTTCAGTGGTGCAGTTGGCAGAGTGAAAATTGCATAAAGGTTCGAAAAGAGTATAAAATCTTCGGCACGCCGAAGATAATCCTTTCCCACTGGTTTCTATTGCGCAACAACCAAAGGCGGTGGACGATGGGCGAGTTGGGGAGCGGGAGGGGCAGGGGCAGCTGGAAGTTGCTAGTGTACTTACCATCTCAGTCTTCTGACCGCCATTAATTGGCTCGTCGTTGATGTACCAGCGGTAACGGACATCGCTGGGATTGGCATCGGCCCGGCACTCGAGTCGCACCTGTGCATGCTCTACAATCCGCTGAACGGCACCAGCAGCTGACCCAGAGATCGAAGCAGAGAGGGAGGCGGAGTTAGAGTTGGAGCCAGTGGCGCTACCGCCTCCCGAGCCAATCACATTCACCTTGACTTTGGGTGCGTATTTAACCTGTTGAGCAAAATATGTATAAACAGGGGAAATCTTTTAGCGACAGTTGTGATTAAAAGAGTCCTGGTACTCCTAGTACCCAGAATTTCCTACAATTGCATTTCTCACTCGCTTACAACTAACTACCACTACCTCAAAATAGACAGCATAAGTTCTAGCCTGCGATTTGGAGGAATGTGTTGCTTCAGGTATCTCATAGTAATTGCATAAGGACTCATAATGCGTTCAATTTCCAGAGTCGGGCAGTGATTGAATTCTCGTTAGAATCAGCTTCCAGCTGCGCAGCTGCTTGAATTTACCTCCCTGCATTTCTATCGAAAATGCAAACTGACGTTATATATACTGTCTTCAGTAAACCATTTGACTCTGTTAACCATGATATATTGCTATATAAGCTTGATTGTTTAGGATTCCCTCCCTCATTTCTTTTATGGATTGCCACCTATTTGAAAGGTCGCACTCAAAGAGTATTGCTTAGGTCGACTACCTCGAAAATGGTTCACGTTACTTCTGGTGTACCTCAAGGTAGTCATCTTGGACCTTTATTGTTTACTCTTTTCATTAATGACCTGCCTTCGATTGTATCACACTCTCGTATTCTTATGTACGCAGATGATGTGAAACTTATTTTTTCGTACACCGATCCCTTGTGTCATACTCATCTGCAAGATGATTTGAACTCTATGCAGCGCTGGTGTTCGGCCAATCTACTGCAGCTAAATTGTTCAAAATGTATGTTCATGACTTTTAGTCGGACTAGACCCTACTTAACCACTTATACGATTGACAATGTTCCATTGCAACGTATCTGTACAGTTAAAGATCGTGGAGTCATTTTTGACAACAAGCAACTTTAATATGCATATGTCGACTATCACTAATGAGGCCAGAGGTGTACTTGGCTTTATTAAGCGTTGGTCGAAAGAATTTAACGATCCTTTCACCACAAAACTGCTATATGTTTCTTTAGTTCGTCCTATCCTTGAATACTGCTCATGTATTTGGTGTCCGCAGTACCAAAACTTCCAAGAGCGAATAGAATCCGTGCAGAAGCAATTCCTGCTCTTTGCCTTACGTGGACTTAACTGGGATCCCAATCTCCGTTTGCCATCGTATTCCAGTAGGCTTTTACTTATTAATCTTCCATCGTTACTTAACCGTAGAACAACGCTTGGTGTTGTCTTCCTACACAAGTTAATTAACGGCGGCATAGACTCTTCCTTTCTGTTAGCTCGCCTAAACTTTTTTGTGCCTAGTAGGCCAACTAGAAAATACGTCCCTTTGATTTTACCTTCATGCACGACTGATTACGCTTTGCACAATCCTCTTCGTGTTCTTTGCAAGGACTACAACAAAGTGTTCCTTGTCATCTCGGTTGAGCTCTCTCTCCCAATAATAAAATCTTATATTCTTTTGTATTTACGGGACTCCTCTGCCGGTGTTTAGTTAAATCTATTTCCCTTTTTTTCTTTATTTCACTCCTTTGTTTTTCTTTATTCTCTCTCTATCTTCTATTTTTCACTTTATAAAATACTTTCTAATAGTATATACTAACTCATTATAAATACTTGCTTCCTTTTAAATATTAACAAACTACTAAACAAATTTTTATTGATTTTTGGTTTGATTGGGTTTTTCTGGGTTTTCCCCAATCCTTGCAACAAATGTTGGACCAATGATTTAATTTTGCTATTGATATCCCCAGAACCTAACGTAATTTTAACTTTATATCTTTAATCTAATTTATTTACTATTTTAAATTTTTTGAAAATTTTGTATATACACTTAAATGTTTTATAATTTTATATAAATTCTTTTGTGTCGACTGTCAATAGTCGACAATAAATAAATAAATAAATAAAAAAAATGCTGCCAGAGCACCTCATTAAGGACCGAGCATGGTAAGGCTGATGGTTAGTGCTTTATGAATTTGCCAACTGACGACTGAGCCCCCAACTTTAAGCCAGGACAAAAGCCAAGGACACCAATGGTGTATTCAATTGACAACTATGATAGTTGGAATTTGCCGCAGGGAGTTTTGACAGCTGGCTGAGGTCTACTGTCTAAGTCCTTGCATCCTTGCACTTAACTAAGGATTTACCTTGGACCTATTCCATATTTCTTCTGTTCTTCTATTAATTAGCTCATCACTGTCAGCCCGTGTCCAACACAAAAGTCCATTCATAAAGTGCGAAATCCCCACTATCTACTGCTGGCCAACAACTGAATGCCCCCCTTAGCGGGCTGGACTCTAACTGCACTGTGATAAGTTCAAGTACAACCGAAACAGAATTCCTAACATCTTGTTCTATCAATTTCTAAGAAAGTATAGAACATTATTCATATTACTTAATTCACCTACAAAATTAAAGTATTTACAACACCTTCATTGACAGCTAACTTTAATGAAATTGTCAATTTAAAAGTGGGGGCTCGAAAGATTCGGATATGTCTCCTTCAATGCTCTACACGTTTCCTCATAAAATAATTATACTCTCTGCAGGGCATTCAAAAAGAGGGATGCAGATCCATTAGTGGGCCTGGGAGGCTTGGCAGGCATCACGTAATATTGATAGTGTTGACTGTGACGCGTCAGCGCATTGTGCTATGCCCATAGATAAGGTGCAGGCTCCGGCTCGGTGCCCAGCGTCCCACTCGCTGACCAGACTTTACTGTCAGATGATGCTAAAATTGCAATGGATCTGTGAGCAGACTGCACAGGCAACTGCACTGCAGGACTGCACCGGGGGAATTAAATGGGACTTCGCAGGGGCCCGGAGGTTACGGGGGACAGGGGGCAAGGGGCCAAGGGAAAGGGGGAATTGGTGCAGCTTACCTCGACACGTATTTTGGCTGAGCGATAGGTGCGGTCTGCCGTGTTCTGTGCCTGGCATGTGAAATTCGTATTGTGGTGCTCCTTTTTGGGTGTGAGCCGTAGCAGCGATTTGGCCGTATAGCGACGTAGATCGGGCAGCGGTATAACTGTGAACTCAATGTTATCCGTGAGTACGTTGCCCAGGCCATCAATCCATGTAATCTGTACAGGGCGTGGAATAGAGAGAGAGATAGAGAGACAACATGTTGTGGGTTAGTGCTAGCGCCCAATTTGCGGCTAGTCAGTCAGACTGTCAGGCGAGAGCCTCGGCGGTCTGACTGACATCCATTGTTTGTTTGATTAGTTTCGACTGAGGACCGAAAGTGCGCTTTCAACAATGCTGCGGTATCAGCTGCAGCCAGAAATTTCTACTCGTATGTCAATTTGATGCTGGCCTGCCCTGCTCTTTGGATGTTGCGTTGCTTACCTCGGCTGCGGGCTTGCCGCCAATTGACACGCACTCAATCTCCACCTTGCGATCCTCGGTAGCATAGATGACATCACCCTGTGTGATTTTCGGCGCCTCCGGCGGCACCAGCACAGTCAGATCAGCGAATGTCGAACGTATGGCCGGCTGTGCCTCCGGGCCGGGACTCACTTGGCACTGGTACTTGGCATCGTCGTCCAGCATCACCGGATAGATGTCCAGCGAGTAGTCGCCCTCCTCGTCGCTGCCCACCATCGAATAGCGCTCAAAGCCATGCAGATCACGTGAGGTGCCCAGGCCGAAGTCATCTTTTGTCCACTGCAGCGTGCCCTGCTTGTTAATAACGCGACAGGGCAGCGTCACCCGTGCCCCGACCACAGCCGTCTGGTCCTGCGGCTCCATGGCGAAACGCTGGTTCTGATAGCTCATGTATAGCGATGGAGTCGCACCAACCGCATCCGCGCTCAAAAGCGTCAACAGCAGCAGCGATGCCATCCCAAAAGGCTCACCCATGCTTCCTCGCATTAGCTCTTTCCGCTTCGTTGTCATTTGTCGTTTGCCCGGCTGCAAGAAACAGACAAAAACGGGGTATTATTAGGTACATACGTTCAGTTGAGATTCAATTCAAATTCATTTTGGTCTGCTGTATAAGAACTTGAATTAGCAGTTTTTTCTTTGAAACTGAAATAATTTGATAAAATTCTACACAATTTGTATAATTATACTCTGATACCGAAGGTACTCATAGTATATTGGTTTTGTCGGATGTCCGTCAGGCCGTCCGTCTGTCTGTCTGGATGAACGCACGTATTTCCGAAACGATATATGGTAGACCCTTGAAATTTTTTGTGATATACTTGTAGCTATCTGCTTCAGATCAAGTTTGTTTCAAATTTATGCAACGACCACTGGGAGGCCCACTGTAACGCCTCCCAGCCACCATGAAACACGGAACCCTGTATCTCGCACAGCTGACGAGGTACAGCCACCAAACTTTGAGGGTAGACCTCTGGCCACCTCCTCTAAAAATCGGCAAAAAATGTTGGGACTTCGCTCCCTCCCTCCCTCCCTCCCCCAAAAATCGCGAAAATGTATATCTTTCACAGCCCCCTCCCGTTACCAAAAATTTGGATGGCCGATTTCTGGTCACCCATACACCAGCAAAATTTTCTGTTCACTTGCTTTCAGCTGTTCTTAAAATGGTATCAGAGTATTACGCAGTCGGCTCCGCCCGACTGCAACGTTCTAACTTGTTATTATTACAAAATACATTCAACAATGCCTTAGATGCAATGCCCTCTTTTTCGCTCCCTAAATTTGAATTGTTCTAAAATTTTGAGCGGAATGAACGAAGCGTGTCAAGCAAATAAGTTTCTCATAAGTAATATATTTGGTTTTAAATACAGCAAGCGTTATTAGATTTGAACCAAAATGGTTCACTAGTGATTTAAATTTCGCCAATCCCCAAAAGTATGCAATTCCTTACCTCTTCGAGAAACACGAGCGAAGAAATAGCGAAATAAAATAAACGATTTGCAACGTTTTGTTCAACAAAATGTTGGGTATCGCAACAATTGCTTGGGGTTCTTTTCGAGTATTATTATTGCGTTTATTGTTTATCGTTTCTTGTTGATGCTTGCGCGTTTTCCTTTTTTTATACTCTTTTCGAAGAAAATAGTATATTAAGTTTGTCCTGAAGTTTGTAACGCATAGAAGGAAGCGTCTGAGACCCCCAAAAGTTACTGCCAGTATGCTTATAAAAACAAAACAAATTGATCTAGCCATGTCCGTCTGTCTGTCTGTCTGTCTGTCTGTCTGTCTGTCTGTATGTATGCAAACTAGTCCCTCAGTTTTTGAGCTATCGCGATGCAACTTTGCACAGACACTTATTATTCAAGGGGACAGCACATTGGTCGGAGCCGGCTGGATCGGACCACTATATCTTATAGCTGCCATACACCTCAAAGTCGGTTTTGGCCATAAATCCGATGTTTTCAAAGCAATTGCCTTAAATTTCCTTGTACACTTGAACATTCTTATAACTCATCAATGGGTGAAATCGCAAATCGATTGAGTCATAAACAGCGAAGATATGCGTCATTAAATATTTTGAAAAAACAGGTGCATATGAGCAAACAAAGTCAAGCGCAAGAAAGCTTTTGATAGTCTGCTCTTCAAGGTATTTTGTCATCGATCATCAAAACGGTCTGTGGCGTAAGGCGTAAAGAGCCGCGCTAACGAACGCAAGTTTCGCAAGGTCTCGCAAGTTCGAGTCTAGGCGGCGACTGATTATTAATTTAATACTTTTTTCTTTTTCTTCCTTCCAAATATATAACTGTAATCAAATTAATTTGCTTTCAATGGCTTAGAACAAAAACAATGCCACGCGAAAAAACAAATGCTGTCAAGCGCGAGTTGCAGGTTGCAGGAAAACAAAACAAGGAAATTTGTAACAGTCGGCTCTTCAAGCAATTTTGTCAGCGATCATCAAAACGGCTTGTGGCGTAAGGGGTAAAGTTGCGAACTGGTGAGCGAGAGGTCCTGGGTTCAAGACCAGCGGCGGCGACTGGTCATTTATTTTAATTTTTCTTATTCTTCTTTTCAAATATATAATAGCTGTAATCAAATTCATTTATTTTAAATTTCCTAAATTGTTTCTAATTTTTTTTTTCATACATAAAGTAGCTTTAATAGAATAATTCAAAAGAAAAATTTAAATTCATTGGCAAAACCAATGCCACGCGAAACAAAATATGGATCTCAAATTCTGTATATAAGCTCTCGTATGTTCAGATTAAGTTTTATGACAATTCAATTTCCGACAGCAGCCTTGAAAGGTATAAGAGCAACAGGCACAAAATTTGGTATGTATATTGTAGTATACATATGTAATGTAGTTTTGACTTTTTGGAAATACTGAAACTTGTTTATTGTTCAATTCGGTAGCACTTATGAATGCTAAGGGACGCGTCCACGAGCTGCGGATAGTGAAACGTCCCTGTTTACATGAATACCTTTATATATTTTATTTTATATGTAGGGGTATATGTATGCGACATTAATATCTGCGAATTAAATAAATAGTCACGGAAAAATAGTGAAAATTGCTTAAAGGTTCGAAAAGAGTATTTAATCTTCGGCACGCCGAAGATAACCCTTCTCCACTTGTTTTATTTATGTTTCTGTGCCTGCAAATTCAGACAGTCGTGTACGTGCGCCAAAAAGAACAACATTCATATACACATAAAACAAAGCACAAAGCACCAAAAATACAAAAAATAAAATGGAATTACATTCAAATTAGCGGAAAGAAGAAAAGAAGTCTGGCATCTCAAGTGCGCTCACTTTGGTGGGGGTACTATGGGCTGAGGGTTACGTTTCCGACAACCAAAAGGAATGTGCAAAAGCATGTAGCCCAGTAATTCGTAAAATGTAAAAAATGTGCCTGCGTCATAAGCATAAAAAGCGAAACATGAAATGTGGCCCCAAATATAAAAAAGGGTTGCCAAACGACAGTCTGGCAAGCGAAAGCAAGTAGCCAGCAAATATAAAGGTAAAATTCAATCTAGGGTAGGTACATATCCAATATACGACATGTTTCACCATTAACCTTTGAGCAAGTTAGAGAACTCTAGACAAGAAATCCACTTGATTAGTGTCTATATATATATATATATATATATATATCATTAATACGAATTAATAACTATACTATTTTCGAAGAAAATAGTATATTCAATTTGTGTTGAAGTTTGTAATGCATAGAAGGAAGAGTCGGAGACCCCCAAAAGTTACTGCCAGTATGCTTAGAATGACAAAGCAAATTGATATAGCCATGTCCGTCTGTCTGTCTGTCTGTATGTATGCAAACTAGTCCCTCAGTTTTTATACCCTGAACCCATTAAAAATGGGTAAAGAGGGTATTATGGTTTTGTGCAAAAGTATGTAACAGGCATAAGGAAGCATCTCTGACCATATAAAGTATATATATTCTTGATCAGTATCAATAGAAGAGTCGATTCAGCCATGTCCGTCTGTCTGTCTGTCCGTCTGTATGAACACGCGGATATCAGAGACTACAAGAGCTAGAGACTTCATATTTGGAATATAAGTTCTCCTAGTCCCGGGACAGATCAAGTTTATTTCATTTGATCGATAGCTCGACGCATTCAAAAGTCATCGATAAATTAAGATTTTAGACTAGCGTTTTTGGGACATAGCTTCAAAGATATAAGAGCTAGAGACCCCAAATTTGGCATGCATAATCTCGAATAGCATACCATGTAACAAATTTTTCTTTTTGATACCACCCTCCAATCCCCCCAAAAGTTGAAAAACGCATTTTTGAAGGTACGACCCTGCAATTTGTTTTGGTCACACATATTATTGACAATTGTATGTCCCAAAAATGTCAGTAAGATCGGACAATAAACATTGAAGTTATTTGAGATTTAACTTTCCATCGTATGGGGCTCAGCGAAAAGCAAGCTAACTGCTTAAGCCGCATGCACTGCTTGCAGTATGTGTCTGTTTGTATGTATGCACACTATTAGGCAAGTATTAATGGAAGTCAGAGCTGGGTTCAGGGTATCTCCTAGTCGGGCACTCCCGACTAGAGCACTCTTACTTGTTATATCCTGAACCCATTAAAAAAGGGTAAAAAGGGTATAATGGTTTTGTGAAAAAGTATGCAACAGGCGTAAGGAAGCATCTCCAACCATATAAAGTATACATATTCTTGATCAGTATCAACAGCCGAGTCGATCTAGCCATGTCCGTCTGTCAGTCCGTCTGTATGAACACGCATATTTCAGAGACTATAAGAGCTAGAGATTTCATATTTGAAATATAAGTTTTCGTAGTCCCGGGACAGTACAAGTTTGTTAAATTTTTTAGATTACTCATCCCGTTTCAAAGTTATCGATAAATTTCAATTTCAGACCAGTGTTTTTTGGCCATAACTTGAAAGTTATACGAGCTCAATGCCCCAAATTGGGCATGTATAATCTCGAATATCATACACATATTACAAATATTTCACATTTTGGATACCACCCCACAATCCACCCAAAAGTTGAAAAAACTCATTTTTGAAGTTATGACCTTGCAATAGCAAGGACTGGGCTCTGGGTATTTCCTAGTCGGGCACTCCCGACTAGAGCACTCTTACTTGTTGAGCTATGCAACTTTGCACAGACACTTATTATTCAAAGGTCGGTTTTGGCCATAAATCCGAAGTATTCAAAGCAATTGCTTTCAATTTCCTTGTACACTTGAACATCCTTATAACTCATCAATGGTTAAAATCGTAAATCGATTGAATCATAAACAGCGAAGATATGCGTCATTAAATACTTTGAAAGAACAGGTGCATATGAGCAAACAAAGTCAAGCGCAAGTAACCTTTTGGCAGTCTGCTTTTCCAGGGATTTTGTCATCGACTATCGAAACGATCTGTGGCGTAAGGGGTAAGGTGACGCCCAGGCAAACGAAAGGTCGCTGGTTCGAGTACCAGCGGCGACTGGTCATTAATTTTCACTTTTTTCTTACTCTTCTTTTAAAATATAAAATAACTATAATAAAATTCATTTGCTATCAATGTCTTAGAACAAAAACTATACAACCTGCAACAAACTATCAGTATAATTGAGACTTTCAGCAGATTTCAAAACTGCTTGATGGCGTAAGTATTAGAGTGCTGAGCTGACAAACGGGAGAACACGGTCCAAGTCCCAGCCGCGACTTATTGATTTTTTTATTCTCTTTTCGAAGAAAATAGTATATTATGTTTGTGCTGAAGTTTGTAACGCATAGAAGGAATCGTCGGAGACCCCCAAAAGTTACTGCTTAGAATGACAAAACAAATTGATCTAGCCATGTCCGTCTGTCTGTCTGTCTGTCTGTCTGTTTGTATGCAAACTAGTCCCTCAGTTTTTGAGCTATCGTGATAAAACTTTGCACAGAGACTTATTATTCAAAGGGACAGCACATTGGTCGGACCACAATATATTTTATAGCTGCCATACAACTGGAAGTCGGTTTTGGCCATAAATCCCATGTTTTCAAAGCTATCGCAATGAAACTTTGCACAGGTACTTATTATTCAAATATACATAACATTGATCTGACCCGGCCATATCGGATGACTATATCTTATAGCTACCATACAACTCGAAGTCGGTTTTGGGCATAGCTATCGCGATGACACTTTGCACAGAAACTTATTATTCAAAATGTCAGCACATTGATCTGAGCCGGCCGGATCGGACTATATCTTGTAGCTACCATACAACTAGAAAAAATTTAATATTCTTAGAACAAAAAAAATATATGCCACGCGATAAAATGAATTATTACAGCATATGACAGTGCTGCAGTTGGCAGAATGAAAATTGTCTAAAGGTTCGAAAAGAGTATAAAATCTTCGGAACGCCGAAGATAATCCTTTCCCACTTGTTTTATAAATAATAAGTGATTATTTTTTAGTTCTATTTTGAAGCTTATCAAAAAATGATTAATTTCATTAATAACGATTATTGACAACAGTTTAATTTTTCTTTTTGGACAAGCGATTACATACTTTAATTATCGAATAATTTGAATGGCTAAAGTTTCATATTCTAATAGTTTTCTCTAACTCGAAGTTCTCTATAACTTAAACATTTTTGGGACAGCTATAGAGAAGCTCGACTGTATTCTCATAATGTTTATACTCTTTTCGAAGAAAATAGTATATTAAGTTTGTGCTGAAGTTTGTAACGTATAGAAGGAAGCGTCGGAGACCCCCAAAAGTTACTGCCAGTATGCTTAGAATGACAATACAAATTGATATAGCCATGTCCGTCTGTCTGTCTGTCTGTCTGTCTGTATGTATGCAAACTAGTCCCTCAGTTTTTGAGCTATCGCGCTACAACTGTGCACAGACACTGTATTATTCAAGGGGACATCACATTGGTCGGAGCCGGCCGTATCGGACCACTATATCTTATAGCTGCCATACAACTTGAAGTCGGTTTTGGTCATAAATCCCATGTTTTCAAAGCTATCGCGATAAAACTTTACACAGATACTTAATATTCAAAGACACAGCACATTGGTCGGAGTTGCCATACAACTCGAAGTCGGTTTTGGCCATAAATCCGATGTTTTCAAAGCAATTGCTTTCAATTTCCTTGTACCTGAACATCCTTATAACTCATCAATGGGTAAAATCGCGATCTGCGTCATTAAATATTTTGAAAGAACAGATTCATATGAGCAAACAAAGTCAAGCGCAAGTAAGCTTTTTATAGTCGAGCTTCAAGAATTTTGTCATCCATCATCATAACGGGTTGTGGCGTAAGGGGTAAAGTAACGCCCTGGCAAACGAAATGTCGCTGGTTCGATTCCTAGCGGCGACTAATAATTATTTTAATTTTTTCCTATTCTGCTTTTCAAATAGCTGTAATCAAATTCATGTGCTCCCAATGTTTAAGAGAAAAAACAATGCCACGCGAAAAAGCAAATGCTCAGTATAATCGAGCTTGTCAGCGATTTTTAAAACTGCTTGGTGTAAGCAGTAAAAAGCAAAACAAGTAAGCTTTTGACAGTCTGCTCCTCAAGCGATTTTGTCATCGATCATCAAAACTGCTTGTGGCGTAAGGGTTAAAGTGGCGCCCTGGCAAACGAAAGGTGCTGGTTCGATTACTAGCGGCGACCTCGTTTGTCAGCTTACACCAAGCAGTTTTAAAAATCGCTGACAAATTCGATTATACTAAGCATTTGTTTTTTCGCGTGGCATTGTTTTTGTTCTAAGACGTTGGTAGCAAATGAATTTGATAACAGTTATTTTACGTTTGAAAAGCAGAATAAGAAAAAATGAAAATAATTATTGGTCGCAGCTGGGAATTGAACCAGCACCTTTCGTTTGCCATGGCGCCACTTTATCCCTTACGCCACAAGCAGTTTTAATGATCGATGACAAAATCCCTTGAAGAGCAGACTGTCAAAAGCTTTCTTGCGCTTGACTTTGTTTGTTCATATGCACCCGTTTTTCAAAATATTTAATATCGCATATCTTCGCTATTTATGACTTAATCGTTTTGCATTTTTACCCATTGATGAGTTATAAGGATGTTCAGGTGTGAAAGAAAATTGAAAGTAATTGCTTCGAAAACATCGGATTTATGACCAAAACCGACTTCAAGCATGGCAGCTATAAGATATAGTGGTCCGATCCGGCCGGTTCCGACCAATGTTCTGTCCCCTTGAATAATAAGTGTCTATGCAAAGTTGCAAAGTCGCGATAGCTCAAAAACTGAGGGACTAGTTGGCATACATACAGTCAGACGGACATGGCTAGATCAATTTGTTTTGTTTTTCTAAGCATACTGGCAGTAACTTTTGGGGGTCTCAGACGCTTCCTTCTATGCGTTACATACTTCAGCACAATTTTAATATACTATTTTCTTCGAAATGAGTATAAACAGCGCATTTTAAAACTGCTTGGTGGCGTAAGTATTAGAGTGGTGGGCTAACAAACGGGAGAGCACGGTTCAAAACCCAGCCGCGACATATAGAAAAAAAAATTCAACGCGATAAATCGATTTTTTACTACTTTTGAAATTTCAGTGGTGCAGTTGGCAGAGTGAAAATTGCCTAATGGTTCGAAAAGAGTAAAAAACCTTCGGCATGCCGAAGATAATCCTTTCCCACTTGTTAAGATTAATTCTGTTTTGTATATTACAAAGCATTATTTTTGCAATAAATCCATACTTCGGTTGCACTTCATGTCTCACAATATAAAGTTGAGAACTCCTTTTAATTACAAAGTTTGAAAATGATGGGCTTGCACCACCTAGGCGCTGTCATTAAACGCTGCACTTTGGGACCTCCGGCTATAGTTGACCTCACCTCCGTCGTCAGCTGCAGCTCCGATAGCGATTCCGAAACTGATACCGACTCCATCTACGTCCAAGTGTTGTCCACCATTCCTCTTTCCCGTTTCCCCTTTCTACTCTCCTCATTCACTTTACAGCGGCTCGTTGATTCGTTGTCGTCAGGTGCTTGAATTTTCTCACGCATTTTTGTTCACATTTTCAGTATACTTATACATATATATGTATATACATATATGCTTATATATGTATGCATACTTTTTTTTTGTAGTAAGTAGTTCGCTTCTGCCACTTGGCGTCTATTGCTTTTCAACGAATTTTGTTTTCTTGTAGTTCGTGGCTGTTATTTGTTTTTATTGTATTTATACGGAAATTGGCGCTACTCACACACTCACAGCGGAGAAAATTATAGCAGAGCATAAAAAGAGAATAATAATAATAAGAAGAATAAGCAGCAGCAGAAGAAATCCATAAAAGCTGAAGAGCAGCCCAAAACTCACAAAGCTAAAGATTACCGCGCTTGCTTCCGTTTGACTTAAAAGAGCGGTTCAGCGAAGGTTTTGGCGAGGAAGGGGTGGAGAAGGGGCGGGGGTCTCGAAGAGCTGGACATGACTCAAAATTAGAGCGTACTGAGTTTTTCGGGCCACATGTATGACTGGGAACATTTTGCGGGCTGCTGACCGAAAGACAGACACGATTCAAAGTGATTATAGACACGCTCGTTTATCGCCAGTCCACACAACACTTTTTCTCTGCTTTTGCTTTCTGTTGTTGTACATCTTATTTTAAGGCCCTGTACGGTGATACAGAGTTCTCCAGCGTAATTTGCGACTATTTACGTCAGTGTGGAACGTATGTCTGACCAGATATAAAAAAAAGTGTTTATACTCTTTTCGAAGAAAATAGTATATTAAGTTTGTGCTGAAGTTTGTAACGCATAGAAGGAAGCGTCTGAGAGCCCCAAAAGTTACTGCCAGTATGCTTAGAATGACAAAACAAATTGATCTAGCCATGTCCGTCTGTCTGTCTGACCGTCTGTCTGTATGAACACGCGGATCTCAGAGACTTTAAGAGCTAGAGACTTCATATTTGGAACATAAGTTCTCGTAGTGCCGGGACAGATCAAGTTTATTTAATTTTTTCGATAACTCGACCCATTGAAAAGTGATCGATAAGTCTCGATTTCTGACTATCGTTTTTGGGGTATAACTTACAAGTTATAAGAGCTAGAGGCCTCAAATTTGGCATGTATAATCTCGAATAGCATACACATGTGACAAATTTTTCACTTTTTGGATACCACCCCCCAATTTCCCACCAAATTTTTTGAAGGTACGTGTTGAAACAATGAATATGACAATACCAATGCATTCATGTATAGATCAGCTGTAAGCAATATCATTAAAGTGTGTGAACATAACATTAGGCACACACGAAGAATAACCATTATGTTATAATCATGTTAGCTAACAGCGTTAATTCAGTCGTGAATAAATACTCCGAGAATGAACACGTATAAAGCGGTATTTGCGATTTACTCTATACCCTAGAACTTTCCTGCTCGTGGAAATACTTTCTTTAACAGTACGACCCTGCAATTTGGTTTGGTTACACATTTTATAGCCTATGTTATGTCCTAAAAATTTCAGAAAGATCGGACAATAAACACAGAAGTTATTTAAGACTTAACTTTCCATTGTGTGGTGCTCAGCGAAAAAAGGGCACTCCCGACTAGAGCACCCTTACTTGTTTCTTATTCTGCTTTTCATATATAAAATAACTGTAATCAAAGTCATGTGCAACCAATGTCTAAGAACAAAAACAATGCCACGCGAAAAAGCAAATGCTCAGTATAATCGAGTTTGTCAGTGATTTTTAAAACTGCTTGGTGTAAGCAGTAAAAAGCAAAACAAGTAAGCTTTTGACAGTCTGCTCTTCAAGGGATTTTGTCATCGATCATCAAAACTGCTTGTGGCGTAAGGGATAAAGTGGCGCCCTGGCAAACGAAAGGTGCTGGTTCAATTCCTAGCGGCGACCAATGATTATTTTCATTTTTTTTTATTGTGCTTTTCAAATGTAAAATAACTGTAATCAAATTCATTTGATGCCAATGTCTTAGAACAAAAACAATGCCACGCGAAAAAACAAATGCTCAGTATAATCGAGTTTGTCAGCGATTTTTAAAGCTGCTTGGTGTAAGCTGACAAACGCGAGTTGCAGGTTGCAAAGAAAACAAAACAAGTTAGCTTTTGACAGTCTGCTCTTCAAGGGATTTTGTCATAGATCATCAAAACTGCTTGTGTCGTAAGGGGTAAAGTGGCGCTATCAAACGAAAGCTCGCGTGTACGAAACTCAGCGGCGATTGGTCATTACACATACAACGCAAAAGAAAAGATCAGTATAATCGAGTTTGTCATCGCATTTCAAAACTGCTTGGTGGCGTAAGTATTAGAGTGCTGCGCTGAAAAGCGGGAGAACATGATTCAAATCCCAGCCGCGACTTATTGCTTTCTATTTTTTTTCTGATTTTTTTTTTCAATTATATATCTAATAGCTTAAATTCAATAATTTAAAAGAAAAATTTAAATTCATTTGATACCAATTCTTAGAGCAAAAAAATAAATGCCACACGATAAAACGATTTTTTACTACTTTTGAAATTTCAGTGGTGCAGTTGGCAGAGTGAAAATTGCCTAAAGGTTCGAAAATAGTACAGAATCTTCGGCACGTCGAAGATAATCCTTTCCCACTTGTTTTCAGTTGTAGTATATGTTTTATATTTGGTATTTTATCCTTTAGCGCTTAACTCTCTATTTAGATATTTGGTCCCATATTTTATTTTCAGTGTACACCTTTCCCAAAGCGGTACTTTAAATAACATTGTTGTAGGGTAACCACCAGAGTAAACTCACGCAATAAAGTTCCAAGCTAATTTTGAAAATTAATGTTCCCTTTAAGGTTCAACTACCTTGGCAAAACGAATTCGGGAGATAAAGACAACCTTAAGCTAAAAGGAAGATGAGAAGTCGGGCTTCCAAAAGAATATATGTGCAACAAGCGATCGAGTAAGTTAATCTTGTTAAGTTAATCTTATATATAAATATGGGCTTTCTTATAGCTTATATTCGTACTTAAGATGATGGATTATATATTTCGCTATTGTTTACTATACAATGTTTTTTGTAACATTCACTTAATTTGTAGCTACTTTCTGTCTCTTTCCCTTTTGGATAACTCTGTCACTCTGATTAAGCAGGCATGGGGTCTGCTTGAAACGAAAATGCCAATCACCCGACAAACAAAAACATTTCCGTTCCAAACGCTTTCCGCTCCAGCTTTTCAATTTTGCGCTGCCGCTTGCTGCTGTCAGTTGGCAGTTGGATGATGCCTGTTGCAAGTTAAGAGTTGCCCCAACTGGCAGCAGATGAAGTAATTAATTTCAGGTGACGCTTATCACACATAAATCTCAAGCTGGCTCTGGTCAACCAATCGATACAGCAACAGCGTCGATGGGCTGCGGACAGAGAGGGAACAGGGAAGAGACCGGAGACGGGACGAGGGCAGCTTGTTTTGTCAGCGTAACTTCCATGCCATTGGGCTTCCTTTAGTGGCAGCTGCTGCTGCTGCTGGGCACTGAACTCGCCACTGGCCACAATATGTTTGCAGCTGCAGCATGCGTGCAACAGCATCCTTTACGCAGCATGCCAAACATCTTTGCCATATTTATAGTCGTCTGCAACTAGGGAACAGGTGCTGCGCCAACGCCCGATAGCCGACTTCAAATTCAACTCCATCCTCCATCCCCAACTCCAACTCGAGAGCAGAAACGAGCAGGCCCAAGTCCAATTAAGGTTTTTTTTGTGACGAATGTGAGCTCTCGACTCAGCGCCCATCGCCCCATACTAATTATTTTGTGCTCGCTCGCTCCGGTAGAATCCGTTTGTGTGTGTGTGTGTGTGTGCGTCTCGTTTGCTCTCCGCTGCGCTCGCATTATTATCATCTTTGAGTTATTAGATGCAAGCTGCAGCGGATGTTCAGCTTCCTTCGCTTTCAGACTTTTGTCATTTACAGTTTTGGCCTCATTGGCAGCCGGGAACGTAGACAATGTTGACGACGAAACGACAAAACGGTTAAATAACTGAACGGCGGAACGACCAAAGCTAGGAGCGACCAAGCCGTCCAAGCAGCGACCTGCCTCTCATAAATCAATAAAAGGCCACCTGGTACAAATAACTCTGAAAACTTTATATTGAACGCTCGCTATTGAAGCGTAGCAAAGTTTTTCTTTTGCCCTTTCCTTTTTGCCAAGCAAGTTCAGTGTGTGTTGGGGCACTTTCTACGGCAATTTCTTAGCCAAGATTTAAGGCCAGAATTGCAGCTGCACACAACGTACGTTCTATTGATGCAGCCATGAGCACCGGCAGCTGTAAGCCCCCCAACTTACCCCCACTAGCAGACACCCCCATGGAAAAGCCAATAACTGGACTGGGGTAAAGACTTTGAACTCTGTGCCTCCTGATGGCGACACAATGAGAGAGAGAGAGCATGTGCGAGGTCGGGCTAGTAAAACAATTATGTAGCTCTTGTGTGACTGCTGACAGCTCGTAGCATGAAGCTTTTGTCTGTGACAGAGTTTTAGTTAAGAGAAACGGTATTTTTGTCGACTAAAAGGATATGGATTTTATTGTATTGAATTATATTGTAAAAAGTAAAGATACACAGATGGACAGAAACAAGCAGATAAGCTGGCTGCTAAGTCAAGACAAATCTGGCGAAATCCTAACTGGAACATGAACCAGCAGTTAAAGTGTCAACTGTACCTTATGCCAAAACCAAGTGAGGGAGAATGGGGGGGGGGGGGGGGCGAGTGGATCGAAGGATAAAGGTAGAGGATATTGGCACGGTCAAATAAAAACAAGTAGGGAAGGATTATCTTCGGCGTGCCGAAGATTTTATACTCTTTTCGAAACTTTCGGTAATTTTCACTCTGCCAACTGCACCACTGACATTTCAAAAGTAGTAAAAAATCGTTTTATCACGTAGCATTTATTTTGTTGCTCTAAGTATTGGTATCACATGAATTTAAACTTTTCTTTTAAGATATTGAATTCAAGCTATTTGATATATATTTGAAACAAATATTTAGAAAAAAAAAATCAATGAGTCGCGCGGCTGGGATTTGAACCGTATTCTCCCGTTTGTCAGCGCAGCACTCTAATACTTACGCCACCAAGCAGTTTTGAAATGCGCTGACAAACTCAATTATAGTGATCGTTTTTCTCGCGTTGTATAGTTTTTGTTCTAAGACATTGGTAGCAAATGAATTTGATTATAGCTATTTTATATTTGAAAAGAAGAATAAGAACAAGTAAGAGTGCTCTAGTCGGGAGTGCCCGACTACGAGATACCCTGAACCCAGTCCTTACAATCATTCATACTTATCTGAATACACACATGCTGCAGTACAAGCAGTACAAGCAGTGCCAGCGGTTGAAGCAGTTAGCTTATTTTTTCACTGAGCCCCGCACAATGGAAACTTAAATCTTTAACAACTTCTGTGTTTAATGTCCAATCTCATTGAATACAATTGGATATAAAATGTGTGACCAATTCAATTTGCACGATCGTACCTTCAAAAATGCATTTTTTGAACTTTGGGGGATTGGGGGTTGTATCCAAAAAGTGAAATATTTGTTACATCTGTATGCTATTCGAGATATTACATGCCATTTGGGGCCTCTAGCTCTTATAACTTCAATGGGTTCAGGGTATAAAAAGCAATAAGTCGCGGCTGGGACTTGAACCGTGCTCTCCCGTCTGTCAGCCCAGCACTCTAATACTTACGCCACCAAGCAGTTTTGAAATGCGCTGACAAGCTCGATTATAGTGATTGTTTTGTTTTTCGCGTTGTTTAGTTTTTGTTGTAAGGCATTGGTAGCATATGAATTTGATAACAGTTATTTTATATTTGAAAAGAAGAATAAGAAAAAAGTGTAAATAAATTACCAGCCGCCCCTGAGTCTCGTACCGCAGTCCCTTTCGTTTGTCAGCGCGCCACTTTACCCATTACGCCACAAGCAGTTTTGATAATCGATGACAAAATCCCTTGAAGAGCAGACTGTGAAATGCTAACTTGTTTTGTTTTCCTGCAACCTGCAACTCGCGTTTGTCAGCGCAGCACTCTACTACTTACACCAAGCAGTTTTAAAAATCGCTGACAACCTCGATTATACTGAGCATTTGTTTTTTCGCGTGGCATTGCTTTTGTTTTAAGACATTGGAAGCAAATTAATTTGATTTCAGTTATTTTATGTTTGAAAGGAAGAATAAGAAAACAAATGAAAATAAATGACCGGTCACCGCTTGTAATCGAACTTGTGAACATTCGTTTGTCAGCCCGTCACTTTACCCCTTACGCCACAAACCGTTTTGATAATCGATGACAAAATCCCTTGAAGAGCAGACTGGCAAAAGCTTACTTGCGCTTGGGTTTGTTTGCTCATATGCACCTGTTCTTTCAAAATATTTAATGATGCATATCTTTGCTATTTATGACTCAATCGTTTTGCAATTTTACCCATTGATGAGTTACAGGGAGTTCAAGTGTACAGTGAAATTTAAGGCAATTGCTTTGAAAACATCGGATTTATGGCCAAAACCGACTTTGAGTTATATGGCAGCTATAAAATATAGTGGTCGGATCCGGCCGGTTCCGACTAATGTGATGTCCCTTTGAATAATAAGTGTCTGTGCAAAGTTGCATCGCGATAGCTCAAAATTTAAAGCAATTGCTTTGAAAACATCGGATTTGTGGCCAAAACCGACTTTAAGTTGTATGACAGCTATAAGATATAGTGGTCCGATCCAACCAATGTGCTGTCCCTTTGAATAATAAGTGTCTGTGCAAAATTGCATCGCGATAGCTCAAAAACTGAGGGACTAGTTTGCATACATACAGACAGACAGACAGACATACGGACATGGCTAGATCAATTTGTTTTTTTATTCTAAGCATACTGGCAGTAACTTTTGGGGGTCTCTATGCATTACAAACTTCAGCACAAAGTGAATATACCATTTTCTTCGAAAAGAGTATAATCAGTAAATTGAACACCTGAACTTAACTGATTTCGTGCTGTGGGTCTGCGGCCGGCCTGGGGAGAAGCAGCGTGCGAAGGCGAAATCTAGAAAACAAGATATTGCCACCGTACACAAAAGAGAGCACACGAAAAAAACAACAACAAATACAAGAACAAAGCCCACACCAAGCCAAAGAAGAACAGCAACAGTTATAGTAGCAGCAGCAGAAGCAACAATTAAACGGTTAAAGTTGAGCCAACGGGGCGCAGCAGGAAATTAAGACAGGCAGCTCAAAAGAGCAAAGGAGAGACAGAGCGATAGAGAGAGAGAGAGAGAGAGAGAGAGAGAGAGAGAGCGAGACAGAGAGACAGAGAGAGCGAGATCCCTCGCAACTGCTTTCCGTTATAGCCCCAAAATGACACGCAAGACAGCCTGAATAAAAAGCTTCTGTCTGAGCAGCAGATCCAAAACTCCAAACTCCACAGACCAACTTCAACTCGAGCTCCAGCTCCATTTGCAAAGTGCTGTCAAAAATCGTTGAAGAAATTCATGTTTATGGTTTTGTATTACAACAGATCGGTCAGTTTGCCGTCTGCGACCTGAGGTTTGTACAACTTTAAGCCTTATTAACATATTTTATGCCCCATCGATCGTTTTGTATGCTCCATTCCATTCCCAACTCCAAACCTCAAGCCCCAAGCCCCAACTCGCCCACACACAAAACCCATTGAAATTTTCGAGCCACACTTTTGCCATAAGACTCTCTATAACTGTGACGTAAAAAGGCCGTGTGGGCTGGCCAAGATCGATCCATACCAATTCATTTCGTTGTCTCTTTTGCCGCACGCAAACAACAACAAATGCAAAAAGTGGCAGACTATGTTGAAATCTTGTGTACATTGTGAAATGACCACCAAACTGGATTCTGTGCAGCTAATAACCTTTTCGACTAGCTGCAAAATTCTAAGCGACTTGAATGGATCAATGTTTCTTAGTAGTCGCATACAATCAAAATATGTTCATATATGTACTTATAACTAGCATACTTATATTTACTTATGCTCATATTACTCACTTACGTATAATAGTTACACTATAAAAATACGGATTTAATTTAACTGTTGTTAGTAAATGGAATTAAATTTTAATATTATTCAAAACACTTCGTTAATTAAGTTGTGTTCATGTTAAATGAAAAATCAACTCAACAAGCAACAAAAAAACAAGTGGAGACGGATTATCTTCGGCGTGCCGAGATTAAATACTCTTTTCGAACCTTTAAGCAATTTTCACTATTTTTCCGTGACTACTTATTTAATTCGCAGATATTAATGTCGCATACATATACCCCTACATATAAAATAAAATATATAAAGGTATTCATGTAAACAGGGACGTTTCACTATCCGCAGCTCGTGGACGCATCCCTTAGCATTCATATGTGCTACCGAATTGAACAATAAACAAGTTTCAGTTTTTCCAAAAAGTCAAAACTACATTACATATGTATACTACAATATACATACCAAATTTTGTGCCTGTTGCTCTTATACCTTTCAAGGCCGCTGTCGGAAATTGAATTGTCATAAAACTTAATCTGAACATACGAGAGCTTATATTCAGAATTTTAGATCCATATTTTTTTTCGCGTGGCGTTGGTTTTGCCAATGAATTTAAATTTTTCTTTTGAATTATTCTATTAAAGCTACTTTAAGTATGAAAAAAAAATTAGAAACAATTTAGGAAATTGGAAATAAATGAATTTGATTACAACTATTATTTATTTGAAAAGAAGAATAAGAAAAAATGAAAATAAATGACATGTCGCCGCTGGCACTTGAACCCTGGACCTTTCGCTCACCAGTTCGCAACTTTACCCCTTGCGCCGCAAGCCGTTTTGATGATCGCTGACAAAATTGCATGAAGAGCCGACTGTTACAAATTTCCTTGTTTTGTTTTCCTGCAACCTGCAACTCGCGTTTGTCAGCATTTGTTTTTTCGCGTGGCATTGTTTTTGTTCTAAGCCATTGGAAGCAAATTAATTTGATTACAGTTATATATTTGAAAGGAAGAAAAAAAAGTAATAAATTAACAATCAGTCGCCGCCGAGGCTCGAACTTGCGAAACTTGCGTTCGTTAGCGCGGCTCTTTACGCCTTACGCCACAAGCCGTTTTGATGATCGATGACAAAATACTCTTGAAGAGCAGACTGTCAAAAGCGTACTTGCGCTTGACTTTGTTTGCTCATATGCACCTGTTTTTTCAAAATATTTAATGACGCATATCTTCGCTGTTTATGACTCAATCGATTTGCGATCTTACCCATTGATGAGTTACAAGGATGTTCAAGTGTACAAGGAAATTGAAAGCAATTGCTTTGAAAACATCGGATTTATGGCCAAAACCGACTTATAGTTGTATGGCAGCTATAAGATATAGTGGTCCGATCCGGCCGGCACCGACCAATGTGCTGTCCCCATAAATAATAAGTGTCTGTGCAAAGTTGCAGCGCGATAGGGAGGGACTAGTTTGCATACATACAGACAGACAGACAGACGGACATGGCTAGATCAATTTGTTTTGTTTTTCCAAGCATACTGGCAGTAACTCTTTTGGGTCAGACGCTTCCTTCTATGCGTTACAAACTTCAGCACAAACTTAATATACTACTTTCCTCGAAAAGAGTATAACAAGTGGGGAAGGATTATCTTCGGCGTGCCGAAGATTTTATACTCTTTTCGAACCTTTAGGCAATTTTCACTCTGCCAACAGCGCCACTGACATTTCAAAAGTAGTAAAAATTCGTTATATCACGGAGCATTTATTTTGTTGCTGTAAGAATTGATATCACATGAATTTAAATTTTTCTTTTAAAATATTGAATTCAAGCTATTTGATATATATTTGAAACAAATAATTAGAAAAAAAAAATCAATGAGTCGCGCGGCTGGGATTTGAACCGTATTCTCCCGTTTGTCAGCGCAGCACTCTAATACTAACGCCACCAAGCAGTTTTGAAATGCGCTGACAAACTCAATTATAGTGATCGTTTTTCTTGCGTTGTATAGTTTTTGTTCTAAGACATTGGTAGCAAATGAATTTGATTATAGTTATTTTATATTTGAAAAGAAGAATAAGAACAAGTAAGAGTGCTCTAGTCGGGAGTGCCCGACTACGAGATACCCTGAACCCAGTCCTTACAATCATTCATACTAATCTAAATACACACATGCTGCAGTACAAGCAGTACAAGCAGTGCAAGCGGTTGAAGCAGTTAGCTTATTTTTTCACTGAGCCCCGCACAATGGAAACTTAAATCTTTAACAACTTCTGTGTTTAATGTCCGATCTCATTGAATACAATTGGATATAAAATGTGTGAACAAACCAATTTGCACGATCGTACCTTCAAAAATGCATTTTTTGAACTTTTGAGGGGATTGGGGGGTGGTATCCAAAATGTGAAATATTTGTTACATGTGTATGTTGTTCGAGATATTATATGCCAATATAACTTCGAAGTTATGTCCCAAAAACGCTAGTCTGAAATCTAAATTTATCGACAACTTTTAAACGGGACGAGTTATCGATAAAACTTGAGCTGTCCCGGGACTACGAGAACTTATATACCAAATATGAAGTCTCTTGCTTTTGTAGTCTCTGTTATCTGCGTGTTCATACAGACAACCAGACGGACGGACAGACAGACGGACAAGTCTAGATCGACTCGGCTGTTGATACTGATCAAGAATATATACTTTATACGGTCGGAGATGCTTGCCTATGCCTGTTACTTACTTTCGCACAAAACCATAATACCTTTTTTACCCATTTTTAAAGGGTTCAGGGTATAAAAAAGTGAAAATAAATGACCTGCCGCCACTGAGATCCGTACCTCGGACCTTTCGTTTGTCAGAGCGTCACTTCACCCCTTACGCCACAAACCGTTTTTATGATCGATGACAAAATCACTTAGAGAGTAGACTGTCAAAAGCTTTCTTGTTGTGTTTTCCTGAAGCCTGCAACTCGCGTTTGTCAGCGCAGCACTCTACTACTTACACCAAACAGTTTTAACAATCGCTGACAAACTCGATCATACTGAGCATTTGATTTTTGCATGGCATTGTTTTGGTTCTAAGACATTGGAAGCAAATTAATTTGATTACAATTATTTTATATTGGACAGGAAGAATAAGAAAAAAAAGAAAATAAATTATCTGTCGCCGCTGAGTTTCATACCAGCGACCTTTCGTTTGATGATCGATGACAGAATTCCTTGAAGAGCAGACTGGCTCCGACCAATGGGCTGTCCCTTTAAATAATAAGTGTCTGTGCAAGGTTGCATCGCGATAGCTTAAAAACTGAGGGACTAGTTTGCATTCATACAGACAGACAGACAGACGGAAAGGGCTAGATCAATTTGTTTTGTCATTCAAAGCATACTGGCAGTAACTTTTGGGGGTCTCCGACGCTTCCATCTATGCAATAGAAACTTCAGGGGTCGTGGCTGATCTTAAGAGGAGGTTAACAGAAGTCTATTTTCCAAATTTGGTGACTCTAGCTCTAAAACTGTGGAAGATATAAATTTTCGTGATTTTTGGGGGCGGGAGGGGGCGTGGCCCCAACATTTTTTTGCCGATCTTTAGAGGAGTTAGCCAGAGTTCTACCCTCACAGTTTGGTGGCTCTAGCTCGTAAGCTGTGCGAGATACAGGCTTCCGTGTTTCGTTGGGGCGGGGTGGCTAGCAGGCATTGTAGTGCGCGTGGCTCGGAAATCCAAGTTGCAATATTTTGGTCAGCCCCAATCCAAATACCAAATTTGGTGACTCTAGCTTCAAAATCGCGGGAAATATACACGCGTTTTCGAATTGGGCATTCATGTATATCGTATATATGGTCGAAATTTTTCTTTAGAGGACATCACCAGTAATATATATTCCAAATATGGTGACTTTAGCTCTTAAACTGCGGGAGATATAAGCATTTCAAGTTAATGTTGGAGGTGGGCTAGTGGGCGTAATAATGGGCCTCCTAGTGGGCGTGGCATAAATTTGGAACAAACTTGATCTGAAGCAGATAGCTACAAGCATATCATAAAAAATTTCAAGGGTCTACCATATATCGTTTCGGAAATACGTGCGTTCATCCAGACGGACAGACGGATGGCCTGACGGACATCCGACAAAACCAATATACTATGAGTATCTTCGTTATCAGAGTATGAAAATTATGAAATCTCTCTCTCTCTCTCAATCTCTCTCCCTTTCTCTGTCCAAATTGAATTTTAACAAATGCTCAAATTCTCATAAAAACGAATGTTGAACGAAAGACTATGGGTTCGATCAACAAATAATTCTCATAAGTATGGTTAAATTGTTGGTAAATTGTAATTTTTCTCGACCCTCTCTTTCTGTCTCTCCCTTTTTCTCTGTCCTGTCTTGAAAATTGTATGATGTGTATGCTGAATACATAAAGTGTAATTAAAGCTCTACCATTTTGGAGTAGTTACACACAGTCAAATAAAGCCTATTCTGTATTATATCACTCATAGTACTCAATTACTGCTTTATTCATAATATTCATAAGCTTCTCTACACATATATGTAGATAGTATGGTAACACTTATTTACTTCTATAGCGAATATTCTTATATAGTTTGAAGTCTTATACTTATGCTTAGCATAGAATGCTTCCATCACTTGACTGCACTGACATTGTTCCAAGTCGCGAGTCATATTTAGCTGACACTTGGCTGGTCACAGCTGCCACAGCTGCCACAACTGCCACAACTGCCACAGCTGCCCCACCCATGGCCAGCTAATTGAGTCATGTATTGAAAGACGGAGGCAAAGCCGCCGTTGGAGCCCCCCTTTTCAATAGCCACATGACGCAGCATTCGGGAGCGGAAAGTGCAAGCAACAGGGCACCCAGCACAGGTGAACGATTCACAAAACAAAAAAGAAATATAAATAAATAAAGCTACATATGTACATACATATGTATGTTTTTAAAATCGAAAAGAAATACAAGTACAAATCAATTCAAAAAATGTATATGTGCATATATGCAAATTAAAAAATTGAGGAACATCAATTGGAAAAAAACATGTGGGGAAGGCGTGCCGAAGATTTTATACTCTTTCGAACCTCTAGGCAACTTTCACTCTGCAAACTGCACCACTGAAAATTCAATAGTAGTAAAAAATCGTTTTGTCGCGTGGCATTTATTTTTTTGCTCTAAGAATTGGTATCATATGAATTTAAATTTTTCTTTTAAAATATTGAATTCAAGATATTTGATATATATTTGAAAAAAATAATAAGAACAAGTAAGAGTGCTCTAGTCGGGACTGCCCGACTAGGAGATACCCTGAACCCAGTTCTGACATCCATTCATACTTGCCTAATAGTGTGCATACATACAAACACACCACACATTACTGCAAGCTGTGAAAACGTTTTAAGCAGTTATCTTGCTTTTTCACTGAGCCCCACACAATGGAAAGTAAAATCTTAAATAGCTTCTGTGTTAATTGTCCGATCTTTTTAAAATTTGTAAGACATAACATTGGCTATTAAATGTGTGACCAAACCAAATTGCAAGGTAATACCTTCAAGAATGGGTTTTTTGAATTTTGGGGGGATTGGGGGGTGGTATCCAAAAAGTGAAAAATTTGTTACATGTGTATGCTATTCGAGATTATACATGCCAAATTAGGGGCCTCTAGCTCTTATAACTTGTAAGTTATAGCTCCAAAACTCGATAACTTTTGAACGGGACGAGCTATCGATCAATTTTAATAAACTTGATCTGTCCCGGGATTACGAGAACTTATATTCCAAATATGAAGTCTCTAGCTCTTGTAGTCTCTGATATCCGCGTGTTCATACAGACAGACGGACGGACGGACGGACGGACGGACGGACGGACGGACAGACGGACGGACGGACGGACAGACGGACGGACGGACGGACAGACAGACAGACGGACGGACAGACAGACAGACGGACATGGCTAAATCGACTCGACTGTTGATACTGATCAAGAATATATATACTTTATATGGTCGGAGATGCTTCCTTATGCCTGTTACATACTTTTGCACAAGACCATAATACCCTTTAATGGGTTCAGGGTATAAAAACAATAAAAAGCAATAAGTCGCGGCTGGGACTTGAACCGTGTCTTCCCGTTTGTCAGTGCATCTTTCTAATACCTACGCTACCAAGCAGTTTAATAAGAAATAATGGAAATAATTATTGGTCGCCGCTAAGAATCGAACCTGTACCTTTCGTTTGACAGGGCGCCACTTTATCCCTAACGCCACAAGCCGTTTTGATGATCGATGACAAAATCCCCTGAAGAGCAGACTGTCAAAAGCTAACTTGTTTTGTTTGCCTGCAACCTGCAACTCGCGTTTGTCAACGCAGCAATCAACTACTTACACCAAGCAGTTTTAAAAATCGCTGACAAACTCGATTATGCTGAGCATTTGTTTTTACGCGTCGCACTGTTTTTGTTCTAAGACATTGGAAGCAAATGAATTTGATTACAGTGATTTTATATTTGCAAACAAGAATGAGAAACAAGTGAGAACGTTGTAGTCGGGCGGAGCCGACTGCGTAATACTCTGATACCATTTTAAGAACAGCTGAAAGCAAGTGAACAGAACATTTTTGCTGGTGTATGGGTAACCCGAAATCGGCCTTCCAAGTTTTTTGTGACGGGAGGAGCGCGGTCGATCTTAGAGGGGGTGACCAGAAGTCTATTTTCAAATTTGGTGATTTTAGCTCTAAAACTGTGGAAGATATAAGCTTACGTGATTTTTGGGGGCGGGAGGGGCGTGGCCCAAACACTTTTTCCGATCTTTAGAGGGGTGACAAGAAGTCTATCTTCCAATTTTGGTGACTCTAGCTCTAAAACTGTGGAAGATATCCATTTTCACGATTTTTGGTGCGGGAGGGGGCGGGAGGGCGTGGCCAAAAAAATTTTTTGGCCGATCTTTAGAGGACTTGGCCAGAAGTCAAACCTCAAAGTTTGGTGGCAATACCTCTTAAACTGTCTGAGATATAGGCTTCCGTGTTTCGTGGGGCGGGGTGGCTGGGGGCGTTCCAGTGGGCGTGGCCGATAAACCTAGCATCCCATATTTTCGGGAAGTCACCAGCAATATACCTACCAAATTTGATTACTCTAGCTTTAAAATTGTGGGAGATTTTCACGTTTTATCGATTTGTGATTTGATTGGGATTTGAGTGGGCGTGGCATAAATTTGAGACAAACTTGATCTGAAGCAGATAGCTATAATCAAACCACAAAAGATTTCAAGAGTCTATCTAATATCGTTTCGGAAATACGTGCGTTCATCCAGACAGACAGACGGACGGCCTGACGGACATCCGACAAAACCAATATACCATGAGTACCTTCGGTATCAGAGTATAAAAAGTGAAAATAAATGACCAGTCGCCACTGAGTTTCGTAGCCAGGACCTTTCGTTTGTCATGGCGCCACTTAACCCCTTAGGCCACAAGCAGTTTTGATGATCTATGACAAAATCCCAAAATTGGTCGGTGCCGGCCGGATCGGACCACTATATCTTATAGCTGCCATACAACTCTAAGTCGGTTTTGGCCATAAATCCGATGTTTTCAAAGCAATTGCCTTAAATTTTCTTGTACACTTGAACATCCTTATAACTCATCAATGGGTAAAATCGCAAATCGATTGAGTCATAAACAGCGAAGATATGCGTGATTAAATATTTTGAAAAACGGTGCATATGAACAAACAAAGTCAAGCGCAAGAAAGCTTTTGACAGTCTGCTCTTAAAGCGATTTTGTCATCGATCATCAAAATTGCCTGTGGCGTAAGGGATAGAGTTGCGCCCTGTCAAACGAAAGGTCCCGAGATCGATCCCTAGCGGTGACCAACAATTTTTTTAATTTTTTCTTATTCTTCCTTTCAAATATAAAACAACTGTAATCAAATTCATTTGCTACCAATATCTTAGAACAAAAACAATGCCACGCGAAAAAACAAACAAACAGTATAATCAAGTTTGTCAGCGATTTTTAAAATTGCTTGGTGGCGTAGGTATTAAAGTGCTGCACTGACAAGCGGGGAGACACGGTTCAAATCCCAGCCGCGACATATTGCTTTTTATTTTTTTCTAATTATTTTTTTCAAATATATATCAAATAGCTAGAATTCAAGAATTTAAAAGAAAAATTTAAATTCATATGATACCAATTCTTAGAGCAAAAAAATAAATGCCACGCGATAAAACGATTTTTTACTATTGAAATTTCAGTGGTGCAGTTGGCAGAGTGAAAATTGCCTAAATGTTCGAAAAGAGTATAAAATCTTAAATAATGCTTTCACACTTGTTTATTTAAAGTTGTTGAAATAAAAGTAATTGGTTTGTTTTCTTGTGAAAGGACGGCACCTATGGCGATATCGTAAGCGTCTGTAGTGACAACAAACTTTTTCTATACATGTGATTTTAGGTTTTCAAAATCCCAGAAAGCTTCTTCGTCTTACGAAATTTCTGTTTTTTTCGACATATGTTTTGAGACCATACCGTTATGTTCTTGTTACAATTTAGTAAGTGGTTTTGCTATGGTTGCGTAATTTCTTACAAATTATCTGTAATAGCCGGTTAAACTAAGGAAACCTCGTAATTTCCTTAAATTATTGGGAGGAGGGTATTTCAAAATATCTTCTATTTTTTTAGGATCAGTTTTAATGATATTGTGTGATACTATGTATCCCAAAAAAAATGGTCCTTTCTAAAGAACTTTGATTTTCCCAAAGAAATTTTCATGTTTTGCTTTGAAGACAATTTCAATGATTTCTTGTAAATCATCAAATTGTTGTTCTGTGGTTTCTGAAAAAACTTTAATGTCATCAATATAAATGTGACAAGTTTTCCCAAATTTTTCGCGCAATATACTATCCATTGCTCTTTGGAACATACGTTTGCAAAACCAAATGGCAAGCAAAGAAATTAATATTTTCAATTATTAATGAAAAACGCTGTTTTTATACCCTGAACCCATTAAAAATGGGTAAAAGTGGTATTATGGCTTTGTGCAAAAGTATGTAACAGGCATAAGGAAGCATCTCCGACCATATAAAGTATATATATTCTTGTTCAGTATCAACAGTCGAGTCGATTTAGCCATGTCCGTCTGTCTGTCTGTCCGTCTGTCCGTCTGACCGTCTGTCCGTCTGTCCGTCCGTCTGTATGAGCACGCGGATATCAGAGACTACAAGAGCAAGAGACTTCATATTTGGAACATAAGTTCTCCTAATCCCGGGACAGATCAAGTTTATTAAAATTTATCGATAACTCGTCCCGTTCAAAAGTTATCGATAAATTTCGATTTCAGACCAGCGATTTTGGGCTATAACTTACAAGTTATAAGAGCTAGAGGCCCTAATTTGGCATGTATAATCTCGAATAGCATACACATGTAACAAATTTTTCACTTTTTGGATACCACCCCCCAATCCCCCCAAAAATTCAAAAAACTCATTTTTGCAGGTATGACCTTGCAATTTGGTTTGTCACACATTTTATAGCCAATGTTATGTCTTATAAATTTTAAAAAGATCGGACAATAAACACAGAAGTTATTTGAGATTTAACTTTTCATTGTATGGGGCTCAGCGAAAAGCAAGCTAACTGCTTAAGCCGCATGCACTGCTTGCAGTATGTGTGTGTTTGTATGTATGCACACTATTAGGCAAGTATTAATGGAAGTCAGAACTGGGTTCAGGGTATCTCCTAGTCGGGCACTCCCGACTAGAGCACTCTTACTTGTTTCAATATCTTCTTTTTATACTCTGATACCGAAGATACTCATAGTATATTGGTTTTGTCGGATGTCCGGCAGGCCGTCCGTCTGTCTGTATGGATGAACGCACGTATTTCCGAGACGATATTAGTTAGACTCTTGAAATCTTTTGTGTTATGATTATTGCTATCTGCTTCAGATCAAGTTTGTCTCAAATTTATGCCACGCCCACTCAAATTGATAACACGAAACACGGAAGCCTGTATCTCGCACAGATGAAAAGCTAGGACCACCAATCTTTGAGGGTAGACTTCTGGCCAAATCCTCTAAAGATCGGTCAAAAAATTTGGGGGCCACGACCCCTCCCGCCCCCAATTCTAATTTTTTGTGAATGTGGGCTATCAGCGTCACTTAATGACGATGATCCTTTATCGCATACATTAAATAAGGAAAATGTTTTACATTTTCCATTTTGGTTGTCCAAATATGATTAAACAGTATATGCTTCATCTGAACTTTTTAAATTGCCAACCGTTTCTTGAATATGCTTTATAAAATTTATTATACTCTTTTCGAAGAAAATAGTATGTTAAGTTTGTGCTGATGTTTGTAACGCATAGAAGGAAGCGTCTGAGACCCCCAAATGTTACTGCCAGTATGCTTAGAGAAACAAACAAAATTGATCTAGCCATGTCCGTCTGTCTGTCTGTCTGTATGTATGCAAACTAGACCCTCAGCTTTTGAGCTGTCACGATGCAACTTTGCACAGACACTTATTATTCAAGGGGACAGCACATTGGTCGGAGCCGGCCGGATCGGACCACTATATCTTATAGCTGCCATACAACTTGAAGTCGGTTTTGGCCATAAATCCGATGTTTTCAAAGATATTGCCTTAAATTTCCTTGTACACTTGAATATCTTTATAACTAATCAATGGGTAAAATCACAAATCGATTGAGTCATAAACAGCGAAGATATGCGTCATTAAATATTTTGAAAAAAACAGGTGAATATGAGCTAACAAACCCAAGCGCAAGTAAGCTTTTGACAGTCTGCTCTTCGAGGGATTTTGTCATCAATCATCAAAACGGTTTGTGGCGTAAGGCGTAAAGAGCCGCGCTAACGAACGCAAGCGTCGCAAGTTCGAGTCTCGGCGGCGACTGATTATTAATTTAATACTTTTTTCTTTTTCTTCCTTTCAAATATATAACTGTAATCAAATTAATTTGCTTCCAACGGCTTAGAACAAAAACAATGCCACGCGAAAAAACAAATGCTGACAAACGCGAGTTGCAGGTTGCAGGAAAAAAAAACAAATAAGCTTTTGATAGTCTGCTCTTCAAGCGATTTTGTCATCGATCATCAAAACTGCTTGTGGCGAGGGATAAAGTGGCGCCCTGTCAAACAAAAGGTACAGGCTCGATTCCTAGCGGCGACCAATAATTATTATACTCTTTTCGAAGAAAATAGTATATTAAGTTTGGGCTGAAGCTTGTAACGCATAGAAGGAAGCGTCGGAGACCCCAAAAGTTACTGCCAGTATGCTTAGAATGACAAAACAAATTGATCTAGCCATGTCCGTCTGTCTGTCTGTCTGTCTGTCTGTATGTATGCAAACTAGTCCCTCAGTTTCTGAGCTATCGCGATGCAACATTGCACAGACACTGATTATTCAAGGGGACAGCACATTGGTCGGAGATGGCCGGATCGGACCACTATATCTTATAGCTCCCATACTACTTGAAGTCGGTTTTGGTCATAACTCCCATGGTTTCAAAGCTATCGCGATGAAACTTTGCACAGATACTTGTTATTCAAATATACATCCCATTGATCGGAGCCGACCGGATCGAACCACTATATCTCATAGCTGCCATACAACTGGAAATATATCTAATATTTCAATAGAAAATTAAAATTCATATTCATATGGCAGAGTGAAAATTATGTTAAGGTTCGAAAAGAGTATAAAATCTTCGGCACGCCGAAGATAGGCCTTTCCCAATTGTTTTTTCTGTTTTGTTATTATAATGAAAAGTTTCATTTGATAAATCGATTACTGCTTTGATTTCTTTTAATAGATTATAGCCGATCAATAGATCTGCATCTAAATTGTCAATTTCGTAAAATCTGTGTCGTTTGCCGAATATATTTATATAACAAAAATGTGTTATAATACTGTAGCCATTTACAGTTTATACTCTTTTCGAAGAAAATAGTATATTAAGTTTGTGCTGAAGTTTGTAACGCATAGAAGAAAGCGTCTGAGACCCCCAAAAGTTACTGCCTGTATGCTTAGAAAAACAAAACAAATTGATCTAGCCATTTCCGTCTGTCTGTGTTTCTGTCTGTATGTATGCAAACTACTCCCTCAGTTTTTGATCTATCGCGATGCAACTTAGCACAGACACTTATTATTCAAAGGGACAGCACATTGGTCAGAGCCGGCCGGATCGAACCACTATATTTTATAGCTGCCATACAACTTGAAGTCGGTTTTGGTCATAAATCCCATGTTTTCAAATCTATCGCGATAGAAATATGCACAGATACTTATTATTCAAAGAAACAGCACATTGACCGGAGCCGGCCGGATCGGACCACTATATCTTATAGCTGCCATACAACTCTAAGTCGGTTTTGGCCATATATCCTATCTTGTCAAAGCTATCGCCTTAAATATTCTTGTATACTTGAACATCCTTAACTCATCAATGTTTAAAATTTCAGATCGATTCAGTTAAATTTAGCGAAGATATGCGTCATTAAATATTTCGGTGGTGCAGTTAGCAGTGTGAAAATTGCCTTAAGGTTCGAAAAGAGTATAAAATCTTCGGCACGCCGAACATAATCCTTCCCCACTAGTTTTTTTGTTTTGGATGCTGGCAGTGGGGATTTAATTTCGGGTTTTCGGTTGCGGTGTCTCGCTGTAGGTCCCAAACCCCCTGCCCCTTGCCCACGGCCGTGTATGTGGATGTCTGGCTTAGTTAGTGCATTGAGAGTTTTTGGGCTAACGAATCGAATCAAAACGTGTTAGAAAAGAGCATAATAATGAACTGGCAGCTTAACAACAACAACAACCACAAACACTGTGCGACCCACTCAGTGGCAGGCAGCATTCGAGTACCAGTTGAAGTTGGAGATTGAGTTTTTCTTTATGGTTTTTCATTTGGTTTGTGAGCGGTCGGTCCAGTTGCCAGTTCACGTGTGTGGGTAGGTTGCAATACCAAATACTGCAGCCCCATACGACACCTTCGACCACGGTGTCTACATCAACAACAAAAGCAGCAAAAACAACAGCAACAGCAACACCAACAACAACAACAAGAGCGACATTAACATCAATATTGCCATCGACATCGCCATAGTCGTCCAACTAAATCCGATTCTAGCTAATTATTATGAACGCCAAAGTCGAGGCACCAGAGAGACACAACCACAGCGACTGCAGCTCTCAACTCAATGGATGGCAATGGTCGATTGGCCAAGCTCAAGCTCACAGCTCTTCCAAGGGCTTGGCGTGGGCAGTGCCTCATTGCTGGTTGTTCAGGTTGTTTTTTGTTGTTGTTGCTGTTGTTGGTGTTGGTGTTGTGTGTTTTTCTATAATGCAAAGTCGCAGCTTGTTGTAAGCTCTCTATATACAAACATATGCATCGACATACAGTAAAAACACAATGCACATCCCATCTAGTTGAAACTGTCAAAAAAAGGCCTTATAAATAATTTATGCGTAACATATATTCGTGTAGCTTTGAGCAAAACATAACCAATTTCATTTACATTGATCAGTTATATTCATTTTCTACGCACAGTATTTTAGAATGTCAAACAAATCCCATTATAAATTATTAAAATATATTGAAATTGCAATCAATTTTTATACCCTGAACCCTTTATTAACAAGTACGAAAGGATTATCTCCGGCGTGCCATAGATTCTATACTCTTTTCGAACCTTAAGGCAATTTTCACTCTGCCAACTACCCCACTGATATTTCAAAAGTAGCAAAAAATCTTTTATCGCGATGCATTTAATTTTTGCTTTAAGAATGGGTATCGTATGAATTTAAATTTTGCATTTAAAACATTGAATTCAAGCTATTATATATATATTTGGAACAAATAATTAGCAAAAATAAAGTTAATAAGTCGCGGCTGGGATTTGAACCGAGTTCTCCCGGTTTGTCAGTGCAGCACTCTAATACCTGCGCCACAAAGCAGTTTTGAAATGCGCCGACAAGCTCGATTATCTGATCCACTTTAACCCTTACGCCACAAGCAGTTTTGATGATCGATGACAAAATCCCTTGAAGAGCAGACTGACAAAAGCTTTCTTGCGCTTGGGTTTGTTTGCTCATATGCACATGTTTTTTCAAAATATTTAATGACGCATATCTTCGCTGTTTATGACTCAATCGTTGTGCAATTTTACCCATTGATGAGTTATAAAGATGTTCAAGTTCACAAGGAAATTAAAAGCAATTTTTTGAAAACATCGGATTTATGGCCAAAACCGACTTCAAGTTGTATGGCAGCTATAAGATATAGTAGTCCGATCCGGCCGGCTCCGACCAATGTGATGTCCCCTTGAATAATAAGTGTCTGTGCAAAGTTGCATCGCGATAGCTCAAAAACTGAGGGACTAGTTTGCATACATACAGACAGACAGACAGACAGACGGACATGGCTAGATCAATTTGTTTTGTTTTTCTAAGCATACTGGCAGTAACTTTTGGGGGTCTCAGACGCTTCCTTCTATGTGTTACAAACTTCAGCACAAACTTAATATTTTCTTCGAAAAAAGTATAAATATTTATCTCTTTCAGCCCGAATTCCATTTTTATATTAGTTGCAATTCACCCATATATTGAGCAAAGATGTCTCCCAATATACCCTTAAGCACTTTCTTCTTAAATGAAATCAGTGATTGCAATATTTTGGTTTGTGCAGAAATGTGTTTTGAATTTATAAACTAAGTTTCTTAGGAGGCCTTAATACACAATCCCAAAAATAGTCGCTGATGCTTAAGTCAACACAAGAGAGCTTAAACTCACACACACACACACACACACACACACACACACACACACACACACACACACACACACACACACACACACACACACACACACACACACACACACACACACACACACACACACACACACACACATACACACACACACACACACACACACACACACACACACACACACACACCCATACACACAGACACACACACACAGACACACACACACACACACACACACACACACACACACACACACACACACACACACACACACACACACACACACACACACACACACACACACACACACACACACACACACACACACACACACACACCATATCAACTAGCTGGAGTTAAATCGGATTTAATTCGAAGCAGAATTGTATGGCATATTCTTAGCCACTAAGCTCGACCACAACTCAAAACTCCAAATGGCTTCAGGACTGCCTGCCACGAAGCGCAGCTGGCCAAGAAGAACATTGGCAAATGACCGACGAGGCAGTTGGAAAATTGCGATGCAAGAGTTCCACATACATCTGTATGTATGTATGTATATAAAACATATATCAAATAGTTCTTCTAGCTTACCGAACTCCTGTTTTATGCTGCTGATGCAAATTTTTAATTGAATTACTCTAGCTGGAGACAAGTGCTGAAATACATATATTTCATATATACAGTCGTAAAGAAGAGACCGAGATAATTGATGGAAATATTTGCAAAAATGATTTTAACATCATTGTTTACTGTCGTTACCGTTGTTGTTCACCGGAGCACTGGTGGCATAAAAGTGAAATATATGCGACGTATTCATAATAAAACGTGCGATGAAATAAAAAAATAAAAACACAAAAATTTAATCAAGTGAGAACGTTAAAGTCGGGCGGAGCCAACTGCGTAATACTCTGATACAGGTTTAAGAACAGCTGAAATCAAGTGAACAGAACATTTGACCAGAAGTCTACTATCCAAATTTTGTGATTTTAGCTCCAAAACTGTGGAACATAAACATTTCGCGATTTTTGGGGGCAGGAGGGAGCGTTGCCCCCAAAGTCTACCCTTAAAGTTTGGCGGCCCTAGCTCTTAAGCTGTGCAAGATATAGGCTTCCGTGTTTCGTGGGGTTGGGATGGCTGGGAGGCGTTATAGTGGGCGTGGCCGAAAATCCAGGACGAAATCTTTTGTGCTGGTCAGCCCTAGTCTAAGCTCCAAATTTGAGGACTCCAGCTTAAAAATTGCAGGAAATATACACGTGTTATCGAATTGTGCATTCATGTACATCGATTTTCGTGATTACGGGGGCGGGAGTGGGCGTGGTAAAAATTTATTTTCTGTGATCAATAGAGAACATCACCAGTAATATATATTCCAAATATGGTGACCTTAGCTCTAAAACTGCGGGAGATATAAGCATTTCAAATTAATTTTGGAGGGGGGGGGGGCTGGTGGGCGTAATAATGGGCGTGGGCGACAAACCTAGGATCCCATTTTTTCGAGAGGTGACCAGCAATATACTGATTACTCTAGCTTTAAAATTGTGGGAGATATTCACGTTTAATCGATTTTTGAATTGCCAGCCTCCCAGTGGGCGTGGCATTAATTTGGTACAAACCTGATCTGAAGCAGATAGCTATAATCATAACACAAAAGATTTCAAGAGTCTATCTAATATCGTTTCGAAATACGTGCGTTCATCCAGACAGACAGACGACGGACGGACATCCGACAAAACCAATATAGTACTATGAGTACCTTCGGTATCAGAGTATAATGATAATACACAAATACAGAATACAACAACAACGATGTAGTACAAAACATGTGGCACGAAACCGAAGAAAACCAAATGGAACCCAACAAACCCCGTTTGCTGAATGAATCAGTCGAGTCTCTATCAGTCTGAATAAATGTAAAAGCACACATATGAATCGGCTTGTGTGTGTGTGTGTGTGCATGTGGGAGTGAAAAACGCACTCCAGGACATGGCCCCGAGACAACAAACAGCTACAAAATGGATGAACGTGGCAACAACCGTTAAAAGGTTGCTTGTTGTCCTTGTTGTACTTTGAAATGTTTTGCAAAATCAACAGAAAACTGTATTCAACAAAAAACAAGTGGGAAAGGATTATCTTCGGCGTGCCGAATATTTTATACTCTTTTCGAACCTTTAGGCAATTTTCACTCTGCCAACTGCACCACTGAAATTTCAATGGTTGTAAAAAATCGTTTTATCGCGTGTCATTTATTTTTTTGCTCTAAGAGTTGGTATCATATGAATTTAAACTTTTCTTTTAAATTATTGAATTCAAGCTATTTGATATATATTTGAAAAAAATTGTCAGAAACAAGTGAGAACGTTGCAGTCGGGCGGAGCCGACTGCGTAATACTCTGATACCATTTTAAGAACAGCTGAAAGCAAGTGAACAGAACATTTTTGCTGGTGTTTGGGTGACCCGAAATCGGCCTTCCAAGTTTTTGGGGACTGGAGGGGCGTGGTCGATCTTAAGAGGGGTGACCAGAAGTCTATTTTCCAAATTTGGTGATTTTAGCTTTAAAACTGTGGAAGATATACATTTTCGCGATTTTTGGGGGCGGGAGGGGGCGTGGCCCCAAATTTTTTCCGATCTTTAGAGGGGTGACAAGAAGTCTATCTTCCAATTTTGGTGACTCTAGCTCTAATACTGTGGAAGATATAAACTTTCGCGATTTTTGGGGGCGGGAGGAGGCGTGGCCCCAAAATTTTTTTCCGATCTTTAGAGGGCGTGACAAGAAATCTATCTTATAAATTTGGTGACTCTAGCTCTAAAACTGTGGATGATATACATTTTCGCGATTTTTGGGGGCGGGAGGGGGCGTGGCCCCAAATTTTTTTGACGATCTTTGGGGGGGCTGACAATAAGTCTATCCTCCAATTTTGGTGACTCTAGCTCTAAAACCGTGGAAGATATACATTTTCGCGGTTTTTGGGGGCGGGCGGGGGCGTGGCCCCAAAATTTTTTGTCCGATCTTTAGAGGACTTGGCCAGAAGTCTACCCTCAAAGTTTGGTGGCCCTAGCTTTTAAAATGTGCGAGATATAGGCTTCCGTGTTTCGTGGGGGCGGGGTGGCTGGGGGCGTTCTAGTGGGCGTGGCCGGAAAATCCAGGACGAAATCTTTTGGGCTGGTCAGCCCTAGTCTAAATTCCAAATTTTGGGACTCTAGCTTCAAAATTGCGGGAAATATACACGTGTTATCGAATTGTGCATTCATGTATATCGATTTTCGCGATTACGGGGGCGGGAGTGGGCGTGGTCGAAATTTTGTTTCTGTAATCTGTAGAGGACGTCACCAGTAATATATATTCCAAATATGGTGACTTAAGCTCTAAAACTGCGGGAGATATAAGCATTTCAAATTAATTTTGGAGGGGGGGCTGGTGGGCGTAATAATGGGCGTGGCCGATTAACCTAGGATCCAATTTTTTCGGGAGGTCACCAGCAATATACCTACCAAATTTGATTACTCTAGCTTCAAAATTGTGGGAGTTATTCACGTTTAATCGATTTGTGATTTGAGGTGTATCGACATGTTATCGATTTGCCAGCCTCCCAGTGGGCGTGGCATAAATTTGGAATAAACTTGATCTGAAGCAGATAGCTATAATCATAACGCAAAAGATTTCAAGAGTCTATCTAATATCGTTTCGGAAATACGCGCGTTCATCCAGACAGACAGACGGACAGACGGACGGCCTGACGGACATTCGACAAAACCAATATACTATGAGTACCTTCGGTATCAGAGTATAAAAATAAAAGCAATATGTCGCGGCTGGGATTTGAACCTGGCCTCCCCTTTTGTCAGTGCAGCACTCTAATACCTACGCCACCAAGCAGTTTTGAAATGCGCTGACAAACTCCATTATAGTGTTTGTTTGTTTTTTCGCGTGGCATTGTTTTCGTTCTAAGATATTGGTAGCAAATGAATTTGATTAAAGTTGTTTTATATTTGAAAGGAAGAATAAGAAAAAATGAAAAAATTGTTGGTCACCGCTAGGGATCGATCTCGATACCTTTCGTTTGACAGGGCGCAACTCTATCCCTTACGCCACAGGCAATTTTGATGATCGATGACAAAATCGCTTTAAGAGCAGACTGTCAAAAGCTTACTTGTTTGGCTTTTTACTGCGTACACCAAGCAGTTTTAAAAATCGCTGACAAACTCGATTTGCCAAAAGCTTACTTGTTTTGCTTTTTACTGCTTACACCAAGCAGTTTTAAAAATCGCTGTGCTGTCCCCTTGAATAATAGGTGTCTGTGCAAAGTTGCATCACGATAGCTCAAAAACTGAGGGACTAGTTTGCATACATACAGACAGACAGACAGACAGACGGACATGGCTAGATCAATTTGTTTTGTTTTTCTAAGCATACTGGCAGTAACTTTTGGGGGTCTCAGACGCTTCCTTCTATGCGTTACAAACTTCAGCACAAACTTAATATACTATTTTCTTCGAAAAGAGTATAAAACAAGTAAGAGTGCTCAGTCGGGAGTGCCCGACTAGGAGATACCCTGAACCCAGTTCTGACATCCATTCATACTTGCCTAATAGTGTGCATACATACAGACACACACATACTGCAAGCTGTGCAGGTGGTTTAAGCAGTTAGCTTGCTTTCTCACTGAGCCCCACACAATGAAAAGTAAAATCTTAAATAACTTCTGTGTTTATAGTTCGATCTTTCTAAAATTTTTAGGACATAAAATGTGTGACCAAACCTAATTGCAATGTCATAACTTCAAAATGCGTTTTTTAACTTTTGGGGGATTGGGGTTGGTATCCAAAAAGTGAAATATTTGTTACATGTGCATGCTATTCGAGATTATACATACCCATGTTGGGACCTCTAGCTCTTATATCTTTGAAGCTATGTCCCAAAAACACTAGTCTAAACTCGAAATTTATCGATAGCTTTTGAATGCGACGAGTTATCGATCAAATGAAATAAACTTGATCTGTCCCGGGATTAGGAGAACTTATATTCCAAATATGAAGTCTCTAGCTCTTTTAGTCTCTGATATCTGTGTGTTCATACATGAAGGTACGACCTTGCAATTTGGTTTGGTCACACATATTATTGACAATTGTTTGCCCCAAAAATTTTAATAAGATCGGACAATAAACATAGAAGTTATTTAAGATTTAACTTTCCATTGTGTGGGGCTCAGCGAAAAAGCAAGCTAACTGCTTAAATTCCGCCTGCACTGCTTGTACTGCAGCATGTGTGTGTTTAGATTAGTATGAATGACTGTAAGGACTGGGTTCAGGGTATCTCGTAGTCGGGCACTCCCGACTAGAGCACTCTTACGTGTTCGTGTATTTTTCGTGATTATCTTTCTTTTGGGGGTGGCCAAACTAGTCCCTCAGTTTTTGAGCTATCGCGATGCAACTTTGCACAGACACCTATTATTCAAGGGGACATCACATTGGTCGGAGCCGGCCGGATCGGACTACTATATCTTATACCTGCCATACAACTTGAAGTCGGTTTTGGTCATAAATCCCATGTTTTCAAAGCTATCGCGATAAAACTTTGTACAGATACTTATTATTCAAAGAAACAGCACATTGGTCGGAGCCGGTCGGATCGGACCAGTATATCTTATAGCTGCCATACAACTCGAAGTCGGTTTAGGCCATAAATCCGATGTTTTCAAATCAATTACTTTCAATTTCCTTGTACACTTGAACATCCTTATAACTCATCAATGGGTAAAATTGCAAATCCATTGAGTCATAAACAGCGAAGATTTGTGTCATTAATATTTTGAAAGAACAGGTTCATATGAGCAAACAAACTCAAGCGGAAGTAAGCTTTTGACAGTCTGCTCGGACAATAAGCACAGAAGTTGTTTAAGACTTAACTTTCCATAGTGTAGGGCTCAGTGAAGAAGGAAACTAGCTGCTTGTACTGTGTGCATGTGTATGTTTGTATGCATGCACACTGATAAGTATGTATGAATGTATGCTAGGACTGGGTTCAGGGTATCTCCTAGTCGGGCAATCCCGACTAGAGCATTCTTACTTGTTTCTTTTCTTTTTGTCTCTCTTATAGCCGGCAATTACATATGTTTGTGGTAGGAAATATTCTTTTGGTCGAAGAAGCCGCAAATATTTGCCAGTGTTTTCACATACTATGATGTAAGTAAAATCTTAAATAATTTCTGTGTTTACTGTCCGATCTTTCTGAAATTTTTAGGACATAACATTGGCTATAAAATGTGTGACCAAACCAAATTGCAAGGTCATAATTTCAAAAATGCGTTTTTTCACTTTTTGTGGGGATTGGGGGGTGGTATAAAAAAAGTGAAATGCTTGTAATATATGCCCAAGTTTGGGCATCTAGCTCTTATAACTTTTAAGTTTTGATCTGGTAAAAGACTGGTCTGAAGTCGAAATTTATCCATAACTTTTGAACAGGACGAGTTATCGATAAAATTAAAAAAAAAATTGTACCGTCCCGAGACTACGAGAACTTATATTCTAAATATGAAGTCTCTAGCTTATTTAGTCTCTGATATATGCGTGTTCATACAGACGGACAGACGGATAGACAGACGGGCAGACGGACATGGCTAGATCGACTTTATATGGTCGGAGATGCTTCCTTATGCCTGTTACATACTTTTGCACAAAACCATAATACCCTTTTTACACATTTTCAATGGATTTAGGGTATAAAAATAATACGACTAGATATACAAAGAAATGCTCAATGGAAACGCAGCTCATGTTGAAATATTGAAATGCTGAAAGGAATACAACCCTGCAGCCCAGAACCAATCGCTGCCTTTTCAACTGCACACAACTATGGAAGTAGGATGCGGGTGGGGCAGAGTGCGGGTTGAGGCCATAAAAAGCTTGGCAAGGCTATGAAGTACTAGCCAAAGGTCCTGCCGCAATTGACGCGCCGGCAACGTCAACGACAAGGACCAAAAGAAGAAAAAAATGGAAGGCGACTCCATAATAATTTTATGCGCTTCCTAAAAACTTCCGGTCAGCGTTGTATTTCCACACACACACAAACAAACAAACAAACAAACACACACACACACACACACACACACACACACACACACACACACACACACACACACACACACACACACACACACACACACACACACACACACACACACACACACACAAACACACAAACACACACACACACATACTGGCACACACTCACTGCCACACACATGCCGCCAAATTGCCATAGTATTTGTGCTTTACTTGGCCCGTCAAGCTTTTCCTTTATGGGGCAAAGGGATTCAGTAACTGGCAACTGGCAGCTCTCTGGCTCCTAGATACTGGGCATGCCTTGGCTTGGCTTAGGTTTGCTGAATGAATGAATGAATGTTCAGATGTCACTTCCGTTTGCCAAGCCACCCACCACACGCATTAGACGACAACAACAACAACTAATACAGCAAGTAAGAATACTCGGGGCGACTAAACTATACCCTGCGCCCAATTCCAACATGCATTCATAGTTTATGCGTCTTCCATTAAATCTTAGATAACTCCTCTGATGTTTGTTCGATTGTCTTATAATTATCGTATGCTGTAAAATTCATTCGAATGTCTGAGTATCCCAAATATCAGCCAGTCATAATTATTTGTCTCTAATTTGTGGGCTGAATGCTTCTAAAAAGGGAAGCAATCCTATATATTCGAATCTAATTTCGTATCTGCCGCTCTTGAAGCTCAAAACTGATATTTATCGATATTTTTGTATGAAGATAAGTTATCGACAGCAATAAATAAGCGTAGTTTGCACAAGGTATACACAAATCTTCAATCGAAAAACAACTCTCTCACCCTCGTAGCCTCTTGGATTGGTTTTATTGACTCAGCTCAGTCAGTCAGTCCTGATTAAGGATATATGTACATATATACTTTGTGGGGTCACATACACATGCACCACTTAATAATACCATCCTTAAGCATTTGTAATAGGCCCAGGGTATAACAACAGCGACGACAACGACATATCAGCATACATTCTTGCTGTCGAGCTTCAGGAGCTGAGCCGAAGGATGAGGCGTCAACATTGTAGTTGCTGCTGCTGCTTCAGTTCTTGATATTGTTGCTGCTGCTGGGCTAGAGGGGCTGGAGCGGGGCAGGGGCGGCTTGGCGGGTGCGGCAAACAGCGACAGCGAAGTAATGACATATTCAAACGCAGTGCGAAGCTGTCGACGGGAAGAAGGCGTCAACCTGCTTCACGCCCCGTTTCCCGCTGTGTGCTGCCCCGCCCACTCGGGTGTTTGTGCAAGCAGAAGAAGTAAAGGCAACGAAAAATAAAAAAAAAAACAAAAAATAAAAATACAAGAGAAAAAACCCACACAGAAGCATTGCCAGACATTTTGACAAAGCTGGCGACAAGGACGTACACTTGTTATAACATAAAAAGGATATTGTAAAACATTTTCATAAGTTCTGTCGCAGACGCTGCTTAGAAATCGCATGGCAGCAAGCAGTGGTGGAGGGTGGAGGGAGGAGTGGATGTGACTCCAAACTGGCAAAATATATAACTAAATGAAAATAAACTGAAGTTATACAAAATATAGTGCAAAGTGTCCTCAAGATTGATTTCCAAATAAGCAACTAATTGAGATTTAAAATTTGTTTCATAATTTGAATGAGGGAATAAAAATAATATGAAATGCCATGAATGTCATATCAGGAATAAATATGAGATCAGTTCGAAGCTAAATAATAATAATAACAACAGTAATAATAATAATAATTAATAATAATAATAATAATAATAATAATAATAATAATAATAATAATAATAATAATAATAATAATAATAATAATAATAATAATAATAATAATAATAATAATAATAATAATAATAATAATAATAATAATAATAATAATTATAATTATAATAATAATACTAATACTAATAATAATAATAATAATAATAATAATAATAATAATAATAATAATAATAATAATAATAATAATAATAATAATAATAATAATAATAATAATAATAATAATAATAATAATAATAATAATATTAATAATAATAATATAATATATGACCATGACTACGAGCCAATGAAATGTAATATGAAAGTCTTATAGATAGTAACAAAGATTTCATACTATTGATATTCTATGCGGCAAAGCTAAAAAATGCTATGAAAAAATTAGATAAAATATTTTGAATACATTGCATAAGAGCTTTATTGATATAGATTCTAGATTCTGCGCAATGAATGATCATGAAAAAGAGCAGGGGATATAAATTATGCAAATTTGGAGATTGCAGTAGAATACAAGGATATTATCAAAATTTTCATTTGGACACTAAAAACTTTATTATTACTAAGTATTGTGGTAATAAATTTGACGTTTTCGACTACTGCAATTAATTAGATTTTCAATTGGTTTCCAATTTGAATAAATGATATTTATACTCTTTTCGAAGAAAATAGTATATTAAGTTTGTCCTGAAGTTTGTAACGCATAGAAGGAAGCGTCGGAGACCCCCAAAAATACTGCCAGTATGCTTAGAATGACAATACAAATTGATCTAGCCATGTCCGTCTGTCTGTCTGTCTGTATGTATGCAAACTAGTCCCTCAGTTTTCGAGCTATCGCGATAAAACTGCACAGACACTTATTATTCCAGGGGACAGCACATTGGTCGGAGCCGGCCGGATCGGACCACTATATCTTATAGCTGCCATACAACTCGAAGTCGGTTTTGGCCATATATCCCATGTTTTTGAATCAATCGCAATGAAACTTTGCACAGATACCTCTTATTCAAAGAGACATCACATTGGTTGGAGCCGGCCTGATCGGATCACTATATCTTATACAATGCTATACAACTGGCAATGCATTCAATATTCTTAGAACAAAAAAAAAAAAAATGTTACGCGACAAAACGATTTTGTACAGCTTATGAAATTTCAGTGGTGCAGTTGGCAGAGTGAAATTGCCTATAGGTTCGAAAAGAGTATAAAATCTTCGGCACGCCGAAGATAATCCTTCCCCACTTGTCTTATACTCTTTTCGAAGAAAATAGTATATTAAGTTTGTGATGAAGTTTGTAACGCATAGAAGGAAGCGTCTGAGACCCCTAAAAGTTACTGCCAGTATGCTTAGAAAACAAAACAAATTGATCTAGCCATGTCCGTCTGTCTGTCTGTATGTATGCAAACTAGTCCCTCAGTTTTTGAGCTATCGCGATGCAACTTTGCACAGACATTAATTATTCGAGAGGACAGCACATTGGTCGGAGCTGGCCGGATCGGACCACTATATCTTATAGCTGCCATACAACTCTGAGTCGGTTTTGGCCATAAATTCGATGTTTTCAAAGCAATTGCCTTAATTTCCTTGTACACTTGAACATCCTTATAACTCATCAATGGGCAAAATCGCAAATTGATTGAGTCATAAACAGCGAAGATATGCGTCATTAAATATTTTGAAAAAGCAGGTGCATATGAGCAAACAAAACCAAGCGCAAGTAAGCTTTTGACAGTCTGCTCTTCAAGGGATTTTGTCATCGATCATCAAAACTGCTTGTGGCGTAAGGAGTAAAGACTCGCCCTGGCAATCGAAAGGTACTGGTTCGATTCCCACCGGCGACCAATAATTATTTTAATTTTTTCTTATTCTGCTTTTCAAATATACAATAACTGTAATAAAATTCATTTGCTACCAATATCTTAGAACAAAAACTGTACAACGCAAAAGAAAACAATTGGGAAAGGATTATCTTCGGCCTGCCGAAGATCTTATACTTTTCGAACCTTTATGCAATTTTCACTCTGCCAACTGCACCACTGAAATTTCTATAGTAGAAAAAAAATCGTTTTATCGCGTGTCATTTATTTTTTTGCTCTAAGAATTGGTATCATATGAATTTAAATTTTTCTTTTAAGTTATTGAATTCAAGCTATTTTGATAAATATTTGAAAAAATAATTAGAAAAAAAATAAAAAGCAATATGTCGCGGCTGGGATTTGAACCGTGTCTCCCCGCTTGTCAGTGCAGCACTTTAATACCAACGCCACCAAGCAGTTTTAAAACAAACAAACTCGATTAAACTGTTTGATTGTTTTTCGCGTTGCATTGTTTTTGCTCTAAGGCATTGGTAGCAAATTAATTTGATTACAGTTATTTTATATTTGAAAAACAGAATAAGAAACAAGTAAGAGTGCTCTAGTCGGGAGTGCCCGACTACGAGATACCCTGAACCCAGTCCTTACAATCATTCATATTAATCTAAACACACACATGCTGCAGTACAAGCAGTACAAGCAGTGCAAGCGGTCTAAGCAGTTAGCTTGCTTTTCGCTGACCCCACATAATGGAAAGTTAAATCTTAAATAACTTCTGTGTTTATCGTCCGATCTTATTGAAATTTTTGGGGCAAACAATTGTCAATAATATGTGTGACCAAACCAAATTGCAAGGTCGTACCTTCAAAAATGCGTTTTTTTAACTTTTGGGGGGTTTGGGGGTGGTATCCAAAAGTGAAAAAATTTGTGCATGTGTATGCTATTCGAGATTATACATGTCAAATTAGGGGCCTCTAGCTCTTATAACTTGTAAGTTATATCCAAAAAACGCTGGTCTAAAATCGAAATTTATCGATAACTTTTGAACGGGACGAGCTATCGATAAATTTTAATAAACTTGATCTGTCCCGGGATTAGGAGAACTTATGTTCCAAATATGAAGTCTCTAGCTCTTGTAGTCTCTGATATCTGTGTGTTCATCCAGACAGACAGACGGACAGACGGACAGACAGACGGACATGGCCAGATCGACTCGGCTATTGATACTGATCAATAATATATATCTTTATATGGTCGGGATGCTTCCTTATGCCTGTTACATACATTTGCACAAAACCATAATACCCTTTTTACCCATTTTTAATGGGTTCAGGGTATAAAAATGAAAATAATTATTGGTCGCCGCTGGGAATCGTACCAGTACCTTTCGTTTGCCAGGGCGAGTCTTAACCCCTTACGCCACAAGCAGTTTTGATGATCGATGACAAAATCACTTGAAGAGCAGACTATCAAAAGCTTACTTGTTTGGCTTTTCCTGCAACCTGCAACTCGCGTTTGTCAGCATTTGTTTTTTCGCGTGGCATTGTTTTTGTTCTAAGCCATTGGAAGCAAATTAATTTGATTACAGTTATATATTTGAAAGGAAGAAAAAGGTATTATATTAATAATCAGTCGCCGCCGAGACTGGAACTTGTGAAACTTGCTTTCGTTAGCGCGGCTCTTTACGCCTTACGCCACAAACCGTTTTGATGATCGATGACAAAATCCCTTGAAGAGCAGACTGTCATAAGCTTACTTGCGCTTGGGTTTGTTTGCTCATATGCACCTGTTTTTTCAAAATATTTAATGACGCATATTTTCGCTGTTTATGACTCAATCGATTTGCGATTTTACCCATTGATGAGTTATAAGGATATTCAAGTGTACAAGGAAATTTAAGGCAATTGCTTTGAAAACATCGTATTTATGGCCAAAACCGACTTAGAGTTGTATGGCAGCTATAAGATATAGTGGTCCGATCCGGCCAGCTCCGACCAATGTGCTGTCCTACTGAATAATAAGTGTCTGTGCAAAGTTGCATCGCGATAGCTCAAAAACTGAGGGACAAGTTTGCATACATACAGACAGACAGACGGACATGGCTAGATCAATTTGTTTTGTTTTTTAAGCATACTGTCAGTAAGTTTAGGGGTCTCAGACGCTTCCTTCTATGCGTTACAAACTTCAGCACAAACTTAATATACTATTTTCTTCGAAAGGAGTATAATGATCAGATAATTGAGTTCTTCAGCGCACTTTAAAACTGCTTGGTGGCGTAGTTATTAGAGTGCTGGGCTGACAAACGGGAGAGCACGGTTCAAATCCCAGCCGCGGCTTATTGCTTTTTATTTTTTTCTAATTATTTTTTTCAAATATATATCAAATAGCTTGAATTGAAGAATTTAAAAGAAAAATTTAAATTCATTTGATACCAATTCTTAGAGCAAAACAAGTAAGAGTGCTCTAGTCGGGACTGCCCGAATAGGAGATACCCTGAACCCAGTTCTGACATCCATTCATACTTGCCTAATAGTGTGCATACATACAAACACACCACACATTACTGCAAGCTGTGAAAACGGTTTAAGCAGTTATCTTGCTTTTTCACCTGAGCCCCACACAATGGAAAGTAAAATCTTAAATAACTTCTGTGTTTAGTGTCCGATCTTTTTAAAACTTTTAAGATATAACATTGGCTATAAAATGTGTGACCAAACCAAATTGCAAGGTCATACCTTCAAAAATGAGTTTTTTGAATTTTTGGGGGATTGGGGGGTGGTATCCAAAAAGTGAAAAATGTGTTACATGTGTATGCTATTCGAGATTATACATGCCAAATTAGGGGCCTCTAGCTCTTATAACTTGTAAGTTATAGCCCAAAAACGCTGGTCTGAAATCGAAATTTATCGATAACTTTTAAACGGACGAGTTATCGATAAATTTTAATAAACTTGATCTGTCCCGGATTACGAGAACTTATATTCCAAATATGAAGTCTCTAGCTCTTGTAGTCTCTGATATCCGCGTGTTCATACAGACAGACAGACGGACGGACGGACGGACGGACGGACGGACGGACGGACGGACGGACGGACGGACGGACGGACAGACAGACAGACGGACATGGCTAAATCGACTCGACTGTTGATACTGATCAAGAATATATATACTTTATATGGTCGGAGATACTTCCTTATGCCTGTTACATACTTTTTGCACAAAACCATAATACCCTTTTTACCCATTTTTAATGGGTTCAGGGTATAACAAGTAAAGTGCTCTAGTCGGGAGTGCCCGACTACGAGATACCCTGAACCCAGTCCTTACAATCATTCATACTAATCTAAACACACACATGCTGCAGTACAAGCAGTACAAGCAGTGCAAGCGGTTTAAGCAGTTAGCTTGCTTTTCGCTGAGCCCCACACAATGGAAAGTTAAATCTTAAATAACTTCTGTGTTTATTGTCCGATCATATTGAAATTTTTGGGGCAAACAATTGTCGATAATATGTGTTACCAAACCAAATTGCAAGGTCGTACCTTCAAAAATGGGTTTTTTAACTTTTGGGGGTTTGGGGGGTGGTATCCAAAAAGTGAAATATTTGTTACATGTGTATGCTATTCGAGATTATACATGTCAAATTGAGCCTCTAGCTCTTAAACGGAAAGTTATATCCAAAAAACGCTTTTTTTTTTTTTTTTTTTTTTTTTTTGGCAAGCTACATAGGGTCTTTACCCTATTTCCAGGCCGATATAACTTTGAACTTTAAAAACCCATCTCAGTGGGGAGATGACGCTGTTATCAGCACGGGTATGCTATAATAATATTGCTATAATTTTCTAAAGAAGCCGGCCGTTCCGCGATCGGCCAAGGATCCAGAGGTCCGACGGGTGCTTGCGCTTCAGACGCCTATGTCTCGCCGGTCTTGCGAGTTGTCTAGCCAGGCGGTTAGAGTGGTCTAACAAACGAGCGCGATACCGGTTGGAGCTTTTACTTATGGCCTCACACACCGTTGGTATTTGAAGGTCGTTGAGGATAGTCTCATTTTTGACGTAATGATGCCACTGAATATTGGTCATGCGGCGCAAAGACTTTGTTATTGTAGCTTGAACTCTTCTTAGGGTAGTGTCACATGCAGTCCCCCAGCAAGTGATACCCCAATTTAACGTTGGCAGTATAATGGTCTTAAATAACCGTACTTTGGCTCTTAGGGAAAGACCACTCCCTGGTCTGAGAAGCCAGTCCAATTTCCCCAGTTTTTTGTTCACTGTTCCACATGCTTTTTTAATATGGCTGCTCCATGTGAGGCGCCTGTCCAGGGTCACTCCCAAATAAGTGATGTTATCAGTGTGCGCGATTCTCTTACCATCTAGATAAAGCACACATGCTGCAGTACAAGCAGTGCAAGCGGTTTAAGCAGTTAGCTTGCTTTTCGCTGAGCCCCACATAATGGAAAGTTAAATCTTAAATAACTTCTGTGTTTATTGTCCGATCATATTGAAATTTTTGGGGCAAACAATTGTCGATAATATGTGTTACCAAACCAAATTGCAAGGTAATACCTTCAAGAATGAGTTTTTTGAATTTTTGGGGGGATTGGGGGGTGGTATCCAAAAAGTGAAAAATTTGTGCATGTGTATGCTATTCGAGATTATACATGTCAAATTAGGGGCCTCTAGCTCTTATAACTTGTAAGTTATATCCAAAAAACGCTGGTCTAAAATCGAAATTTATCGATAACTTTTGAACGGGACGAGCTATCGATAAATTTTAATAAACTTGATCTGTCCCGGGATTAGGAGAACTTATGTTCCAAATATGAAGTCTCTAGCTCTTGTAGTCTCTGATATCTGTGTGTTCATACAGACAGACAGACGGACAGACGGACAGACAGACGGACATGGCCAGATCGACTCGGCTATTGATACTGATCAATAATATATATACTTTATATGGTCGGAGATGCTTCCTTATGCCTGTTACATACATTTGCACAAAACCATAATACCCTTTTTACCCATTTTTAATGGGTTCAGGGTATAAAAATGAAAATAATTATTGGTCGCCGCTGGGAATCGTACCAGTACCTTTCGTTTGCCAGGGCGAGTCTTAACCCCTTACGCCACAAGCAGTTTTGATGATCGATGACAAAATCACTTGAAGAGCAGACTATCAAAAGCTTACTTGTTTGGCTTTCCTGCAACCTGCAACTCGCGTTTGTCAGCATTTGTTTTTTCGCGTGGCATTGTTTTTGTTCTAAGCCATTGGAAGCAAATTAATTTGATTACAGTTATATATTTGAAAGGAAGAAAAAGGTATTATATTAATAATCAGTCGCCGCCGAGACTGGAACTTGTGAAACTTGCTTTCGTTAGCGCGGCTCTTTACGCCTTACGCCACAAACCGTTTTGATGATCGATGACAAAATCCCTTGAAGAGCAGACTGTCATAAGCTTACTTGCGCTTGGGTTTGTTTGCTCATATGCACCTGTTTTTTCAAAATATTTAATGACGCATATTTTCGCTGTTTATGACTCAATCGATTTGCGATTTTACCCATTGATGAGTTATAAGGATATTCAAGTGTACAAGGAAATTTAAGGCAATTGCTTTGAAAACATCGTATTTATGGCCAAAACCGACTTAGAGTTGTATGGCAGCTATAAGATATAGTGGTCCGATCCGGCCGGCTCCGACCAATGTGCTGTCCCCTTGAATAATAAGTGTCTGTGCAAAGTTGCATCGCGATAGCTCAAAAACTGAGGGACTAGTTTGCATACATACAGACAGACAGACAGACAGACAGACAGACAGACAGACAGACAGACAGACAGACGGACATGGCTAGATCAATTTGTTTTGTTTTTTTAAGCATACTGTCAGTAAGTTTTGGGGGTCTCAGACGCTTCCTTCTATGCGTTACAAACTTCAGCACAAACTTAATATACTATTTTCTTCGAAAGGAGTATAATGATCAGATAATTGAGTTCTTCAGCGCACTTTAAAACTGCTTGGTGGCGTAGTTATTAGAGTGCTGGGCTGACAAACGGGAGAGCACGGTTCAAATCCCAGCCGCGGCTTATTGCTTTTTATTTTTTTCTAATTATTTTTTTCAAATATATATCAAATAGCTTGAATTGAAGAATTTAAAAGAAAAATTTAAATTCATTTGATACCAATTCTTAGAGCAAAACAAGTAAGAGTGCTCTAGTCGGGACTGCCCGAATAGGAGATACCCTGAACCCAGTTCTGACATCCATTCATACTTGCCTAATAGTGTGCATACATACAAACACACCACACATTACTGCAAGCTGTGAAAACGGTTTAAGCAGTTATCTTGCTTTTTCACTGAGCCCCACACAATGGAAAGTAAAATCTTAAATAACTTCTGTGTTTAGTGTCCGATCTTTTTAAAACTTTTAAGATATAACATTGGCTATAAAATGTGTGACCAAACCAAATTGCAAGGTCATACCTTCAAAAATGAGTTTTTTGAATTTTTGGGGGGATTGGGGGGTGGTATCCAAAAAGTGAAAAATGTGTTACATGTGTATGCTATTCGAGATTATACATGCCAAATTAGGGGCCTCTAGCTCTTATAACTTGTAAGTTATAGCCCAAAAACGCTGGTCTGAAATCGAAATTTATCGATAACTTTTAAACGGGACGAGTTATCGATAAATTTTAATAAACTTGATCTGTCCCGGGATTACGAGAACTTATATTCCAAATATGAAGTCTCTAGCTCTTGTAGTCTCTGATATCCGCGTGTTCATACACAGACGGACGGACGGACGGACGGGGACGGACGGACGGACGGACGGACGGACGGACGGACGGACGGACAGACAGACAGACGGACATGGCTAAATCGACTCGACTGTTGATACTGATCAAGAATATATATACTTTATATGGTCGGAGATACTTCCTTATGCCTGTTACATACTTTTTGCACAAAACCATAATACCCTTTTTACCCATTTTTAATGGGTTCAGGGTATAACAAGTAAGAGTGCTCTAGTCGGGAGTGCCCGACTACGAGATACCCTGAACCCAGTCCTTACAATCATTCATACTAATCTAAACACACACATGCTGCAGTACAAGCAGTACAAGCAGTGCAAGCGGTTTAAGCAGTTAGCTTGCTTTTCGCTGAGCCCCACACAATGGAAAGTTAAATCTTAAATAACTTCTGTGTTTATTGTCCGATCATATTGAAATTTTTGGGGCAAACAATTGTCGATAATATGTGTTACCAAACCAAATTGCAAGGTCGTACCTTCAAAAATGGGTTTTTTTAACTTTTGGGGGGTTTGGGGGGTGGTATCCAAAAAGTGAAATATTTGTTACATGTGTATGCTATTCGAGATTATACATGTCAAATTAGGGGCCTCTAGCTCTTAAAACTTGAAAGTTATATCCAAAAAACGCTTTTTTTTTTTTTTTTTTTTTTTTTTTGGTGGCAAGCTACATAGGGTGTTTACCCTATTTCCAGGCCGATATAACTTTGAACTTTAAAAACCCATCTCAGTGGGGAGATGACGCTGTTATCAGCACGGGTATGCTATAATAATATTGCTATAATTTTCTAAAGAAGCCGGCCGTTCCGCGATCGGCCAAGGATCCAGAGGTCCGACGGGTGCTTGCGCTTCAGACGCCTATGTCTCGCCGGTCTTGCGAGTTGTCTAGCCAGGCGGTTAGAGTGGTCTAACAAACGAGCGCGATACCGGTTGGAGCTTTTACTTATGGCCTCACACACCGTTGGTATTTGAAGGTCGTTGAGGATAGTCTCATTTTTGACGTAATGATGCCACTGAATATTGGTCATGCGGCGCAAAGACTTTGTTATTGTAGCTTGAACTCTTCTTAGGGTAGTGTCACATGCAGTCCCCCAGCAAGTGATACCCCAATTTAACGTTGGCAGTATAATGGTCTTAAATAACCGTACTTTGGCTCTTAGGGAAAGACCACTCCCTGGTCTGAGAAGCCAGTCCAATTTCCCCAGTTTTTTGTTCACTGTTCCACATGCTTTTTTAATATGGCTGCTCCATGTGAGGCGCCTGTCCAGGGTCACTCCCAAATAAGTGATGTTATCAGTGTGCGCGATTCTCTTACCATCTAGATAAAGCACACATGCTGCAGTACAAGCAGTGCAAGCGGTTTAAGCAGTTAGCTTGCTTTTCGCTGAGCCCCACATAATGGAAAGTTAAATCTTAAATAACTTCTGTGTTTATTGTCCGATCATATTGAAATTTTTGGGGCAAACAATTGTCGATAATATGTGTTACCAAACCAAATTGCAAGGTAATACCTTCAAGAATGAGTTTTTTGAATTTTTGGGGGGATTGGGGGTGGTATCCAAAAAGTGAAATATTTGTTACATGTGTATGCTATTCGAGATTATACATGTCAAATTAGGGGCCTCTAGCTCTTATAACTTGTAAGTTATATCCAAAAACGCTGGTCTGAAATCGAAATTTATCGATAACTTTTGAACGGGACGAGCTATCGATAAATTTTAATAAACTTGATCTGTCCCGGGACTAGGAGAACTTATGTTCCAAATATGAAGTCTCTACCTCTTGTAGTCTCTGATATCTGTGTGTTCATACAGACAGACAGACGGACAGACGGACAGACGGACAGACGGACAGACGGTCAGACGGACAGACGGACAGACGGACAGACAGACGGACATGGCTAGATCGACTCGACTGTTGATACTGATCAATAATATATATACTTTATATGGTCGGAGATGCTTCCTTATGCCTGTTACATACATTTGCACAACTTCATTATACCCTTTTTACCCATTTTTAATGGGTTCAGGGTATAAAAATAAATGACACGCGATAAAACGATTTTTTACTACTATTGAAATTTCAGTGGTGCAGTTGGCAGAGTGCAAATTGCCTAAAGGTTCGAAAAGAGTATAAAATCTTCGGCACGCCGAAGATAATCCTTTCCCACTTGTTTTAATTTATATTTTCGAGTTGTTAACACATGCCACCATATTTTGTACTTTTTTGCATAAAGTTGGCAAATGTGCTGCCAACAACAAGCAAATTTTATGGCCATTTGAAAACCCCATTTGGTTTTCTGTTTGCGATTTGGATTTGGGCTAATTTGACATCGTCGCTTTTCTTTTTATTTCTTCTTTGTTGATTGTGGGCTGACTGCCAACACTTAATGCATACAGCTAGAACTACCAAGCACACACACCCACACACATATACATAAGTAGTTGTGCAGTTGGCAACCCTCACAGATGATAGCCCAAAAAAGGGGCACACTTAAACTTTTCCATCAATTGGCGTTCTCTTTGCTGCAATGTGTGTGTGTGTGTGTGTGTGTGTGTGTATGTGTGTGTGTGTATGTGTGTGTGTGTATGTGTGTGTGTGTATGTGTATGTGTATGTGCTGTGGTAGCTGATGGCTAATGGAGTGGGAAGGGTTTGCTTTGCGATAGGATGCAGGGGGGAGGGGGCCTCAATTGCATTAAGGCGGCGCCATTAAAGCTCATCCGAAACGCAGGCCAGGGGTGTTGGGGTGCTAAGAGCTAGCTGCAAGCGGTGGGCAGGGGGTAATCCCCTCCTACTGCTACCCCTTGCCCCTCCCCCTAGCCCTTTGCAAGCGCCCCAATCAAAGTGGGGCACTTTAGAAGTGCCGCTCATAGATTCTTATTCTCATTTTCATTTATATTTTCATTTTTGTTTCAAAGTTGTTGTTGCTGCTGTTGCTGTTTTCATGTCAATTTCCATTTGGCATGCTCCAAAGTGCTTTTGCCGTTTGGGGTCGACGTCTCTAATGATGATAGCTTGACAAATATTTATTGCTTAAGCTTTTGAGTGCAAATATTTGAATTAGTCTGGCGACAAAGACAAACAGCCAGGCCGCAGAGCAACACGCTAATAAACAAGTAAGAGTGCTCTAGTCGGGAGTGCCCGACTACGAGATACCCTGAACCCAGTCCTTACAATCATTCATACTAATCTAAGCACACACATGCTGCAGTATAAGCAGTGCATGCGGTTTAAGCAGTTAGCTTGCTTTTTCGCTGAGCCCCACACAATGGAAGGTTAAATCTTAAATAACTTCTATGTTTATTGTCCGATCTTATTGAAATTTTTGGGGCAAACAATTGTCAATAATATGTGTGACCAAACCAAATTGCAAGGTCGTACCTTTAAAAATGGGTTTTTTGAACTTTTTGGGGTTTGGGGTGGTATCCAAAAAGTGAAATATTTGTTACATGTGTATGTTATTCGAGATTATACATGCCAAATTTGGGGCCTCTAGCTTTTATAACTTTGAAGTTATGTCCCAAAACGCAAGTCTGAAATCGAAATTTATCGATAACTTTTAAACGGTGCGAGTTATCGATAAAATGAAATAAACTTGATCTGTCCCGGGATTAGGAGAACTTATGTTTCAAATATGAAGTCTCTAGCTCTTGTAGTCTCTGATATCCGCGTGTTCATACAGACAGACGGACGGACGGACGGACGGACGGACGGACGGACGGACAGACAGACAGACGGACATGGCTAAATCGACTCGACTGTTGATACTGATCAAGAATATATATACTTTATATGGTCGGAGATGCTTCCTTATGCCTGTTACATACTTTTGCACAAAACCATAATACCCTTTTTACCCATTTTTAATGGGTTCAGGGTATAAAAATGCGCGTTGTGGGCACAAATGAAGCAAAGATGCTCCAACTCCTTTCTATCTCTATATCTCTCTGTTTCTGTCTCTCTCTTTCTCTCTTGCACTCCGATGCGACTTAATGAACTGCAAAGCGGCTTTCTATTGCCTTCAATTAACCAAATTAACAATGGACGTCGTCGCCCATATGAGAACTTATTGAAGTCAGCAAGAAGAGCAACAAATGCAACAAGGGCAACAACAGCAGCAACAGCAACAGCTGCAAGAGAAATCACTGGTCGTGGCTAATGGAAATGGAGAGGATGCAACGTCAACGTCAACCTGCAGCTTCGATCGCATCACTTGTCAGAAACGCTGAGTCACTGACGGGGAAGAACGCGTTGCAGGGTATCGGCGGGGCAGCAACAGCAACAGCAACATAATTTGTGGCATGCAAAGAGCTAACAAAGCGACTGGACGGCAAGTAAAGAAGGATTATCTTCGGCGTGCCGAAGATTTTATACTCTTTCGAACCTTTAGGCAATTTTCACTCGGCCAACTGCACTACTGACATTTCATTTGCTGTACAAAATCGTTTTGTCGCTTAACATTTTTATGCCCTGAACCCATTAAAAATGGGTAAAAAGGGTATTAAGGTTTTGTGCAAAAGTATGTAACAGGCATAAGGAAGCATCTCCGACCATATAAATCATATATATTATTGATCAGTATCAACAGCAGAGTCGATGTCCGTCTGTCTGTCCGTCTGTCCGTCCGTCTGTCTGTATGAACACACAGATATCAGAGACTACAAGAGCTAGAGACTTCATATTTGAAATATAAGTTCTCCTAATCCCGGGACAGATCAAGTTTATTTCATTTGATCGATAGCTCGTCGCATTCAAAAGTTATCGATAAATTTCGATTTTAGACTAGCGTTTTTGGGACATAGCTTCAAAGATATAAGAGCTAGAGACCCCAAATTTGGCATGCATAATCTCGAATAGCATACACATGTAAGAAATATTTCACTTTTTGGATACCATTCCCAATCCCCCTAAAGTTGAAAAAAAGCATTTTTGAAGGTACGACCCTGCAATTTGTTTTGGTCACACATATTATTCACAATTGTATGTCCCAAAAATTTCAGTAAGATCGGACAATAAACACAGAAGTTATTTGAGATTTAACTTTCCATTGTATGGGGCTCAGCGAAAAGCAAGCTAACTGCTTAAACCGCATGCACTACTTGCAGTATGTGTGTGCTTGTATGTATGCACACTATTAGGCAAGTATTAATGGAAGTCAGAACTGGGTTCAGGGTATCTCGGGCACTCCCGACTAGAGCACTCTTACTTGATTTTGTTTGTTCTTTGAATATTTTATTCATTGCCAGTTGTATGGCAGCTATAAGATATAGTGATCCGATCCGGCGGGTTTCGACCGATGTGATGTCTCTTTGAATAATCAGTATCAATGCAAAGTTTTATTGCGATAGATTTAAAAACATGGGATTTATGGCCAAAGCCGTCTTTGAGTTGTATGGCAGCTATAAGATATAGTGGTCCGATCCGGCCGTTTCCGACCAATGTGCTGTCCCTTTAAATAATAAAAAGCTGTGCAAAGTTGCATAGCGATAGCTCAAAAACTGAGGGACTAGTTTGCATACATACACACATACAGACAGACCGACAGACGGACATGGGTAGATCAATTTGTATTGATCAATATGTATTCCTTCTATGCCTCACAAACTTCAGCACAAACTGAAAATACTATTTTCTTCGAAAACGAGGACTCGTAAAAACGATCGAACGAGTATTGCCACCGTATCGGGTTTTCCGCCTTTCATGCCCACCTGGTTTAGCAAAGGGTATCATAAAGCTTTACAAGATGTACAGGTAATGTAACAGGCGAAAGGAAGCAAGTCCAACCACATAAAATATATGCATATATTGTTGATATGCCTCAATCTCAGAAGCAATAAGAGTTAGAGATATAAGTTCTCAATTAGATTACGCCGATATAGATTTATATACCCTGAACCCATTAAAAATGGGTAAAAAGGGTATTATGGATTTGTGCAAAAGACTGTAACAGACATAAGGAAGCATCTCCGATCATATAAAGTATATATATTCTTGATCAGTATCAACAGCCGAGTCGATCTAGCCATGTCGGTCTGTCCGTCTGTCTGCCTGTCCGTCTGTCTGCCTGTCCGTCTGTCTGCCTGTCCGTCTGTCTGCCTGTCCGTCTGTCTTTCCGTCTGTATGAACACTCAGATATCAGAGACTATAAGAGCCAGACTTCATATTTGGAATTTAAATTCTCGTAGTCCTGGGACAGTACAAGTTTGTTTAATTTTATCGATAACTGGACCCGTTCAAAAGTTATCGATAAATTTCGATTTCAGACCAGCGTTTTTGGGCTATAACTTACAAGTTATTAGAGCTAGAGGCCCCAAATTTGGCATGTATTATCTCGAATAGCATACACATGAAAAAAATATTTCACTTTTTAGATACCACCCCCCATTTTGAAGTTATGACCTTGCAATTTGCTTTGGTCACACCTTTTTTAGCCAAAGTTATGTCCTAAGAATTTCAGAAAGATCGGACAATAAACACAGAAGCTATTTTACTTTCCATTGCATGTATGTATACACTGAAAGATTAGTATGAATGTAAGGACTGGGTTCAGGGTATCTCCTAGTCGGACACTCCCGACTAGAGCACTCTTACTTGTTTATTTTGCTAATTATTTGTTATAAATATATATCGAATAGCTTAAACTCAATATTTTTAAAGCAACATTTAAATTCATATGATACCAATTCTTTGAGCAAAAAATAAATGCCACGCGATAAAACGATTTCTTACTACTTTTGAAATTTCAGTGGTGCAGTTGGCAGAATGAAAATTGCCTAAAGGTTTGAAAAGAGTATAGAATCTTCGGTACGCCGAAGATAATCCTTTCCCACTTGTTCATACTCTTTTCGAAGAAAATAGTATATTCAGTTTGTGCTGAACTTGGTAACACATAGAAGGAAGCGTCGGAGATCCCCAAAAGTTACTGCCACTATGCTTAGAATGACAATACAAACTGATCTAGCCATGTCCGTCTGTCTGTCTGTATGTATGCAAACTAGGCCCTCAGTTTTTGAGCTATCGCGATAAAACTTTGCTAACTTATAGCTGCCATACAACTTGAAGTCGGTTTTCATCATAAATCCCATGTTTTCCAAGGTATCGCAATAATACTTTGTACATATACTTATTATTCAAAGAAACAGCACATTGGTCGGTGCCGGCCGGATCGGATCGGAAAACTATATCTTATAGCTGTCATACAACTCTTAGTCGGTTTTGGCCACAAATCCAATGTTTTCAAAGCAATTTCTTTAAAATGCCTTGTTCACTTGAACATGCTTATAACTCATCAATGGGTAAAATTGCAAGACGATTAAGTCTTAAATAGCGAAGATATGCGTCATTAAAAATGTGAAAGAACAGGTGCATATGAGCAAACAAACCCAAGCGCAAGAAAGCTTTTGACAGTCTGCTCTTTAAGCGATTTTGTCATCGATCATCAAAACTGCTTGTGGCGTAAGGGTTACCCCTTAGTGGCGCTGACAAACGAAAGGTCCTGGGTGCGAGTCTCCTTTTTATACCCTGAACCCATTAAAAATGGGTAAAAAGGGTATAATGAAGTTGTGCAAAAGTATGTTACAGGCATAAGGAAGCATCTCCGACCATATAAAGTATATATATTCTTGATCAGTATCAACAGCCGAGTCAATCTAGCCATGTACGTCTGTCCATATATCTGTCCGTCTTTATGAACACGCAGATATCAGCGACTATAAGAGACTATAAGACTTCATATTTGGAATATAAGTTCTCGTAGTCCCGGGACAGTACAAATTTATTTCATTTTATCGATAGCTCGTCCCGTTCAAAAGTTATTGATGAATTTCGACTTCAGACCAGTGTTTTTCGGCCATAAATTGAAAGCTATAATAGCTAGATACCGCAAAGTGGGCATGTATTATCTCGAATATCATACACATCTTACAAATATTTAGCTTTTTGGGTACCACCACCCAATCTTCCAAAAAGTTGGAAAAAAACGCATTTTTGAAGTTATGAAAATTGGTTTGGTCACACATTATAGCCAATGTTATGTCCTAAAAATTTCAGAAAGAGCGGACAATAAACACAGAAGTTATTTAAGATTTTACTTTCCATTAAATGTATGTATACACACTGATAGATTAGTATGAATGTAAGGACTCGGTTCAGGGTATCTCCGAGTCGGGCACTCCCGACTAGAGCACTCTTACTTGTTTCTAATCATTTTTTCCGATATACATTAAATAGCTTGAATTCACTATTTTAAAAGAAGAATTTAAATTCATATGAATCCAATTCTTAGGGCAAAAAAATAAATGCCACGCGATAAAACGTTTGTTTACAGCATATGAAATTTCAGTGATGCAGTTGGCAGAGTGAAAATTTCCTTAAGGTTCGAAAAGAGTATAGAATCTTCGGCACGCCGAAGATAGTCTTATCCGACTTGTTATTTCTATGTTTGTGGTAGTAATAAATCATTTGAAAGTGCTAGGGGGTGGCATTCAATAACCACGACGTATTCAAGACGATCTTACTAATGCTGATTGCTTGACAGCTCAGCTCAGGCTGAACTAAAGTCAAGGCGTCAATAAATGGCATGAGAGACTTAAAGATTCCTCTTGCATCACTAAATTTGGGGCAAGGTTGGGAGTTTGAGGCAGGCGTTCAGCTTGTGCGTAGAATGCGACCTTTTGGTAAGATGTGCTAAATACTTCTACATATATAAGCCCGATAAGTTTCAGATTGTCAAATACTAATTTACCAAGTAAATATATTTTGTATTTGTGTGTGCTTGTAAATTATTCGGACAGTTTTATAAACTTTTTTCAATATTTAATTTATTGTTAAAATTTTTTTCTCACACCAAAAGATCTAAGATCTTTAAAATGGAAATTAAACTTGTGTTTAGACATAAGAATTATGCGTCTATATTTTGTGTTCAATTTTTAGATTTTTTACTATCAAATATAACATTTTAAAAGTCAATTTTACAAAAAATGTAATGAAAAATGTTAAACAGATAAATATATTTAAAAAACAAATGTTTAATTCGAATTACATTTGTAAACGTTATTTTAGCTTTATATTTATACTCTTTTCGAAGAAAATAGTATATTAAGTTTGTCCTGAAGTTTGTAACGCATAGAAGGAAGCGTCGGAGACCCCCAAAAGTTACTGCCAGTATGCTTAGAATGACAATACAAATTGATCTAGCCATGTCCGTCTGTCTGTCTGTCTGTCTGTCTGTCTGTATGTATGCAAACTAGTCCCTCAGTTTTTGAGGAGCTATCGCGATAAAACTTTGCACAGACACTTATAATTCCAGGGGACAGAACATTGGTCGGAGCCGGCCGGATCGGACCACTATATCTTATAGCTGCCCTACAACTCGAAGTCGGTTTTGGCCATATATCCCATGTTTTTTAATCTATCGCGATGAAACTTTCCACAGATACTTATTATTCAAAGAGACATCACATTGGTTGGAGCCGGCCGGATCGGATCACTATATCTTATAGCTGCCATACAACTCGAAGTCGGTTTTGGCCATATATCCCATGTTTCTTAATCTATCGCGATGAAACTTTGCACTGATACTTATTATTCAAAGAGACATCACATTGGTTGGAGCCGGCTGGATCGGATCACTATATCTTATAGCTACTATACAACTGGCAATGAAATTAATATTTTTAGAACAAAAAAAAAAATGTTACGCGACAAAACGATTTTGTACAGCTTATGAAATTTCAGTGGTGCAGTTGGCAGAGTGAAAATTGCCCATAGGTTCGAAAAGAGTATAAAATCTTCGGCACGCCGAAGATAATCCTTCCCCTCTTGTTTTAATTTAAATATTTAAAATTTTGTTTTGTACTTTGAACTGTTATATAATTAAAATTTAATTTTTCTGTGGCGCCTGTCACTAGTTGACAATAAATAAATAAATAACTACCAAAATTATATTCTGACCCACCTTTGATTTTGGAAACACCCCTCAAATCTTTTAGCCATATGTTGTCTATATGCTAGATCTTAATATCGGCGCTAACTTGACAATCGCAAATGTCGGCCACATCTGGAGGGCACTGCCCACTCACTAATTCACTAACTGGCTAACTGACTTACAGACTAAGCTGGCAACAAACAAATACATAAAAAGCAACTCCTTGGGCAAACAATGCAAATTGAAAGGTTCAAGTGTGCGAGGACTCGTGATAATTTTTAAAGGAGGGACGGACAGAGATGAGAGAGCCATAGCCCAAAAAATACAATGAAAATCAATTAATACCAAAAATCAGAAATCCAAAATCCTTAATGGATACGCAGTTTACAGAAGTAGCGAGTGCGTTGCACTTTTTATTTGTAGCTGTTATTATTTTGACAACAAATAAAAAAACATAACAAGTGGGGAAGGATTATCTTCGGCGTGCCGAAGATTTTATACTCTTTTCGAACATTTAGTCAATTTCCACTCTGCCAACTGTATCGCGTGGCATTTATTATACTCTTTTCGAAGAAAATAGTATATTAAGTTTGTCCTGAAGTTTGTAACGCATAGAAGGAAGCGTCGGAGACCCCCAAAAGTTACTGCCAGTATGCTTAGAATGACAATACAAATTGATCTAGCCATGTCCGTCTGTCTGTCTGTCTGTCTGTCTGTCTGTATGTATGCAAACTAGTCCCTCAGTTTTAGAGCTATCGCTATAAAACTTTGCACTGACACTTATTATTCTAGGGGACAGCACATTGGTCGGAGCCGGCCGGATCGGACCACTATATCTTATAGCTGCCATACAACTTGAAGTCGGTTTTGGCCATATATCCCATGTTTTTTAATCTATCGCAATGAAACTTTGCACTGATACTTATTATTCAAAGAGACATCACATTGGTTGGAGCCGGCTGGATCGGATAGCTATATCTTATAGCTGCCATACAACTCGAAGTCGGTTTTGGCCATATATCCCATATTTTTTAATCTATCGCAATGAAACTTTGCACAGATACTTCTTATTCAAAGAGACATCACATTGGTTGGAGCCGGCCAGATCGGATCCCTATATCTTATAGCTGCTATACAACTGGCAATGAATTAAATATTCTTAGAACAAAAAAAAAAATGTTACGCGACAAAACGATTTTGTACAGCTTATGAAATTTCAGTGGTGCAGTTGGCAGAGTGAAAATTGCCTATTGGTTCGAAAAGAGTATAAAATCTTCGGCACGACGAAGATAATCCTTCCCCACTTGTTTTTATACTCTTTTCGAAGAAAATAGTACATTAAGTTTGTGCTGAAGTTTGTAACGCATAGAAGGAAGCGTCTGAGAGCCCCAAAAGTTACTGCCAGTATGCATAGAATGACAAAACAAATTGATCTAGCCATGTCCGTCTGTCTGTCTGTCTGTCTGTATGTATGCAAACTAGTCCCTCAGTTTTTGAGCTATCGCTATAAATCTTTGCACAGAGACTTATTATTTAAAGAGACAGCACATTGGTCGGAGCCGACCGGATCGGACAACTATATCTAATAGCTGCCATACAACTGGAAGTCGGCTTTGGCCATAAATCCCATGTTTTCAAAGCTATCACAAAAAAACTTTGCACAGATACCTATTATTCAAACATACATTGCATTGATCGGAGCCGGCCGGATCGGATCACTATATCTTATAGCTGCCATACAACTGGAAGTCGGTTTTGGCCGACGCTTCCTTTTGTGTGTTACAAACTTCAGCACAAACTGAATATACTATTTTCTTCGAAAAGAGGATAAAAATTTTTCTAAATACGGAAACCTAACACTCTGAGAGATTGTCGTGTGGTGGGGGATTGGGGTTTGCAGATTGGTGGCCGCTACAACTAAAAGTGGACAGGCTAAAAGCGGCTTATGGTTTTTACTGTACTCACAATTTCAGTTGCTGCTGTTGTTGTTGCTGTTGCGGCTGCTGCTTGTAAATAAACCGCTTGGAAATTTCCCTATTATTATTATTCTTATTTTGGTATTTCTTTTGTACTTCTGTTGTTGTTGTTTTGTTGTAACTTTTCAGTGTTGTACCTTGCGGCTGCGGCTGCTGCGGCGCCAACGAATGCACTTCATAACTCTTGAGATTTCTGCAATTTCATCGGATATCACACTGGTAATCCACACCGCAGTTTTATTTTTCTTTAACTTTTGCAAACACTTTAAAAAAATTCATTTAAATATCATTTAGTTTTTGTGGACAAAAAAAAGAACTAGTAAACTTTAAAGCACGTTGTCTTTGGGTGAATGTTTTCAATTGTACGAGAATACACGGAACGAATCGCAGTCAAATTCGAATTCGGCTTGTATTCTTCTGTTGGGTTGCGGACTAATCCGCCGACACGAAACGCACGCCACGAGCTAACGAAAGGCAATGCGAGCAGCAGGTGAGGGTGAAGATACAGATTCTGATACAACTGAACATCGAGCCGAGCTCTTGCAACTCGAACATGTTCGAACGTATTGCGCGCTGCTCAGTTGAGACACTGTTAAGCGGCTGCAAGTGCACTGTTAAAGAGTGCTAAAGAAAAAGACAAACTCAAAGACTAAAGACATAATTGCATACTACTAGTAGTTATCGATCTGATTACAGAAAGTCTCACGATCTTTGCTGTAGCAAGTATTTGTGTCAAACTGGCCGGTATTTATCTGCTCTACAGTTATCGCCTTAGTATAATTTTAACAACATTAATATTTAAGTAAATAATTACTTACTAGAATCGCTTGAAGCGAATTTAGATGCTTCTAATTTGTCATTTAACTTATTTAAATATAAATTTATATGCATTTTATGAATCTTATTGCAAAGTTATTTATTGGTTTATTTATTAAGGATGATTTGCATCATTTGAACTAGACTCTGATTAATCATATAGATGAGCTAACTCTAATCTCTATACTCTTTTTGAAGAAGTCATTGAGCTATCGGGATGCAACTTTGCACAGATACTTATTATTCAAAGGGACGGGCACATTGGTCGGAGCCGGCCGGATCTGATCACTATATCTTATAGCTGTCATACAACTGGCAATGAATTAAATATGATTAGAACAAAAAAAAGGAATGCCACGGGATAAAAAGAATTTTTACAGCATATGAAATTTCAGTGGTGCAGTTGGCAGAGTGAAAATTGTCCAAAAACTAATTTTAGTAGGCTCACTTTTATCTGTCAAAAATCATTACAAAGACTTTGACATATAAAATGCCCAAATTGGTATCATATGAATTTAAATTTTTCTTTTAAATTATTAAACTCAAGCTATTTGATATACATTTGAAAAAAATTTAAAAAAAATAAATAAAAAGCAATAAGTTGCGGGATTTGAACCGTGCTCTCCCGTTTGTCAGACCAGCACTCTAATACTTACGCCACCAAGCAGTTTTGAAATGCGCTGACAAGCTCGATTATAGTGATCGTTTTTTTCGCGTTGTATACTTTTTGTTCTAAGTCATTGGTAGCAAATGAATTTGATTGCAGTTATTTTATATTTAAAAAGCAAAATAAGAAAATATGAAAATAATTATTGGTCGCCGCTAGGAATCGAACCAGCGACATTTCGTTTGCCAGAGCGACGCTTTACTCCTTACGCCACAAGCAGTTTTGATGATCGATGACAAAATCGCTTGAAGAGTAGACTGTCAAAAGCTTACTTGTTTTGTTTTTGTTCTAAGGCATTGGTAGCAAATGAATTTGATTACAGTTATTTTGTATTTGAATAGAAGAATAAGAAACAAGTGAGAACGTTGCAGTCGGGAACAGAACATTTTCATCGGCCTTTCAAGTTCTTGGGGACGGGAGGCTATTTTCCAAATTTGGTGATTTTGGCTCTAAGCCTGTGGAAGATATAAATTTTCGCGATTTTTTGGGGTGGAAGGGGGCGTGGCTCCCAAATGTGGCCGATCTTTAGAGGACTCGCTCAGAAGTCTACCCTCAAAGTTTATTGGCCCTAGCTCTTATACTGTGCGTGATATAAGCTTCCGTGGGGTGGCTGGAGGCGTCCTGGTGGGCGGAAGATCCAGGACGGAATCTTTTGGAATGGTCAGCCTTAGTCTAAACTCCCAATATGGGGACTCTAGCTCCAAAATTGCGGTAAACATACACGTTTTATCGAATTGTGCATTCATGTTTATCGATTTTCGCGATTACGGGGGCGGGAGTGGGCGTGGTCGAAATTTTTCTGTAGAGGACATCACCAGTAATATATAGTCCAAATATGGTGACATTAGCTCTAAAACTGTGGGAGATATCAGCATTTCAAATTAATTTTGGATGAGGGGGACTGATGGGCGTTATTATGGGCGTGGCCGACTAACCTAGGATCCAAATTTTTCGGGAGATCACCAGCAATATACCTACCAAATTTGATTACTCTAGCTTCAAAATTGTGGGAGATATTCACGTTTATCGATTTGTGACTTCAGGTGTATCGACATGTTATCGATTTGCCAGCCTCCCAGTGGGCGTGGCATAAATTTGATCTGAAGCAGATAGCTATAATCATAACACAAAAGAGTCTATCTAATATCGTATCGGAAATACGTGCGTTCATCCAGACAGACATACGGACAGACGGACGGCCTGACGGACATCCGACAAAACCAATGTACTAGTATGAGTACCTTCGGTATCAGAGTATATCAAGTGGGAATGTTGCAGTCGGGCGGAGCCGACTGCGTAATACTCTGATACCATTTTAAGAACAGCTGAAAGCAAGTGAACAGAACATTTTTGCTGGTGTATGGGTGACCAGAAATCGGCCTTGAGGACGGGAGGGGCGTGGTCGATCTTAAGAGGGGGTGACCAAAAGTCTTAAACTGTGGAAGATATACATTTTCACGATTTTTGGGGCGTGGCCCCACCATTTTTTTCCGATCTTTAGAGGAGTTGGCCAGACGTCTATCCTCAAAGTTTGGTGGCTCTAGCTCGTAAGCTGTGCGAGATACAGGCTTCTGTGTTTCGTGGGGGCGGGGTGGCTGGTAGGCGTTATAGTGGGCGTGGCTGGGCAATCCAAGTTGCAATCTTTTGGGGTGGTCAGCCTTAGTCTAAATTCCATATTTGGGAACTCTAGCTTCAAAATTGCGGGAAATATGCACGTGATATCGAATTGTGCATTCATGTTTATCGATTTTCGCGATTACGGGGGCGGAAGTGGGCGTGGTCGAAATCTTTTTTCTGTGATCTGTAGAGGACGTTACCAGTAATATATATTCCAAATATGGTGACCTTAGCTCTAAAACTGCGGGAGATATAAGCATAAATAAGCATAAATTTTGAACAAACTTGATAGCTATAATAATAACACAAAAGATTTCAAGAATCTATCTAATATCGTTTCGGAAATACGTGCGTTCATCCAGACAGACAGACGGACGGCCTGACGGACATCCGACAAAACCAATATTCTATGAGTACCTTCGGTATCAGAGTATAAAACGACAGCCCTGCTAGTTTATTTGTACATAAATGCAATGAATAAATAATATTATATTAAGGAACATAGAATAATATCATAGTACTACAATGTCTTGTCCGAATTGACATTGACTTTATATTATTTGTTTATATATAGTTGAGCTCCATATTGTGTTTAACAAAATGTACAATGTAGAAGTGACATTAATTTATAAGAAGCAATTCTTATCTTGTTAAAATGTCATAATTATAATAGTAATAAAACTGAACCGATTTTGATCAAAGTTTGGCTTGCATTATTTATATAGATTGTGCATAAGCCAGCTTCAGCTTCAGGTTAATTGTTTTAAATGGCAGCTTGACCGACTGACCAGTTTCATTATAGCCAAGTTTGGCAAGCCAACATGTGATATCAGGAGGAGGCTTATTACACGATAGCCTGATCGCTCAGCACACAGCACATGGCTGTTTCTGTTAGCCCAGTTAAGCGTACATCTAAGCACTGGCCAACAGTATTCCTGCTGCTCTTCAGCTGTGGGAGGTGAGGCGAAGTGGATTGGCAGGTGGCAGGAGAAACAACAGCGTTGGTTTTGGCCAATTGCAATGCCAACTGTTGCCCAAATTGAAGAATTTGCTTGGGGTCAATGCTGCATGACACTCAAGTTGGAATCGTAGCTTTTTGTGTTTTCGTTAAGCTGCAATCAAAGTCGCAGCTGTTGCACCCAAAACTGAAGCCAATGTGAGCTGCCGATTCCCGACATCACACTGTGGACATCCAATCAGTGGCAGCAACATCTTGCTTAAGACCCTGCCATATGGTGCAATCGTGGCTGGCACAGGTGAACATTTTTGGTGGTGTATGAGTGACCGGAAATCTACCTCCCAAGTTTTTTTGAACGGGAGGGGGCGTGCTCGATCTTAAGAGGGGTGACCAGAAGTCTATTTTACAAATTTGGTGACTCTAGCTCTAAAACTGTAAAAGTTATAAATTTTCGAGATTTTTGGGGGCGGGAGGGAGCGTGGCCCCAAATATTTTTTACCGATCTTAAGAGGGGGTGACCAGAAGTCTATCTTCCAATTTTTGTGACTTTAGCTCTAAAACTGTGGAAGATATAAATTTTCGCGATTTTTGGGGCGGGAGGGGGTGTGGTCGCAAAATTGTTAGGCCAATCTTTAGACGACTTGGCCAGAAGTCTACCCTCGAAGTTTGGTGGCCCTAGCTCTTAAACTGTGCGAGATATAGGCTTCCGTGTTTCGTGGGGGCGGGGTGGCTGGTGGGCGTTCTAGTGGGCGTGGCCGGAAAATCCAGGACGCAATCTTTTGGGCTGGTCAGCCCAAGTCTAAATTCCAAATTTGGGGACTATAGCTTCAAAATTGCAGGACATATACACGTGTTATCGAATTGTGCATTCATGTATAGACGTCACCAGTAATATATATTCCAAATATGGTGACCTTAGCTCTAAAGCTGCGGGAGATATAAGCATTTGGAGGAGGGGCTGGTGGGCGTAATAATGGGCGTGGCCGATTAACCTAGGATCCAATTTTTTCGGGAGGTCACCAACAAATTTGATTACTCTAGCTTTAAAATTGTGGGAGATATTCACGTTTAATCGATTTGTGACTTCAGGTGTATCGACATGTTATCGATTTGCCAGCCTCCCAGTGGGCGTGGCATAAATTTGAACAACTGATCTGAAGCAGATAGCTATAATCATAACACAAAAGATTTCAAGAGTCTATCTAATATCGTTTCGGAAATACGTGCGTTCATCCAGACAGACAGCCGGCCAGACGGACGGCCTGACGGGCATCCGACAAAACCATTATACCATGAGTACCTTCGGTCTCAGAGTATAATGAAAATAAATGACCAGTCGCCACTGGTTATTGAACTCGGGACCTTGCGTTTGTCAGCGCGTCACTTTACCCCTTACGCCACGAACCATTTTTATGATCGATGGCAAAATCCCTTGAAGAGCAGACTGTCAAAAGCTTACTTGTTTGCTTGGGTTGGTTGGCTCATATGCACCTGTACTTTCAAAATATTTAATAACGCATATCTTCGCTGCTTATGACTCAATCGATTTACAATATTACCCATTGATGAGTTATAATGATGTTCAAGTGTACAAGGAAATTGAAAGCAATAGCTTTGATAACATCGGACTCATGGCCAAAGCCGACTTTGAGTTGTATGGCAGCTATAAGATATAGTGGTCCGCTCCGGCCGGCTCCGACCAATGTGCTGTTTCTTTGAATACTATCTGTGCAAAGTGGATTTATGACGAAAACAGACTTTAAGTTGTATGGCAGCTAGAAGATATAGTGGTCCGATCCGGACCTTAAGTGTCTGTGTAAAGTTGCATCGCGATAGCTTAAAAACTGAGGGACTAGTTTGCATACATACGGCCGACAGACAGACAGATGGACATGGCTAGATCAATTTATTTTTTCACTCTAAGCATACTGGAGGTAACTTTTGGGGGTCTCCGACGCTTCCTTCCTTTACAAACTTCAGCACAAAGTTCAAGTTTTCTTCAAAAAGAGAATAACAAGAGTGCTCTAGTCGGGTGTGCCCGATTAGGAGATACCCATTCATTCATACTAACATATCTGTGCAATTACATACAAACACACACTTGCTGCAAGCAGCGCAATCAGCTTAAGCAGTTAGCTTGCTTCTTCACTTATTTGTTTGTTTATTTTCCGATCTTAGTAAAATTGGTCACGTAGTTAAAAAATTAAAAAATTTCTTTTGCACTGATTCTATTCTATGGAGACCAAGAACCATATTCCATAATTGGGCGAACTCTGGATGAACCCAATAACTTGAATTGCCTTATTTACAGTTTTTGTGATGTGGTTATCGAATTTTAATTTATGATGTAGAAGTAAACCATGGTCGTTTACTTCATTCAATCTTTCAAGTGGCTTTCTGTCCAGCGTATAAATGGTAAGTTTCGACACACCTATAAAATGTGAAATAATGAAATTGATTATTACATGCTCAAACTGTATGGACAACTTTATAGTGAACAAATCTATTGGATTATTGCCAATAAAAAAATATGATGATTATGATTTCATTAATGAATCAAATTATATGATATATTTAGATTTTGACACTTTAAATTGATATACAATGTCACAATATATTTTATATTTTGAATGTGTGCAATACATTGAAAATTGTAACTTAAATGATAATACAGAATGATTTACCGATTTTAGAAGTGGATTTATAATATCATCAGGTTATACATGATTTTCATAATGACTTACCATTTTGAGCACAAAACAAGTGGGAAAGGATTTTCTTGGGGGTGCCAAAGATTTGATACTCTTTTCGAACCTTTAGGCAATTTCGCTCTGCCAACTGCACCACTGAAATTTCAATGGTAGTAAAAAACCGTTTTATCGCGTGGCATTTATTTATTTGCTCTAAGAATTGGTATGAATTTAGTTTTTTCTTTTAAATTATTGAATTCAAGCTGTTTGATATACATTTGACAAAAATAATTAGAAAAAAATAAAAAGCAATAAGCCGCGGCTGGGATTTGAACCGTGCTCTCCCGTTTGTCAGCCCAGCACTCTAATACTTACGCTACCAAGCAGTTTTGAAATGCGCTGACAAGCTCGATTATACTAATATTTTCTTTTGCTTAGTATAGTTTTTGTTCTAAGGCATTGGTAGAAAATTTGAATTAGTTATTTTATATTTGAAAAGCAGAATAAGAAAAAATTAAAATATTTATTGGTCGCCGCTAGGAATCGAACCAGCGACATTTCGTTTGCCAGGGCGTTACTTTACTCCTTACGCCACAAACCGTTTTGATGATCGATGACAAAATCCCTTGAAGAGCAGACTATCAAAAGCTTACTTGCGCTTGACTTTTTTTGCTCATATACACCTGTTCTTTCAAAATATTTAATGAAGCATATCTTCGCTGTTTATGACTCAATCGATTTGCGATTTTACCCATTGATGAGTTATAAGGATGTTCAAGTGTACAAGAAAACATGAAAGGCAATTGCTTTGAAAACATCGAATTTATGGCCAAAACCGACTTCGAGTTGTATGGCAGATATAGTGGTCAGGTCCAGCCTGCTCCGACCAATGTGCTGTTTCTTTGAATATTAAGTATCTGTGTTAAGTTTTTATCGCGATAGCTTTGAAAACATGGGATTTATGACCAAAACCGACTAAAAGTTGAATGGCAGCTATAAGATATAGTGGTCCGATCCGGCCGGCTCCGACCAATGTGATGTCCCCTTGAATAATAAGTGTCTGTGCAAAGTTGCATCGCGATAGCTCAAAAACTGAGGGACTAGTTTGCATACATACAAACAGACAGACAGAGAGACAGACAGACGGACATGGCAAGATCAATTTGTTTTGTCATTCTATGCATACTGGCAGTAACTTTTGGGGGTATCCGACGCTTCCTTCTATGCGTTACAAACTTCAGAACAAACTTAATTTACTATTTTCTTCGAAAAGAGTATAATAAAACAAGTAAGAGTGCTCTAGTCGGGAGTGCCCGACTACGAGATACCCTGAACCCAGTCCTTACAATCATTCGTACTACTCTAAACTCACACATGCTGCAGTACAAGCAGTACAAGCAGTGCCAGCGGTTTAAGCAGTTAGCTTGCTCTTTCGCTGAGCCCCACACAATGGAAAGTTAAATCTTAAATAACTTCTGTGTTTATTGTCCGATCATATTGAAATTTTTGGGGCAAACAATTGTCGATAATATGTGTTACCAAACCAAATTGCAAGGTCGTACCTTCAAAAATGGGTTTTTTTAACTTTTGGGGGGTTTGGGGGGTGGTATCCAAAAAGTGAAATATTTGTTACATGTGTATGCTATTCGAAATTATACATGTCAAATTAGGGGCCTCTAGCTCTTATAACTTGTAAGTTATATCCAAAAAACGCTGGTCTGAAATCGAAATTTATCGATAACTTTTGAACGGGACGAGCTATCGATAAATTTTAATAAACTTGATCTGTCCCGGGATTAGGAGAACTTATGTTCCAAATATGAAGTCTCTAGCTCTTGTAGTCTCTGATATCTCGGTGTTCATACAGACGGACAGACGGACAGACAGACGGACATGGCTAGATCGACTCGGCTGTTGATACTGATCAATAATATATATACTTTATATGGTCGGAGATGCTTCCTTATGCCTGTTACATACATTTGCACAAAACCATTATACCCTTTTTACCCATTTTTAATGGGTTCAGGGTATAATGAATACTTACATGGAATAAATTAAATAGATAACTGACTTAACTAATAAGAATAATAATATTATTTATTATAAAGCCTTACAGCAGTTTTTTAAGCACGGACTGTATCGGACATAATCAATCTGATTGTTAAAAAAAAATTGATTTAAACAATAATAACAGAACATTAGATAAACATTTATTTGAATCAAATGTATACACTCTATTCAATGAAAATATGTAGTATATTCCTTTTGGGCTGAAGTGTGTAATTTGTAAAGTTACCTCCAGGATGCTTAGGATAACAAAACAAATTGATTTGGCCATGTCGATCTGTCTGTCGGTATGTATCGAAACAAGTCAATCAGTTGTTGAGCTATCGCTATGAAGTTTTGCAAAGAGACTTCTTATTCTAAGGAACAGCACATTGCTCGGAGTCGGCTGGATCGGACTACTATGTAATATAGCTGAAATCGGTTTTGGCCATACATCAGATCTTTACAAAGCTATCGCCTTAATAATAACCCCAGTAAACTCAGTTACATTGGTTTTACTATCTTAGAATTACCAAAATGGAAACTGTATGCTTTTCAATCATAATGAAATTTAGGGTATCTTCTAGTCGGTAACTCCCGTCAGAGCACTCTTACTTGTTTGAATATGAATTATAAATGAGTCCATAACCTTTCCTACACGGCTTAAGAAATAATCCTTTTCCTAAGCAATCGTTTCCATATGTCTATTATGACGAGTTGCCTCTGCTAGTTACTCTTTTTATAGTCTTTTCGAAGAAAATAGTATATTAAGTTTGTGCTGAAGTTCGTAAGAAGGAGGAAGCGTCGGAGACCCCCAAAAGTTACTGCCAGTATGCTTAGAAAAACAAAACAAATGGATCTAGCCATGTCCGTCTGTCTGTCTGTATGTGTGCAAACTGTCCCTCAGTTTTTGAGCTATCGCGATGCAACTTTGCACAGACACTTATTATTCAAGGGGACAGCACATTGGTCGGAGCCGGCCGGATCGGACCACTATATCTTATAGCTGTCATACAGCTTGAAGTCGGTTTTGGTCATAAATCCCATGTTTTCAAAGCTATCGCGATACAACTTTGTACATATACTTATTATTCAAAGAAACAGCACATAGGTCGGTGCCGGCCGGATCGGACCACTATATCTTATAGCTGCCATACAACTCTAAGTCGGTTTTGGCCATAAATCCGATGTTTTCTAAGCAATTGCTTTCAATTTCCTTGTACACTTGAACATCCTTATAACTCATCAATGGGTAAAATCGCAAATCGATTGAGTCATAAACAGCGAAGATATGCGTCATTAAATATTTTGAAAGAACAGGTGCATATGAGCAAACAAAGTCAAGCGCAAGTAAGCTTTTGACAGTCTGCTCTTCAAGGGATTTTGTCATCGATCATCAAAACGGCTTGTGGCGTAAGGAGTAAAGTAACGCCCTGGCAAACGAAATGTCGCTGGTTCGGTTCCTAGCGGCGACCAATATCTATGTTAATTTTTCCTTATTCCTTATTCAAATATAAAATAACTGTAATCAAATTCATGTGCTACCAATGTCTTAGAACAAAAACAATGCCACGCGAAAAAACAAATGCTCAGTATAATCGAGTTTGTCAGCGATTTTTTAAACTGCTTAGTGTAAGTAGGCGAGTGCTGCGTTGACAAACGCGAGTTGCAGGTTGCAGGAAAACAAAACAAGTTAGCTCTTGACAGTCTGCTCTTCAAGGGATTTTGTCATCGATCATCAAAGCTGCTTGTGCTTGTGCTGACAAACGAAAGCTCGCGGGTTCGAAACTCAGCGTCGACTGGTCATTCCACATACAACGCAAAACAAATGCTCAGTATAATCGAGTTTGTCAGCGCATTTCAAAAGTGCTTAGGTGGCGAAAGTATTAGATTTATGGGCTGACAAACGGGAAAACATGGTTCAAATCCCAGCTCGCGCAGCTTATTGCTTTTTATTTTTTATACCCTGAACCCATTAAAAATGGGTAAAAGGGGTATTATGCTTTTGTGCAAAAGTATGTAACGAGGCATAAGCAGGCATCTCCGACCATGTATAAAGTATATATATTCTTGATCAGTATCAACAGCCAAGTCGATTTAGCCATGTCCGTCTGTCTGTCTGTCCGTCCGTCCGTCCGTCCGTCTGTCTGTATGAACACGCGGATATCAGAGACTACAAGAGCTAGAGACTTCATATTTGGAATATAAGTTCTCGTAGTGCCGGGACAGATCAAGTTTATTTCATTTTATCGATAACTCGACCATTCAAAAGTTATCGATAAATTTCGATCAGACTAGCGTTTTTGGGCTATAACTTACAAGTTATAAGAGCTAGAGGCTCCTAATTTGGCATGTATAATCAAATTTTTCACTTTTTGGATACCACCCCCAATCCCCCCAAAAATTCAAAAACTCATTTTTGAAGGTATGACCTTGCAATTCGGTTTGGTCACACATTTTATAGCCAATGTTATGTCCTACAAATTTTAAAAAGATCGGACAATAAACACAGAAGTTATTTAAGATTATACTTTCCATTGTGTGGGGCTCAGTGAAAAAGCAAGATAACTGCTTAAACCGCAAGCACTGCTTGCAGTATGTGTGTGTTTGTATGTATGCACACTATTAGGCAAGTATGAATGGATGTCAGAACTGGGTTCAGGGTATCTCCTAGTCGGGCAGTCCCGACTAGAGCACTCTTACTTGTTTCTAATTATTTGTGTTGGATATATATCAAAAAGCTTTAATTCAATAATTTAAAAAATAAATGCCACGCGATAAATCGATTTTTTACTACTTTTGAAATTTCAGTTGGCAGTGTGAAAATTACCTAAAGGTTCGAAAATAGTATAGAATCCTCGGCACGTTGAAGATAATCCTTTTCCACTTGTTTTAATTGTTTATATACATTTACGGCTTTTGCAATGACTGATCGACCAGTAGCCAATCCTCAGAGTGCAACTTACGCTGTAAAAATCGGTATCAGTATAAGGAAACCGCCAATTTTCGGAGCTGGAATAACTCGGTGTATACTAGTATGTCGCATCCTCGATTTTAATTTGAAGGGTTGAGATTGTTGTGCAATTTGAATGTATTACTTTGGATTCGATATATATATAACAAAAATCGAATATCTTAATCTTAAATATCTTAGAACAAAAACTAACAACAGTATAATCGAGTTTATCAGCGCATTTCCAACCTGCTTGGTGGCGTAGGTATTAGAGTGCTGCGCTGACAAACGGGGAGAACTCGATTCAAATCCCAGCCACGACTTTTTATATTCTGAACCCATTAAAAATGGGTAAAAAGGGTATTATGGTTTTGTGCAAAAGTATCTAACAGGCATAAAGAAGCATCTTCGACCATATAATATATATATTCTTGATCAGCATCAACAGCCGAGTCGATTTAGCCATGTCCGTCTGTATGAACCCGCAGATATCAGAGACTATAAGACCTAGAGACTTCATATAAATTCTTGTAGTCCCGGGGCAGTACAAGTTTATTTCATTTTATTGATAACTCGTCCCGTTCAAAAGTTATCGATAAATTTAGATTTCAGAATAGTGTTTTTTGGCCAAAGCTTGAAATCTTTAAGAGAAAAGGCACCAAATTGGGGATGTAGTATAGTCGCAAATTGCCTACACATGCTAAAAATTTTTCACTTTTTAGATAACGTACCCCATCTCCTCAAAAGTTGAAATTTTTTTGAGCGTATGACCTTGCAATTTGGTTTTGTTGGCAATAAAATGCCAATTTTATGACCAAAAAATTTCAATAAGATCGGACAATAAACAAAGAAGTGGTTTAAGACAACTTTCCATAGTGTGGGGTTCAGTGGAGAAGCAAGCGTATACTGCTTGCACTGCTTGCATCATGTGAGTGCTTGTATGTACACTGATAGATTAGTATGAATTAATGTAAGGACTGGGTTCAGGGTATCTCCTAGTCGGGCACTCCCGACTAGAGCACTCTTACTTGTTAAATATTAAGTTCGTTGCCAGTTGTATGGCAGCTACAAGATCTAGTGGTCTAATCCGGCCGGCTCCAATCAACATGCTGTCTCCTTAAATAATACGGATCTATGCAAAGTTTTATCGCAATAGCTTTAAAAACATGGGATATATGGCCAAAACCGACTTCGAGTTGTATGTCAGCTATAAGATATAGTGATGCGAACTGTCTGTCTGTATGTATGCAAACTAGTCCCTCAGTTTTTGAGCTATCGCGATGCAACCTTGCACAGACACTTATTATTTAAGGGGACATCACATTGGTTGGAGCCGGCCGGATCGGACGACTATATCTTATAGCTGCCATACAACTTGAAGTCGGTTTTGGTCATAAATCCCATGTTTCAAAGCTATCACTATAAAACTTTGCACAGATACCTCTTATTCAAGAAAACACCACATTGGTCGGTGCCGGCCGGCTCGGACCACTATATATTATAGCTGACATACAACTCTAAGTCGGTTTTGGCCATAAGTCCTTGTACACTTGAACATCCTTATAACTCATCAATGGGTAAAATTGCGAAAACGATTGAGTCATAAATAGCGAAGATATGCGTCATTTAATATTTTGAAAAACAGGTGCATATGAGCAAACAAAGTCAAGCGCAAGTAAGCTTTTGACAGTCTGCTCTTCAAGGGATTTTGTCATCGATCATCAAAACTGCTTGTGGCGTAATGGGTAAAGTGGCGCTGACAAATAAAGGTCCTGGTGAGTCTCAGCGGCGGCTGATCATTTATTTAAATTTAAATATAAAATAAAATTTTAAATATAAAATAGCTGTAATCAAATTAATTTGCTTCCAATGTCTTAAAACAAAAACAATGCCACGCGAAAAAACAAATGCTCAGTATAATCGAGTTTGTCAGCGATTTCTAAAACTGCTTTGTGTAAGTGGTTGAGTGCTGCGTTGACAAACGCGAGTTGCAGGTTGCAGGAAAACAAAACAAGTTAGCTTTTGACAGTCTGCTCTTCAAGGGTTTTTGTCATCGATCATCAAAACTGCTTGTAAAGTGGCGTGCTGACAAACGAAAGCTCGCGGGTACGAAATTCAGCGACGACTGGTAATTTATTTTCACTTTTAATACCCTGAACCCATTAAAAATGGGTAAAAGAGGTATTATAGTTTTGTGCAAATGTATGTAACAGGCATAAGGAAGCATATCCGACCATATAAAGTATATTTATTCTTGATCAGTATCAACAGCCGAGTCGATTTAGCCATGTCCGTCCGTCCGTCTGTCCGTCCGTCTGTATGAACACGCGGATATCAGAGACTATAAGAGGTAGAGACTTCATATTTGGAATACGAATTCTCCTAATCCCGGGACAGATCAAGTTTATTTCATTTTATCGATAACTCGCCGCGTTCAAAAGTTATCGATAAATTTTGATTTTAGACTAGAGTTTTTGGGACATAACTTCAAAGATATAGGAGCTAGAGACCCCAAATTTGACATATATAATCTCGAATAGCATATTCATGTAAAAAATATTTCACTTTTTGGATACCACCCACACCTCCCCCCAAAAGTTGAAAAAACACATCTTTGTAGGTATGACCTTGCAATTTGGTTTGATCACACATATTATAGCCAATGTTATGTCCTAAGAATTTCAGAAAGATCGGACAATAAACACAAAAGTTACTTAAGATTTTACTTGCCATTGTGGGGGACTCAGTGAAAAGCAAGTTAACTGCTTAAACCGCTTGCACTGCTTGTACTGCAGCATTTCATAGTTTGTATGTGTATACACTGATAGATTAGTATGAATGAATGTAAGGACTGGGTTCAGGGTATCTCCTAGTCGGGCACTCCGACTAGAGCACTCTACTTGTTTTTTTTTTTTGAGGAACTTACGCTATTCTTTCTCGCCCACTTAAAAACGCACTCAATTCCTTACAAATAATTTCGCTTAACTCACACTTTTCTATACTTTGCCGTTTAGCATTGTTTTTCTTTGAATGGCTTTCTGGAATTACAGGCTGCGCAGAACTGAATAATTGTTCCCTTTTGCCAGCAATTTAGATGCACAATTGCGACAGTCAGAATTTAGATATAATACTGGAAGTACGAAGAGTTTTGTTCTATGTTTAAAACGCAATAACATATTCTTGGGCTCTGCTGCTGCTGCTGCTGCACCACTCGACTTTGCACCGCGAGTGGATGCAACTATTTTTAGGTATGTGCCCCCACCACATCATCACAATTTCAGCGTGGGGTTATGGAGCTGGGGGCAGTGTGGCTTCTAATGAATTCAATTCCATCACATCAAATCAAATCAAATGTAATCCCTTTCTACACCCAACACTGAGGCACAGCAGTCCATTTTGTTGACAGTTTTGCTGTTCATTAGACAGATACCCTGTCCGAAAGTTCCCGCTGCTAAGCAGAGGGGCACGAGTAGGTCTGGTGGTGGGGGTGGCGGTGGGGGTAGGTATTGCTGCATTGCGTAGCCCACTTTCATGGCAACAGCAGTCAATGTCAAAGCCATTTGCAAAACTCGTGCCGCACTCGTTGCCAACTCATCGCATCTGGACCCTCAGCTGCGTGCCCCTGTCCCTGCCTCCCATTGTTGTTAGGCAGCAGCGGATGCATCGTTTGCTAAAAATATCAGCCGTGTCGCTTACATTTAAGGTGGCCAAAATGCGCCCACGTTCCGTTTTGCCCCCGTATCCCGATCGCAGGTATTTCATTCAGATGGCGGCGGCTGCCATTTGGCACGCTTCATTCTCAACAACAACAGCAACACCAACAGCAACAGCAAGAACGGGGCAACTGATTCAAGGGCATGTACCCCATTTCATGGCACAAAAGCGAATACGCCGCCAATCTAAACCAATTCCGTCCAATTCCTTGCAATTCTCCGGCAGCAGACTCACTATTTCTGAACGTCCGGTATACAGTATCTTGTTACGCTTCAAGATACCCTGTAATCCGAAGGGTTATGCAAATTACGTGTTGTTGGAAGATGTGTAAAGAAAAGTTGGCTTTAATTCTCCAAATTGAAATATTTGCTATGAAAAGAGAAAATATTTATTTCGACAGACATTTGTAATAAAACTAAACACCGAGATATTTAACAATTTATGTATGTTTATTTAGTTCATCATTCATCCGTTTCCAATAGTAGCTATACTATGTAGTTTTCCGATAACACTCGTAACTGGTCAGTTTGGTACAAATATCTTGGCAAGCACAAAAGTTTTTCATCTTTCGAATGATATTTCCTATGGTAGCTATATGATATTGTGGTCTGATCTGGTTGCCTGGTAAATATTATCAACAAGAAGAAGGCTCCATAACCTTCAAGAGGGTTTAGCCTTAAAAAAAAGGAATTCGTTCAAATCAATACATTAATTCTTTTACTTCTGAAATAGCACACAGACAAAAAATTATTTACATCAATTTCGCATTAAATTAATTCCAAATCGTATTAGTTTTTGCATATTATTGCGGTTTTTATACTCTTTTCGAAGTTTGTAACGCATAGAAGGAAGCGTCGGAAACCCCCAAAAGTTACAGTCAGTATACTTAGAATGACAAAACAAATTGATCTAGCCATGTCCGTCTGTATGTCTGTATGTATGCAAACTAGTCCCTGAGTTTTTGAGCTATCGCGCTGCAACTTTGCACAGACACTTATTATTCAAAGGGACAGCACATTGGTCGGAGCCGGCTGGATCGAACACTATATCTTAAAGCTGCCATACAACTCGAAGTCGGTTTTGACCATAAATCCAATCAAATCAATTGCTTTCAATTTCCTTGTACACTTGAACATCCCTATAACTCATTAATGGGTAAAATCGCAAATTGATTGGGTCATAAACAGCGAAGATATGCGTCATTAAAAATTTTGAAAGAACAGGTGCATATGAGCAAACACAGTCAAGCGCAAGTAAGCCTTTGACAGTCTGCTCTTCAAGGGATTTTGTCATCGATCATCAAAACGGCTTATGGCGTAAGGGTTTAAGTGACGCCCTAGCAAACGAAAGGTCCCGAGCTCGAGTCCAGCGGCGACTGGTCATATATTTTCACTTTTTATACCCTGAACCCATTAAAAATGGGTAAAAAGGGTTTATGGTTTTGTGCAAAAGTATGTCACAGGCATAAGGAAGCATCTCCGACCAAATGAAGAATATTTATTCTTGATCAGGATCAACAACCAAATCGATTTAGCTATGTCCGTCTGTCTGTCTGTCCGTCTGACCGTCTGTCCGTCTGTCCGTCCGTCTGTTTGAACACGCGGATATCAGAGAGTATAAGAGCTAGAGACTTCATATTTGGAATATAAGTTCTCCCAATCCCGGGACAGATCAAGTTTATTTCATTTTATCGATAGCTTGTTGCATTCAAAAGTTATCGATAAATTTCGATTTTAGACTAGCGTTTTTGGGACATAACTTCAAAGATATAAGAGCTAGAGACCCCAAAATTTAGCATGTATAATCTCGAATAGCATACACATGTAATATAATTTCATTTTTTGGATACCACCCCCCAATCCCCCAAAAATTTAAAAACACGCATTTTTGAAATTATGACTTTGGAAATTGGTTTGGTCACACATTTTATAGCCAATGTTATGTCCTTAAAATTTCAAAAAGATCGGGCACTAAATACAGAAGTTATTTAAGATTTACCTTTGCATAGTGTGGGGCCTTGCGAAGAAGTTAGTCAGCTTAAACTGCTTAAACTGCTTGCAGTATCTGTGTGTTTGTATGGATGTGCATTGATTGGTAAGTATGAATGGATGCACGGACTGGGTTCGGGTATCTCCTAGTCGGGCACTCCCGACTAGAGCACTCTTACTTGTTTCTTATTCTTATTTTCAAATATAAAATAACTGTAATCAACTTCATTTGCTACCAATGCCTTAATTAATTAATTTTTGTTTTGCTTAAAATTTTCTTATAAAATATATATCAAATAGCTTGAATTTAATATTTTAAATGCAAAATTTCAATTTATATGATACCAATTCTTAGAGCAAAAAAATAAATGCAACGCGATAAAACGATTTTTTACTACTTTTGAAATTTCAGTGGTGCAGTTGGCAGAGTGAAAATTGCCTAAAGGTTCGATAAGAGTATAGAATCTTCGGCACGCCGAAGATAATCCTTTCCCACTTGTTCTATACTCTTTTCGAAGAAAATGGTATATTCAGTTTGTGCTGAAGTTTGTAACACATAGAAGGAAGCGTCGGAGACCCCCAAAAGTTACTGCCAGTATGCTTAGAATGACAATACAAATTGATCTAGCCATGTCAGTCTGTCAGTCTGAATGTTTGCAAACTAGTCCCACAGTTTTTGAGCTATACGCGATAAAACTTTGCACAGACACTTATTATTCAATGGGACAGTAGTCGGAACCGGCCGGATCGGACCACTATATCTTAAAGCTGCCATACAACTCAAAGACGGTTTTGGCCATATATCCGATCTTTTCAAAGCTATCGCCTTAAATATCCTTGTACACTTAAACATCCTTATAGCCCATTAATGTTTAAATTTAAATTAAATTAATATTTCGGTGGTGCAGTTGGCAGAGTGAAAATTGCTTTAAGGTTCGAAAAGAGTATAAAATCTTCGGCACGCCGAAGATAATCCTTCCCCATTTGTTTTTATGTTGGTTGATCTGCTGATCTACTGTTATCAAGTGCAGCTCACGATGTAGAGTGGAGAACTTGAGAACTTAGGGAAAATCTCTTCACTTTTATTTTCCATAAGGTATATCAAATGGTATATCGATTTAATCGATTACAAATAAATAATGTATAAATAAAATTTCAATCAATTGCTGTCTCCTGTTCCGCTAGTCGCTTTCTTTAAATTCCACACTTCTGATCTGCAGTTGTACTGGGTATTCTACAGTCAAATACTTGATAGCTTCTGGATTCTGGCGCTGCGGCACTGGGGACTGCCTGCCTGTTTATTATCGTCCCTGAAACGGTTGTGGATGATGCCAGCGTCCCTTTTTATGTGTGTTTAGTGTGAAATTTATTTTTAATTTAAATGCCGCGCCTGCAACTGGAGTGACTGTACAAGAGAAACAGGATGCAGCATCAACAGCATCAGCAGCAACAACATCAGCATCCCCTCCTCATTCTTTGGACGCATCCCCATTGGCGACCAAGTCGAGTCAAGTCATGCAGCCGAGCTGAATTACTTAAAAATTTGCAGACAGTGCAAATATGTTCCGGGGACGAAATAGCCCGGGGTCGCCTTGCTCCGCCCTGCCTTGCCGGGCTGCGGCAAGTTTTATTTCCTGGAGCTGTGGATCTTCATACAGAGTTGACAGCGGCAGCAACAAAAAACAATAATAAAAAGCAAAAATAGCACAAATATCAACTTTCTGGCTGCCTACCCTTGTCCCCTGCCCCCTTCGCTAGTCTCCTGCTGCTGGCGGGACGTCATGGGGCCAGCTGTCAGTCTGGGAGCATTAAAATGCAAAAGCATTTCATTTGCCGCCTCTCTTCCAGACAAAATTCAAAATCAGCAAATTACCTGCCAGCGCAATGTAACTAACACTTGGCAAACTGCAACAGCATCAGCAGCAATAGCAAAAGCAACCCCCTTTGTGTGCGACGGAAGTTTTTTCATTGCCATTGGCAACCGCCTCCTTTGTGGTCCCAATCTGGGGCTAGCCTAGCAGCGAGAATGGTGCCAGCGTTGCCATCAATGGGCCAACGGTGAAGCCATCATTCACGGTCACAGTGAACACCTTGCATAGGGGGAGAGTGTAAGTGTAAGTTAATGTTTATATATTTGGAGCTTGAGTACGCAGAGAAGTTCTGAGAAGTGATGAAAGAAGCCGTTTGAGTGGATTACATGAGCTCTGGTCACATAAGCAAAAGCAGAATCAGAAGCTCATCGAATCTAAGGAACAGCAGCAAATTGATAACTAATAAGAGAAGTTAGACTGAGTGCTGTATCTGTTTGAAAGCTAACGATAATAAAGGACCTTGAGGCACTTAGCACATAACTTGTTTGCACAAGCTTTGATGATGTAAACTGTTCACTTTTCCATTAGTATGCGGCGAGAAGCCGAGAGAAGTTGCACTGTTATTAGGTAATCTAATCGCTGAGATTGCAAAATGAACTCTTGCTCAGATTTTGCATTTGAATTATTCTCAGCTGTTTTGATGCACAACACTGGTTGCGATTGCTCTCGGAAAGGTGCCCCTAGCGATGCTACTCGAACGAATCCCTCCATTTCCTTCCCCCGATTGGGAGTGAGTGGGCTTAGAAAAGTGCTCGATTCCTTGTGACTGGCTGCGGATGGGCCGCCCCTTTTGCCCATTAACCATTTGGAGTCTAATGCCAATCGGCAGCTAATGAGGTCAGCTCCACTCTTAGTGGTGGGTGAAGGGTGGACAGAGGGGGCCTGGCCATATACTTGTTAGTAGTTTACACTCACTGTAGTTTATTTACATTTGTGCACCCGTCTGGCTCTAGCTCTGGCTCTGGCTCTGCCTCTCACCTGTCCCAATGTCTACCCGTCTGTCCAGCCATCCGATAACTTTCGCTGTCTAAATAATTTCGCAAAACGGTTTCGGGTTATTTGAGCTGCGCTTTGGGGCCGTCTCAAGGTGAATGGCAACCGAGGCAAACGAACGGTAATTATTTAAAAAGTTGCCACCTGCCCCCCAAACATAAAGTTGATCTCGAAACCCGACTCGGCCTCCGACTCCAACTCGTGACTGGAGCAGTCACTCTGACTTCTTGTGCGTGTGCCGGCTTATAGCACGTTTGGGAGTTAGACGATCTGCTGGGGGAGGGGGGTATTCGGGGTCTCTGCACTTGCGCGGCTGCCGCCCATTTGAAAAAGTGAAATGTAAGTAATTAAAATGGCCAGCATTACGTGTCGCAGCTCATAGCTCGTAACTCGATACTCGTAACTCCATATGCCAGACAAAAGTTAATTTTTTGCCTGCCCGTTAGATCAGAGTGGACTGTGTGTATAGAAGGGTGTGCTGATTGGTAACAGTTGCTGATAAGGCTCATATTGACTGGTATAGGTGCGTTTTCATTACAGTCGAGCTCCTTTGTTACAGTCCACAATTACGATTCGTAGGTTCGCACGCCTCCTCCTCTGCCCCTGCCCCCAATCCCTGCCCCGCCTCCACCATATTGTCATATTATTCTGTACGCAGTCTCAGTCTCCGTCTCAGTACTCATTGCCCCATTCCAATATTCCCAGTTGCCCCGCTCCATGCCATTGTGAGGCGTTTATTTCGATTGGGGCATTGTTTGTTGTTGGAAAATTTTCTCACTTGCTCTCCCAGTCTCTCTCTCTCTCTCTCCCTCTCTCTCTCTCTCTCTCTCTCTCTCTCTCTCTCTTTCTCTCTCTCTCTCTCTCTCTCTCTCTCTGCCATCTATATTACGTGTATTATTTTTGGCTATTTGTTTTTTTCAGCTACGGCTGTCGAAGAGGCTGCAAAAATGCCAAAAAGGCACGTAGCTCATCGCCGGAGCAGCAAATGGAGCCTTGGCCCTGCCACTTTACCACGTTGCTTGGCACTTTTCTTTCTTTTCATCTCGTTTCGATTTTGATTTTCCATTTCTTTATGAAAACAAGTGGGAAAGGATTATCTTCGGCGTGCCGAAGATTTTTTACTCTTTTCGAACCTTTAGGCAATTTTCATTCTGCCAACTGCACCACTGAAATTTCAAAAGTAGTAAAAAATCGTTTTATCGCGTGGCATTTATTTATTTGCTCTAAGAATTGGTATCATATGAATTTAAATTTTTCTTTTAAAATTATTGAATTCAAGCTATTTGATATATATTTTAAAAAAATAATTTGAAAAAAAATAAATAGTAATAAGCTGCGGCTGGGACTTGAACCGTGTCTTCCCGTTCGTCAGTGCAGCACTCTAATACCTACGCCACCAAGCAGTTTTGAAATGCGCTGACAAACTCAATTATCTGATCTTTTTTTTCGCTTTATACAGTTTTTGTTTTAAGATATTGGTAGCAAATTAAGAAGAAAGGAAGAATAAGAAAAAATGAAAATAATTATTGGTTGCCGCTAGGAATCGAACCTGTACCTTTCGGTTGACAGGGCGCCACTTTATCCCTTACGCCACAAGCAATTTTGATGATCGATGACAAAATCGCTTAAAGAGCAGACTATCAAAAGCTTACTTGTTTTGTTTTCCTGCAACCTGCAACTCGCGTTTGTCAGCATTTGTTTTTTCGCGTGGCATTGTTTTTGTTCTAAGCCATTGGAAGCAAATTAATTTGATTACAGTTATATATTTGAAAGGAAGAAAAAGAAAAAAGTCTTAAATTAATAATCAGTCGCCGCCGAGACTCGAACTTACGAAACTTGCGTTCGTTAGCGCGGCCCTTCACGCCTTACGCCACAAACCGTTTTGATGATCGATGACAAAATGCCTTGAAGAGCAGACTGTCAAAAGCTTACTTGCGCTTGGGTTTCTTTGCTGATATGCACCTGTTTTTTTCAAAATATTTAATGACGCATATCTTCGCTGTTTGTGACTCAATCGATTTGTGATTTTACCCATTGATGAGTTATAAGGATGTTCAAGTGTACAATTTAAGGCAATGGCTTCGAAAACATCGGATTTATGGCCAAAACCGACTTATAGTTGTATGGCAGCTATAAGATATAGTGGTCCGATCCGACCGGCTCCGACCAATGTGCTGTCCCCTTGAATAATAATAATAAGTGTCTGTGCAAAGTTGCATCGCGATAGCTCAAAAACTGAGGGACTAGTTTGCATACATACAGACAGACAGACGGACATGGCTAGATCAATTTGTATTGTCATTCTAAGCATACTGGCAGTAACTTTTGGGGGTCTCCGACGCTTCCATCTATGCGTTACAAACTTCACCACAAACTTAATATATTATATTCTTCGAAAAGAGTATAATTACTGATAGTCACAAAGAGCAGAGCAGATATATACTTCTCTTTCAAAAAGGGTGAAGTCAGGGGGGCCGTTGAGGGGGAGGGGGTGGTTCAAAGTTTGGGGAACTGCAAGCGAAGTGCTTGCGAACGAAAGTGATTTTGAGTGTGGCAGCGAGTGTGAAAATTACAATTGTCTAGGGCACATACATCCATACAGCATGTGGATGCACTTCGAACTTTGAATCTTAAACGGAGTCCGTGTAGAACAGAATGCATCACTTTGAAATTAAGCACTGCTTAAGGAACGTAGCTGAACCAATCGATTGAAGAATCGATCGCCGGCAGAAGAAGCAAGCTTTTCCAATGTAAATGCAAATCAAATACAAATTACACACTGAATACTGACTACTGTGGGTCAGTTTGTGTGATATATTTTAAGCAGTTGTTTCAGCAAAATTTAAATGGATTTCAAAAAGAGTATTCGTTTGGATTGAAATATGATACAACATTTGAAATGAAATTGAAGTTTCAAAGTGTTTGCTCTCTATATCTCATAGTTTAGATTGCTCATTCCCTCTCTTTCTATTTCTGAATTTAATTGGACCACAAGCAAATTATTAAGACTAAAAACGAAAAATATGCTTTTGATTAAAAACTTCATTCAGAAACCATTTGAACAATACTACTAAATCGAAGTATTCATTAAATTTCAGTTAAATATAGCTCGATTCAGACTTACAATGTTATTTATTATACTCTTTTCGAAGAAAATAGTATATTAAGTTTGTCCTGAAGTTTGTAACGCATAGAAGGAAGCGTCTGAGACCCCCAAAAGTTACTGCCAGTATGCTTAGAAAAACAAAACAAATTGATCTAGCCATCCGTCCGTCTCGTCTGTCTGTCTGTCTGTCTGTCTGTCTGTCTGTCTGTATGTATGCAAACTAGTCCCTCAGTTTTGGAGCTATCGCGATGCAACTATGCATAGACACTTATTATTCAAGGGGACAGCACATTGGTCGGAGCCGGCCGGATCGGACCACTATATCTTATAGCTGCCATACACCTCAATGTCGGTTTTGGCCATAAATCCGATGTTTTCAAAGCAATTGCCTTAAATTTTCTTGTACACTTGAACATCTTTATAACTCATTTCTTATGCTGTAAACAATCGATTTATCGTGTTCCAATTTTGTATTATACTCTACTCGAAGAAAATAGTATATTAAGTTTGTGCTGAAGTTTGTAACGCATAGAAGGAAGCGTCTGAGACCCCCAAAAGTTACTGCCAGTATGCTTAGAAAAACAAAACAAATTGATCTAGCCATGTCCGTCTGTCTGTCTGTCTGTCTGTCTGTATGTATGCAAACTAGTCCCTCAGTTTTTAAGCTATCGCGATGCAACTTTGCACAGACACTTATTATTCAAGGGGACAGCACATTGGTCGGAGCCGGCCGGATCGGACCACTATATCTTATAGCTGCCATACATCTCAAAGTCGGTTTTGGCCATAAATCCGATGTTTTCAAAGCAATTGCCTTAAATTGTACACTTGAACATCCTTATAACTCATCAATGGGTAAAATCGCAAATTGATTGAGTCATAAACAGCGAAGATATGCGTCATTGAATATTTTGAAAAAACAGGTGCATATGAGCAAACAAAGTCAAGCGCAAGAAAGCTTTTGATAGTCTGCTCTTCAAGGTATTTTGTCACCGATCATCAAAACGGTTTGTGGCGTAAGGCGTAAAGAGCCGCGCTAACGAACGCAAGTTCGAGCCTCGGCGGCGACTGATTATTAATTTAATACTTTTTTCTTTTTCTTCCTTCCAAATAAATAACTGTAATCAAATTAATTTGCTTCCAATAGCTTAGAACAAAAACAATGCCACGTGAAAAAACAAATGCTGACAAACGCGAGTTGCAGGTTGCAGGAAAACAAAACAAGGAAATTTGTAACAGTCGGCTCTTCAAGCAATTTTGTCAGCGATCATAAAAACGGCTTGTGGCGTAGTGGGTAAAGTTGCGAACTGTTGAGCGAAAGGTCCTGGGTTCAAGACCAGCGGCGACTGGTCATTTTTTTCATTTTTTCTTATTCTTCTTTTCAAATATATAATAACTGTAATCAAATTCATTTGCTTTCAATGGCTTAGAACAAAAAAAATGCCACGCGAAAAAACAAAAGCTCAGTATAAATCGCGTTTGTCAGCGATTTTTAAAACTGCTTGGTGTAAGCAGTAAAAAGCAAAACAAGAAAGCTTTTGACAGTCTGCTCTTCAAGGGATTTTGTCAGCGATCATCACAACGGCTTGTGGCGTAAGGGGTAAAGTTGCGAACTGGTGAGCGAGAGGTCCTGAGTTCAAGACCAGCGTCGCGACTGGTCATTTATTTTCATTTTTTCTTATTCTTCTTTTCAAATATATAATAGCTGTAATCAAATTCATTTATTTTCAATTTCCTAAATTGTTTCAAATTTTTTTTTTCATACATAAAGTAGCTTTAATAGAATAATTCAAAAGAAAAATTTAAATTCATTGGCAAAACCAATGCCACGCGAAAAAAAATATGGATCTCAAATTCTGAATATAAGCTCTCGTATGTTTAGATTAAGTTTTATGACAATTCAATTTCCGACAGCGGCCTTGAAAGGTATAAGAGCAACAGGCACAAAATTTGGTATGTATATTGTAGTATACATATGTAATGTAGCTTTGACTTTTTGGAAAAACTGAAACTTGTTTATTGTTCGATTCGGTAGCGCCCACGAGCTGCGGATAGTGAAACCTCCCTGTTTACATGAATACCTTTATATATTTTATTTTATATGTAGGGGTATATGTATGCGACATTAATATCTGCGAATTAAATAAGCAGTCACGGAAAAATAGTGAAAATTGCTTAAAGGTTCGAAAAGAGTATTTAATCTTCGGCACGCCGAAGATAATCCTTCTCCACTTGTTTTTGGAATGGTGTTACATAAGATTTAAGCTGTGAGAGCCAAAGCATCTTAGCTGAACCTGAACCTAATCACAAATTGAGAGAAGCACACGCCTGCAAACACATACAAATAAATAATTGAGTTATTTTTGTTCATTTCCAATTCAGAATTCAACTTGAGCCAGAACTCAATGCACTCGCAGCGTTCGCCTGCAAATTAAATGAGATTTGAATGCGCTGGTGTGCTTGAGATGCGAACTGGCGAATGAAACTGGCGAAAACTTTCGGCAGTTGTCGGCACTTCAATCTCAGCGTCTCAGAGTCGCTAAATGAGCAGAGGAGACTAACACTAACACAAATCAGTCACTTCCAGAGTTAATGAAAACAAATGCTTTGACAGTATGCATCTGCCCCCAAAAACGAATCCTCTGACTTGCGTGGTGCAAGAAACCATGCTTAATAAATGAAATTGTCATAAGCGATGGGCCCAATATGTGGCGTCTTGCTGCGATGGGGGAACTAAACCCAATATGACGACACTTTATGGTGATGTGGATAATGTTGATGATGATGTTGATGCTGATGTTGATGATGATGATGATGATGATGATGATGATGATGATGATGATGATGATGATGATGATGATGATGATGATGATGATGATGATGATGATGATGATGATGATGATGATGATGATGATGATGATGATGATGATGATGATGATGATGATGATGATGATGATGATGATGATGATGATGATGATGATGATGATGATGATGATGATGATGATGATGATGATGATGATGATGATGATGATGATGATGATGATGATGATGATGATGATGATGATGATGATGATGATGATGATGATGATGATGATGATGATGATGATGATGATGATGATGATGATGATGATGATGATGATGATGATGATGATGATGATGATGATGATGATGATGATGATGATGATGATGATGATGATGATGATGATGATGATGATGATGATGGTAATGATGATGATGTTGCAGTGAGCTGACAACGACAACTTTGACGTTGTCGCTGCCTGCTGATGACTTTGAATGACTCAACTCAAGACGCGACTGCATTTTAGACAGAGTTGTCTGCCTGTGTGCTGTATTGAATACACATCGAGCTAAAAATTCAGTTGCTCTTCTCTCTTCCTCTCTCTCTCAATCCCATCCGAAAGTGCATAAAGTGCATTGGCACTTTATCTTTGGATCTGAGTGTAATTATTACAAGCAGGCAGTAGTATCATTATGACTATGACAGGCCATGACTATGACAGGACGGTGCCGGCCGGATCGGACCACTATATCTTATAGCTCACATATAACTCTAACAACATAAATCCGATGTTTTCAAAGCAATTTCATTTAATTTCCTTGTACACTTGAACATCCATATAACTCATCAATGGGTAAAATTGCAAAACGATTGAGTCATAAATAGCGAAGATATGCGTTATTAAATATTTTGAAAAAACAGGTGCATATGAGCAAACAAAGTAAAGCGCAAGTAAGCTTTTGACAGTCTGCTCTTCAAGGGGTTTTGTCATCGATCATCAAAACTGCTTGTGGCGTAAGGGGTAAAGTGGCGCTGACAAACGAAAGGTGCTCGGTACGAAACTCAGCGGTTACTGGTCATAACAAAAAGTTTACAACGCAAAAGAAAATATCAGTATAATCGAGTTTGTCAGCGCATTTTAAAACTGCTTGGTGGCGTAAGTATTAGAGTGCGGGGCTGACAAACGGGAAAGAACGGTTCAAATCCCAGCCGCGGCTTATTGCTTTTTATTCTTTTTCTAATTATTTGTTTCAAATATATATCAAATAGCTTGAATTCAATATTTTAAAAGAAAAACTTAAATTTTTATTATACCAATTCTTAGAGCAAAAAAATAAATGGCACGCAATAAAACGATTTTTTTACTACTTTTGAAATTTCAGTGGTGCAGTTGGCAGAGTGAAAATTGCTTAAAGGTTCGAAAAGAGTATAGAATCCTCGGCACGCTGAAGATAATCCTTTTCCATTTTAATACCCTGAACCCATTAAAAATAGGTAAAATGGGTATGATGAAGCTGTGCAAAAGTATGTAACAGGCATAAGGAAGCATCTCCGACCATATAAAGTATATATATTCTTGATCAGCATCAACAGCCGAGTCGATTTAGCCATGTCCGTCTGTCTGTCTGTCCGTCTGTCCGTCTGACCGTCTGTCCGTCCGTCTGTATGAACACGCGGATATCAGAGACTACAAGAGCTAGAGACTTCATATTTGGAACATAAGTTCTCCTAATCCCGGGACAGATCAAGGTTATTTCATTTTATCGATAACTCGTACCGTTTAAAAGTTATCGATAAATTTCGATTTCAGACTTGGGTTTTTGGGACATAACTTCAAAGACTTAAGAGCTAGAGGCCCCTAATTTGACATGTATAATTTCGAATAGCATACACATGTAACAAATATTTCACTTTTTGGATACCACCCCCCAAACCCCCCAAAAGTTAAAAAAACCCATTTTTGAAGGTACGACCTTGCAATTTGGTTTGGTCACACATATTATTGACAATTGTTTGCTTCAAAAATTTCAATAAGATCGGACAATAAACATAGAAGTTATTTAAGATTTAACTTTCCATTGTGTGGGGCTCAGCGAAAAAGCAAGCTTGCTGCTTAAACCGCTTGCACTGCTTGTACTGCTTATACTGCAGCATGTGTGTGTTTAGATTAGTATGAATGATTGTAAGGACTGGGTTCAGGGTATCTCGTAGTCGGGCAACTCCCGACTAGAGCACTCTTACTTTTTTTTCTAATTATTTTTTTCAAAAATATATCAAATAGCTTGAATTCAATAATTTAAAAAAAATTTCAATTCATATGATACCAATTCTTAGAGCAAACAATAAATTAACACAGTCAAGAGAAAAAAAAAGAAACAAAATAAAACAAAATTATTTTTCCTATTTTTTCCGATTTGTTTTTGGAAAATTTGGAGAAAATTTTTGGGAACAAAAAAGTAGTCTGTTCAGTACGAAAACTAGATTCAAACTGATTTCGTTTGCCAGGGCGTTACTTTACTCCTTACGCCACAAACCATTTTGATGATCGATGACAAAACTTTGAAGAGCAGACTTTCAACAGCTTACTTGCGCTTAACTTAGTTTGCTCATATGCACCTTTTCTTTTAAAATATTTAATGACGCATATCTTCGCTGTTTATTTAACCCATTGATGAGTTATAAGGATGTTCAAGTGTACAAGGAATTTGAAAGCAATTGCTTTGAAAACATCGGATTTATGGCCAAAACCGACTTCGAGTTGTATGGCAGTATAAGATATAGTGGTCCGATTGATTTTGGCTCCCAAACTGTGGAAGTTATAAATATTCGCAATTTTTGGGGGCGTTAGGGGGCGTGGCCTACAAATTTATTTGGTGATCTTTAGAGGACTTGGCCAGAAGTCTACCCTCAAAGTTTGGTGGCCCTAGATATTAAACTGTGCAAGATCGACTCGGCTGTTGATACTGATCAATAATATATATACTTTATATGGTCGGAGATGCCTCCGACAGCTGCACACGGCAAACCACATACCACGAACACAATGTCTAGTTTTGAACCAATGTCGAGCTTTTGCACGTCTTCGTGCTAGCCACTACGAGCTACAAAAGTGCTGCAGACGCCGAAGTTTGAAAGACCATCTTCAACACGGCATCATTTCGTCAACGCCCCCCCCCCCCCCCCCCCCCCCCCCCCCCCCCCCCCCCCCCCCCCCCCCCCCCCCCCCCCCCCCCCCCCCCCCCCCCCCCCCCCCCCCCCCCCCCCCCGTTTAGTCACCAGAATACTATTGTTCAATTGTATCATATGAATTTGAATTTTCAACATTGAATTCAACAACGATAACATTGAAAATACTACAGTCAAATCAAAATGCAAACTACAGTCAAGATTTGAATCCAAAATTTCAACGTTGAGCACTACAATACGTAACTGAACGTGAAGTA
>JAWNLL010000367.1:0-196094 GCA_035042425.1 Drosophila flavopinicola
ACTTTATATCTTTAATTTAATATATTTACTATTTTAAATTTTATGAAAATTTTGTATATACATTTAAATGTTTAATAATTTTATTAAAATTCTTTTGTGTCGACTGTCAATAGTCGACAATAAATAAATAAATAAATAAATAAATAAAATAAGCGAAACATTAAATAACATTTCGTGTTAAAAAACTTGAATTGCATTAAGAAATAATTTCAAGAAATCAATGTGGCTTAATTTAGCATACCATCATCCAAAATAGCTATTATAACTTAATTTAGTTTTTAAACATGCTAACTGCAATTAAGGCAAGTGACAGATGCAAGAATACTCAGGCTTATGGTACACAATTCAAATCCAGCCTCAATCCCATATTACACACTCCATAAATGTAACTGTAACTGTGTGTGTGCGTGTGTGTGTGCGTGTGTGTGTGTGTGTGTGAGTGTGTGGATGTTGGTAATACTAGAAGTACGAGTGCTATGCAATTGTCGGCCTGCATTTCGCACCCGCTCGCCCTAAAATACTTCAGCTTCTATGCTTATATGCAAATGATGGATGAGTTCATTTCCAGCTGGCATCACTGTAGTCTGCCTACTGCCCTAACCCTTTCTCTTTCCCTTTGCCACCCCTCTTCCGCTGAAGGGTTGTTGTTTTTCCGTTTTGCTTAGCTAATCAATGCGATGCATAACAAAAATAGAAGAAGGAGAAAAAAAATGAAACGATACAATTTTCTATAGAGTTTTTCACTTAATTTTTATTTGTTTTTCTAGCTGATAACAAAAGTGGAAAAACTAACGTGCGATCTCATTAAATATGCAAATTATGCAAAAACCACTTGAATGTGTAAACATTTGCTTTCGATAACGATAGCAAATGGGAATGGGAACGGCAACTGTACCCACTGGGAACAGAGTCGTCTGGCAGCTTTCTCTAATTACGCTTAGCACGTAAATCCTATTAAATTTATACGCACATGCACATTCGACTGCTGGCCACTTCACCATCCATGCTGGAAGGTAACCTTTTGTTTTAATTCAATTTCCCTTTGGTCAGCTATAAGCTGGAAGTGGTCCGTTGACGCGTCCGCTGACCGCTGGTCACTCACACGTCACTCATTCGGAGCAGGGTGCTCATGCAGAAGGTGAACCGGTTGTGATATCCCTATATCCCATTTGCTGCTGCTGCTGCTGCTGCTTATCGCTAGCGGGGGATCTTTAGGGCGACTTGCGACTTGCGTGTAATTTGCTGGCCCTGTTAATTGTGTGGCGAACAGTTTTTTGATTGACATTATCGCGTGGGTGCGACATGGATCGAGAGGCATTGGCATATTTGATATGAACACTTTTTTTTGGACAGTTGCCACGAACTGTCGACTACGATCCGTTAATTTACGCACAAGCGTCCTAAACAGTTACTGCCCTTAACCCCTAGCATAGCTACCCCTAGAACTAGAAAAGGGAATTCGAACCCAGCACAAGTTGGGAAAACCCTTCTGTTCCATTGCAATTTCTCAATATGCGTGCAATTTGCGAATTTCGCATGCATTCGAAATTATAATTAAATTATTAGGCACGTTCCAACCCGCTCTACATTTTTTTTTCCAGTATTTGCTCATTGTTTACCTTTCGAGGCGGCATTCAAATGTTTTGTCATAAATTTGCATGGCACAATGCGAGTCACTATAAATTTTCCCCGACCGCCTCTCCTCGAGCAGAAATTATAGTTTTGTTTTGTTATGTTTGCCGTTTTTTGGGTTTTCTGAGTTCTGAGTTCTGAGTTTTGCTAATAAATAGATTTCGTCGGAGCTGTCATAATTTTCGCAATCATAATTTTGGTATTTTACTATGGGGCGTGGCTGTGAACCCGACCCGGGGGGTAAGTGAGCAGATGGTTCGTTAAAATCAGTGCAGAAATTTGAAAATTTCACAGATATGCCTAATTAGGCAGCAGGCAGAAGAATTCTGGGCATAATGTACCTAGAAATGCTCTAAGACTTATCAAAGTTATAAGATTTTATATTGAGTTGAAATCTTGAGTATTACAAAATTTATGAGTATTGATGTCTTCATAAGAAAGAAAAACCTGTAAAATTCACAATTATTTTATACGTGTACATCAAACTATAAAATTTCATTGTATATCGTAATGAGTTTCTCAAAAAGCAAAAGAAAACCTAATTTAACGCACACTTTTTCTTTTAATGATATCTAAGCCCAAATCCGTTTCAGCTGAGCTCAAGATACGCATTTAAATGACCGCGAAAGCAAATAAAACAAACTTAAAAGACTTAATTAACAAACTGACAAACAAAAGACGCTGCTTAAATAGTTGTTACGGCTCTTCATTACATAAAGCAGAGCACCATCATCGCGATGGGAACAAGGTCCAAAAACCCAAAAAACCAACTGAAAACCCGAAATTGTTTATCGACTCATTTCGCTGCACATCAAAGCGTCCAGGTTGATTGTGGTGATATGTGTGGGTTGTTTGGCGGAAGCTACCTGGTTGCCTACCTGGTTGCCTACCTGGGGGCCCAATCAATTGCCAAATTAGCCCAAAATGTGTGGAGACACTTTTGTGCGACGTTTATGGGCCACAAATGTCGCAGGTTGCTCCCAAGTAGCTCAACATAAATATTCGAATTCGAGTCGAATGCAAAAGCGAAAAGCGTAAAACAAAACAAAAAATGTTTATTTATGCCGCATATATAACCATTATAATCAAATTAATACACTCACTAAGTGCAATCAAAATAACATAAATAACAATTCGGCTGCGTGGCCAGAAAAAGAGTTATGCGTTTATAATTTGGACTTAAGAATGCGCTACCTGTGAAATGGCAAACGGGTCTTTTAAGTTTTGCGAGTGTCTTGGTGACACAAGTTTTTGTTTATACTTTATTTACAATCTGTGGCTATGAGGGAACTAAGTATTAGATATTTGACATGGAGTATTGTTGAAGATATAGACAGAATATTGTGTAGTGTAGATCATATGATATATCAGCTAGCAAGTAATCTTCGCCAATGATTTGTTCATCAAAAGTAGGTGGATAACATCCTCAAAATGTTATAAGTATCCAATATCTTCTTTTTGCTTTTAAAAATACATTTTTACTGAGGTTATTGCCCCATGAACACGCTGCGAATGATACTGAATCTAGCCATATATATTATAAATATATAATAATATAAAATATAAATAATATATTGTAAGAAATATATCTATTGATAATTGGTTTTTCTACTTATTCATATGAAAATTACACTGAAAACCAGATTTAATTTACGTTTTAACGAATAATCTCTAAATTTACGAAACTAATTCCCTAAAAGTAAGAACTTGACAACTTAATTCACATTTCACAAAAAAAAATCTCATAAAAATTGCTTACATTCTTAAGAAAAGTTGTGATCAAATCAGTTTCAGAAATATTTTGAAAAATATAGATAATGGGCGGTGGATGTAAACAAATCAGTTTAATAAATGTTGAAAAATATTTAAAAAATATAGTTAATGTGTGTTGAATTTGTAAATGATTATTGAAAAATGATGCGAATTAACTTAATACTATTTTTCTTAGTGTAGGTAATGCCAGTTATCACTTAGACTGAATCTTTTCACTTCGCATTGCTTTCGTTATGCTGTTCAGTTTTATGACGCGTGCGGCCAAATTGATGACGCTGCTGTTAGCAACGTTGCCATCGTCATCCGCATCAGCAGCAGCAGCAGTAATGGCAGCAGCAGCAGCAGCAGCAGCAGCAGCAGCAGCAGCAGCAGCAGCAGCATCTGGCAGCAACACTGTCGATGAATTCGACCCACGCACAACAGGAAGACTTTTTTGGCCATTGGCACGCATTGCTCTGCTTTGTGGACTTTGCGTTACTTGGAATCGATGGAAGCAATTGCAGCAGCGACAACAACAACAACAACAGCAGTAGCAGCAGCAGCAGCAGCAGCAACAACTTTCATGTGTGCTACAAGCGCTTGTTATGTTCGCAGTTAGTTTTGCTGTGTTGTCTGTGTTTTGGCAGCAATTAATCGGCATTAAAATTTATAACGCTATGATAATTAATGGTCTGCTAATATGCCATAAAATTAGTTTGCTTGCAGCGTTCAATTAAGGATTACTTGTGCCAACACACACACACTGTATCTATTTGTATTTCCTCAATGGCATAAATCAAAATGCTTATCACGCACTTATGACTGGCGACGCCTTCGAGAGCCAAAAGCTGATTCAGCAGCAGATCCTTCTACTCCTAATTGCCCAAGCGAAAATTCGCACCGATTGAGATTGCGATTGAGAATGTGAATGTGAATGTGGCGCGTAATTGCATAAGTTGAAAGGTCAAGAGAGGAAGTCGCCATAATTTGCCATATTGTATAGCGTTTGGATAGCAGCACCTACAGCTGCCCCTGCCTGCCTTTTGCCTCATGAATTGAGCAATAACGAAATTTTGAAATGTGAGCAGGAAAGTCAATAACGAAGCCGCCAGGAAGTCAAGTCAAGTCCTCGCCAGGAGCAACCGGTTACCTTGGCGTCGCGGCGTCTCTAAGGTCTCCTCTATTTATGCTTATTGTTGTCGACATCTCCTTTGTGCTTTGCCTCCATACATTTGCTGTTGCCTTTTTGCAACTGACCTTTTAGCCTGGGAGCAGCAACAGCGACAGCAACAAATTGCCAAGTAATGCGAGATTCGGCATTGTGAATAACTTTGCCAGTCGCCAGATGGAAATGCCGTCATCGTCATCATCATCATCAATATCATCTACAACAACAACAACTACAACAACATTAGCTTTGTCGTGTTTGGTTTTAGTTTTAGCGTTGGCTTTTTAAATTCCCGCCGCCAATATGATTTATGTAAATGCTAATGCCGAAATGTCAAGTGTCTATATACATATATAGATAGTACAGCTGAAGTGGGAAATTTCATTTCATTTTGTTGATAGCTCTGTCGATAATGTTGTTTATCTTTAAATAGGGCTATTGTCTTTCCAATTGCCTAGAGAGTTAAGAACTGGGCTATAATAACACCAGCTGGCATTTAAATATGATATTTAGCTTGAGCAGCCTGCAAATGTGTTTAATTTACTTGTGAAATGAAGCTTTTTGGGTATTTAATTTATTAAGGGTTAACTATCACATTCCATGTTAAAAATTAAATTTTTTTAATTTTTTCTAAATTAGCTAAGACATTGATTTGGAAAAAAAATTAAAAAAAAAAAAGAAAAATATTGAGTAAAATTTAAAACAACAAAAGTTAAATTTTCACATAAAGGCAGAAAACAGTTTCAATTAATGAATAAAGCAATCGTAAATTTAATTAAAATGCTAAAAATTACAGTTTTATTTAGAATCTCTTAAAGCCAAATCAAAGTGCCATTTGTTTACTTCAAAAGAGCTTTTACAGCATATAAAAGTTTTACTATGTTGTATATGTGTTGACTGCCTCTAATTAAATACACTTTTGGCCATCATCTTTCAATACTCAATTATATATTTAATATATGCTTATAGTTGCAATGAATTTGTTAAGCACCTAAGCAACAAAATAACAGTTTCTAAAGCAATAGTATTAAATGGTTAAAACCTTGATATATGTTGTAAAGTCGCTGTAAAAGACAAATTTCTTGAATCTTAAATTATCGAGTTACTAAATACTTTACTTTGGATTCTTTTGTTATAATCCAAGAAATGAAAGCCAGTTTAAGGCCTAAAAGTTCGAATAACCTAGCTCTTTTTTGCTGCATAATCTCTTCTATACCTATACTATGTATACCTTATATTGATCATAAAAAAACGAAAATTCGAAACTGCTAGAAATTTAAATTTAAAGACAGCCTCGGGATCGAAAGTCGGATAAGTTTTGACAAAGTTAAGAAAGTCTTAGTTGTTTTTCAACGCATTTCTGTGGACTATCTATAACTTATATTGGCTTACATAATATTACTTACCTTTTTATTACTCTATGGTTTCTACCAACTTAAGTTTAGCCTGAGAAAAGCTGTCTTAAAATAATTAGGTCAGGCATTACCTGAGTGTCCTTCCATTAGCTGAAATTACAAAACTCTTAACTATTCTATTATAGTCTCTAATCAATTCGGTTGTTCACGCATTCTAAAGTAGCTGTAAAGTCAAGGCCTCATTTGGGTCGCCCCTTTGTTGCTATTTTGGCCAATTATTTATTAACACATACATATGTGAGTTTGTTTGGTCGCCGAGTGACTTCAAGGCTGGCATGCACTATCTAATGGCATGATAAATTAGTTTATTTGAACTTAAAATAAACTAAACAGCCAGCCAACTAGATAAACGCGCACATGTTCCCTTTCATATTTATTTATTTATTTCAGTTTTTGTTGTTGTTGAATGCATTTTGATAAAGTAGAAAATTGAATTTGTTAACTTCTTGAACCGGCTGCCCTCCAAAAGAAAAAAATCACACACAATTAACGTATGCAGTATTATTCTAAACGCATTAATCATGCGCACATTTGACACTTTTGGTGGGCAACACACCAAAATTGATAAAGGCGTCTCTCGAATGCAGTTTATCAAAACAGTTGTCAACTCAACGAGTCTCTGTCTGTGTGTGTGAGTGTGTGTGTGTGGCATGAAGTGAGTCAGTGGGGCTGTTACAGTTTGTTGCATAGTTGAGGCACTTGCTGTTGCAATTAAGAGAAATTGCCAAAGAGACATAAATAGAAATTAAAAGCGCAATGCGCACAAATGATATTACACCATTAAATGTGCCATTTAAGTGCAAGACAGACAGCGGAGACTTCGACTACGGATTTAATTACAGCAAATTGCTAGTTGGCTAGTTGGCTTGTTGCTTGTTTCGGCCGCTAGGTGGTGTCCCAGCAATGCATCTGCAGCAATGTGTTAATCCAATTTAATGTGGCCATTAGACGGCCCCCTGACCCAATTGCAGCGACAACACTTTTCACGCAGTCAATCATTCAGGCAGTCAGTCAGTCAGCTAGTCAGTCAGTCAGTCAGTCGCAATGTCAAGGTAACCCGTTTTGATTATCTTGTTGTCCGTATGACATAATTGGCACTGACTACCTTCCCACAAACTGGTTCACCATTCATCACTGCAGGATGTCCGCCTGCAAGAATTTCATAATTTTGCCAATATTTGTTGGTAGGCTTTCGTTGTATTGATTGATTGATTGCCAAAGTCGAAGTCAGCGACCGAAGCTGGCGGTGCGAGTGAAGCAATTTCCACTTGAGCAGCTCCAACACGTGCTCCATCCACTTGATATCATATCACTCATACGTATCGTATGTGGGTCGTCGATTCGCATTCGCATTCGCATTGGCAAAGTGCAAATTTGAACAGCTCGAACATTTTTGCATGCATCATAATCAAAGCTGGGAGCTCTGCTAAACAGTGTGGCAGCTCTGCCAAAAGGTATGACGACTATTTGCTTGGGCTTGTAAGGTAGAAAGAAGTATTAAAAGGGAAATATTAAAAGGCACTAAGATAATGATGTCAATAGTTAAAGTATATGCCAAATGATTGTGATTTATATATATCAATGTTTTATATCAAATTAATTATATCAAAGCTAAAATTTTATAGGAAGTAACAGTTGCAATGTTGTCAAATCTTTTGCATAACATAAAGTTTTTAATTTACAGTAAAATGCCAAATTTCTTGAATTGCCTAAACAAAATATGGTAAATGGAAATCAGAAATAGGAACAACACAAATTTGGATTGCAAACCTAATTAAATTGTTAAAATTATGTTTTAAGTGCATTCAAAATGTGGCATATCGAATAAGTTGTTGTTCTGTTTGAAGCAGATGCCACTGCCACATGAGGCACGCTGTCTGTGACTGGCCCTGCCCCTCTGCCCCCGATCTTCCGCTGCCACATCTCGGAATCTGATGCGAGTGTCGACGGGGAAAATGACTCCAATTTGATTTGTTTGGGTTGTCGTTGCCGGGGTAAAAAACCCCCCTTTTGCGACGCCACTGCCTGTTATTGATGTCTGCTGCTGTTGTTGTTGGCTTGCGCTGTTTGTGTTGTTAAATTGAAATTGTTTTTGGGTCTTATGCTGGCAGGCAGGCGCCCATGCATATTGTAAATTGTAAATTGTCTTTATCAATTTGAAGTGCTAGGCGGGATTATTTATGCAACTTGCCATGCAAAGTTCCATAGATAAAGTGCATGGCTTACGACTTACGACTTACGACTGGTCTGGTCTGGGGTCTCTTTGGAATGGCTCAGTTCAGTTCAGCTCAGCTCGGCTTGGCTTACTTAGTAGCAGCGGCTGGTTCGCATGCTGTCTTGGGTTCGACTCCATTCTGTTCACATGCCGCGTATTTTTCTCTCTTTTTGGGTCAATTTGGGCTTAAATTACTCGTTGAGATATTTAAATGATCGCAGGCGTTGCTGACAACTTCATTGCTAACGCACATACAATTTCCAGTTGACAGCTCAAAAGCCAGTTGCCGTTTTGCCGTTTTGCCGTTTTGCCCATTCGAGTTGCATTGATTCATAAATGGCATGCAAACAAATACAAAATCAGAGCACACAATGGTGCGGTATTAAAATGAGATGCTATTGCAACAATGGGCCTGCAATCAGCGATCCCTGACCATAATGGACCTGTGTACCTCACCCTCTACATCCTCGCTACCACTCTCCCTGCCTCGCTCACTCCCTCGCCTCTCGCTCTAATTGCATGCCCTTTGTGTGTCAGGGTCGACTTTCGGGGGCGCAACTGTTTCTGACATGCACGCAAACAGGCTTTGAATTTGGTGGATTTGTGTGATTTTTCGCTTCTGGTCACTTTCCATGCCAAATCTGTTGCGTTTTCGCATTAGGGCAGACAACGCGCCTCCACAAATCGAACGTAATCGCTTTATAATGCCGCCAGAGTTGCCGCAAACAATTTGCCAGCTGCCTGCGACTGGGTGTCACCCCACCCCTGAGCTCTAACTGAAGCGCATCTAAGCCTTTGCGGTAGTTAATGGTGCGATTTTCACGCGCTTTCGTAATGTTTTTTTTTCTCCTTTCACGCTAAAACATTTGATACTCATTGGAATTGCTTCATTTTCGTTGCAATCCCATTGAACTTTCACTTTTTTTCCCCCAGCGCGTCTTTAATTAACTTTTTTCAATACTTTCAGGTTTGTTGCAACAGAGCACCAAAAAAAAAAAAACGCAACACAGGGTTATTTTTAACCCTTTTTACCTTATTTTCGCTGATTTTTTTTGACATTTTTATGCAGGCAAAAGGGTTTGCTTTTTTGTTTTTTGTGTTTTTTTTTGGAGAAAGGGTTGTCATCGGTTTAGTCGGTGCGTTGATAATGAAAGCAACACGCTTAATTTCTGCTGATTGATTTATTTGGCTTATTGAAAATATTTCACTTTATTTATAGCCGGAGCGTTGAGATTGGTTTCGGTGTCGGGTTTTTGTGTGCGACAGGGTTGTGGAAGGAAAGCCGAAGCCTGACGGCCACTCATAATTTCATATTTACTTTGCGAAATTATATTTGTTTTACTTGGGGCGTGCTCACATCTCATCACGCACAGATAGGGGCAAATGGGTAAGGGGAGGGAAAGTTGGAAGATTTAATTGCTAGTATGTGAGTGTGTGTGCAATTGAATGAGTTGAGCGATAAGATAAACATAAGAAATATGCTCAGCATATATGATGTTCAGATATTAATCAAATTGAAATATCAAATATGATATTAAAACCGAAGGCGATTAATGTGCAAATTATGTAAATCTTTTGTCAACACTATAGCTAAACAATTTGTGATCAAAACCTTAAAGTCTAGTAATTAACATCTTTTGTTTTACTCACCTGCCAATTTGAGTTGCTGTTAATCCTTACCATAAAACTACAGCTAAATCAAATACTGAATCTACAAGATTTCTCAATGTCAACTTTTGTTATTTTTCTTATGTCCATTTTTGATGGTTTCAACCTAGCTAAACACATAAAACTACATAGAAATTTTCGGTTTAGTTCGAGTTATGATTAACGCGTCATCCCACATGTAAATCTTTACGCTTTTGACCGAGTTACGGTAGCGCGTTTTTAACTAATGATGATTATGATGATGATTATGAATTTGCTTGTCTCTCATCTTTGCATATTCGCTAGCTCTACACAGCGAACAAATATTATTTAAATTTGAAAACACTACAAATTAGTAGAATTTAAAGACATTTAAGTCAAAATGGTATTAACAGAAAATGAAGTGGAATTTATATATTCTTGATGTAAATTTTCTGTTAAGTATACTTGAGATTTGATGAATTATTAAATTAATAACGTATAACTACAAAAATGCAGAGTGAGTGATAATATTTAGACTATGACTGGAATAATAAATATATGAAAAGGTTTTCTAACTGTGATACTTCATTCATCTTATAAACTTTGAATTACTTTATTGAATGAGAATTTTGTAACTAGAATTCATATATGCTGTCTATTTACAATATAAATAATAATTAAATACTAAATGGTGTTTAAATAGATTAAATATTATAAACTATGAGTTACTTTCAATAAAATTGTAGTAAAAATGATTGAATGAAAGTTTTCTAACTTCATTTAGCTTAAAACTAATATACCATAATTTATAAATTCCTTCATTTGACAATATAAAGAATAATTAAATGCTAAACGGCTTTGAAATTATGTTTGAAGTGAATCTTATAAACTATGAATTCAATTTCTATCAAAGTGACAGAAGGTTCTTTAAGTTTAAAAATATAATACATAAATTCATTATTTTATAATAATACAGAAATGGTATGCATAAAATAATAATACATCAATTCCTTTTGCTAACCATATACATATTATTAAAATTTCATTATCATAATGATATGTGAAATTACAAGCAAGTAAAATTGTTCGCTGTGCAAACACTTAAGATGTGCATGTAACAGGTTGTTGTTTTTATGGTCATGTTAAGTGCTTCATCACATTGAGCAGCTCATTAATAGCTCATTGTTTTGTGCGACTGTACTACTCTGTTTGTTTGATGTTGGAAGTTGGATGTTTGATGTTGCAATGATGTGTCAGTTGACTCGCCCAACTGCTGTTGAAGCGCGACGCTGCTTTCGCCTCTCGAGTGTTAACAAAAACAAAAAGAAAACAACAACACTACTTTAAACTATGCAACTGGGTTAGGTTTTGGCCAGGGGCAAGGGCAAGGGCTGTAGCTGGGTCTGGGGCAACATCAAATCTGGCGTCCGTCATGCACGTCCGCCTGTCACAGGCAGATAGCTCTAATGACAGTTGATGTATCTGCGGCACACGCCTTAAATATGTGTTTGTTGCTGTTGCTATTGTTGTTGCTATTGTTGTTGTCAATCGCCAACGAATGACGAATGTGTTGCGACACTTTCAAGTGCGAGGCATCCTCGGTTGCGCAGTCGCAGAGTTTGTCGCGTTCGCAACATTGCCCAGTTGCACGCATGTCACTGACAATTTGTCACAAATCAGAAGTAAGGCAAAAGGGGTTGGGTGTCCTTGCTGCTGCCGCTGCTGCTGCTGCTGCAAGGACTGAGATAGCGAACTGCAGGCTGTAATCCATCAGGCGGCATTTGCAACGCTTCGCTTCGCTTCGCTTTTGCCTTTGCTTTTGCTTGAAGCGTGTCAGGGACACGCCCCCTAAGCAGCTGCCTTCCGTTTGTGTCCCTACCGTGTTGTATAATTGCTCGTAAAAATGCTCGTGCCATAAAAATCATTGACCGAACGACCCGAAAACCCACTTCGGCTCGGCTACTCACTCCTTTTTTCCTATTTTGTGTTGTGTTGTGACACACAGGATTGCATTTGATGTGTGTGTGTGTGTGTGTGTGTCGCTGCTCGTCTTTGGTTTACAACTTGGCGTAATTAAATGCAATTAGTCGAACTTGCAACAGCAGCTGTTGCCCCAGTTTCCTAAAGGACTTGCTTGCCCATAAAGCACTATCCAGCCAGTAAATTAGTCGGAAAATGCATAAAATTTTCTGTCACAAATATCATAAAATTGGATTTTCGTTCTATTACACGGCTATTGTTGCTATTTTTGTTACCCCCGTGGTGCCGCTGATCCCTCGAATGCATTTTTTATGCAAAATCAAAAAAAATGCTATTTATATATGTTTTTTATGCATTTCATATACATATAAACATTTTTTATGTCGCTCTTTACACGGCTAATGACAATTGATATTATGGCTCAAAACACCCCTCAAAAATTGATGAAAATTCATATAGAAAATCTCGTTAAGGGTTACATTTGTAAAGTAGCCAAAATTTATTAAAGAATATATTAAAAATGTGGCAAAAATATTATAGAACAAGTGGGAATGGATTATCTTCGGCGTGCCGAAGATTTTATACTCATTTCGAACCTTTAGACAATTTTTACTCTGCTAACTGCAGCACTTTCATCTGTAAAAATTGATATCATATCATATCAATTTGAATTGAAATATTTAATTTATTACCAGTTGTATGGCAGCTATAAGATATAGTGACCCGATCCGGCCGGCTCCGATCAATGTTATGTATGTTTGAATAATATATATCTGTGATAAGTTTCATCGCGATAGCTTAAAAAACATCGCATTTATGACCAAAACCGACTTCAAGTTGTAGGGCAGCTATAAGATATAGTGGTCCGATCCGCCCGGCTCCGACCAATGTGCTGTCCCCTTGAATAATAAGTGTCTGTGCAAAGTTGCATCGCGATAGCTCAAAAACTGAGGGACTAGTTTGCATACATACAGACAGACAGACAGACAGACAGACAGACGGACATGGCTAGATCAATTTGTTTTGTTTTTCTAAGCATACTGGCAGTAACTTTTGGGGGTCTCCGACGCTATAAGTATAAAGTATAAGTATAGAGTATAAAGAAATAAAACCTAATATCAAATATAAATTGATCAAAAATATTTGCAGTTAGTTAAAAGTAAGTCGTGAATTTAAATTATCAGTATCAATATTTGACATGCTTGAATATGTGATGTCTAGTTTCCATCTTTTCCGAAATCGTAGTTGTTAAATGATAAAATATATATATTTTATTTTAATTAAAGACTTTATGATACCCAATGTCTGCAAACAAAATAAAATTATAATTCATTAAGCCTTTAGCCAGAATTCTAGACTGTATCTTAAAAACAATAGCCGAAATATTTTAGTTTATATTTCTTCTTCTTTCGATGTAGTTGAATGTTAAATATATATATATTTTATTTTAGTTACATAACTTACTGATACCCAATGTCAGCCAAACCATTACAGTCTAATAAAATTATTAATCATTAATCCATAAGCCAGAATTTTAAACTATATCTTAAAAAACCATAGTCGAAACAGTCTAGTTTCAATTTTTTCTTCTTTCGAATTTGTTAAATGATAAAATATATATATTTTATTTTAATTAAAGACTTTATGATACCCAATGTCTGCAAACAAAAAAAAATTATAATTCATTAAGCCTTTAGCCAGAATTCTAGGCGATATCTTAAAGACAATAGCCGAAATATTTTAGTTTATATTTCTTCTTCTTTCGATGTAGTTAAATGTTAAATATATATATATATTTTATTTTAGTTACATAACTTAATGATACCCAATGTCAGCCAAACCATTACAGTCTAATAAAATGATAAATCATTAAGCCTTGGTCGCAGTTGCATAGATTTTTGATAGTGCTGCCTCATCTCGAACTTTGAGTGGGCCTTGACTTCACTGGCTGCGATGGCTGCCCAAAAAAGAACACACAATTGTTGTCGTCGCCTCGGGTACCGTTGATGAATAGCTGAGCACACCTGAACACACCTGAGCATAGCTGGGCGCACCTTGCAATTAATTAGCAGCAACAAGAACTTTAAATGTTGCCAGTAGCCCAAAATAAATGTCATTAATTTGCTTGACTCTGAGTTGGGGACTCTCTACACACATATCAGAGTTACCATGGATACATTCAGTGTGTGCGTGTGTGTGTGTGTGTGTGTGGGTGTGGGTTGGCTTTAAAACTCTCGGCATAATTAGCTGAAGATGGGCCCGGTCCCAGTTCTGTTTATACCCTGAACCCATTAAAAATGGGTAAAAAGGGTATAATGAAGTTGTGCAAAAGTATGTAACAGGCATAAGGAAGCATCTCCGACCATATAAAGTATATATATTATTGATCAGTATCAACAGTCGAGTCGATCTAGCCATGTCCGTCTGTCTGTCCGTCTGTCCGTCTGTCCGTCTGTCCGTCTGACCGTCTGTCCGTCTGTCTGTCTGTATGAACACACAGATATCAGAGACTACAAGAGGTAGAGACTTCATATTTGGAACATAAGTTCTCCTAGTCCCGGGACAGATCAAGTTTATTTCATTTTATCGATAACTCGTACCGTTTAAAAGTTATCGATAAATTTCGATTTCAGACTTGCGTTTTTGGGACATAACTTCAAAGTTATAAAAGCTAGAGGCCCCAAATTCGGCATGTATAATCTCGAATAGCATACACATGTAACAAATATTTCACTTTTTGGATACCACCCCCCAAACCCCCAAAAGTTCAGAAAACGCATTTTTGGAGTTATGACCTTGGAATTTGGTTTGGTCACACATATTATTGACAATTGTTTGCCCCAAAAATTTCAATAAGATCGGACAATAAACAAAGAAGTTATTTAAGATTTAACTTTCCATTGTGTGGGGCTCAGCGAAAAAGCAAGCTAACTGCTAAAACCGCTTTCACTGCTTGTACTGCTTGTACTGCAGCATGTGTGTGTTTAGATTAGTATGAATGAATGATTGTAAGGACTGGGTTCAGGGTATCTCGTAGTCGGGCACTCCCGACTAGAGCACTCTTACTTGTTTGGTTTGGTTTGTGTAATAGAATATGTTGGCGTTGGGATGCCAACAGCAAAATCTGCTCAAGGCTGTGCCAAATTGAACCCAATTGAACTCTCGATTGGGGCAGGTCCAAAAGCTGAATCGAATTTCATTTGCATATGCGTGGGCTGCTTAAGTTTTCGATTTCATAACCATTAAAATAACAAAATGAAAGTCTATAAAACGGTTATACAATGCTAATAGGAAGTAACTAAAACAACAAATTTCAATTTGATTGAAGTACTGCTATTTATTTTGTTTGTCATTTCAGCTATTATTGTCCGTTAAGCAGATCTCAAGTTTCAAGCTGCTTAATTTAAGTTTGCTTGCCAGTTGTGTTTGCAATTTATATGCCATTTTATGACATACTCAATCAAGTCTTAACGTTTGTGAAAGCTTTCCAAGAACTATCTCTCGTTCGTTCTCCGAATATGTTACCTGAATTTGCTTTCTAAGCGCAATGCAATCATGGAATTCCAAGTAATTTAACCAATTTCTTGTTTCCTACAATTTTAATCGAAATTTCGTCGTTATTTGGTTACGTTTGTCAATTTGCGCATCTGTGCAACGACATTCTGTGAATTCCTGCTATCATTTTCTAGAACTTTGATCCTTTCATCCTTATGTGTTATTTGCACAAGCGAATTGAAGTCTTTAACCTACTGCAGCAACTAACTCAAGCAATTTCTGCTCTTTGCCTTACGTGGACTTAACTGGGATCCCAATCTCCGTTTGCCATCGTATTCCAGTAGGCTGTTACTTATTAATCTTCCGTCGTTACTTAACCGTAGAACAACGCTTGGTGTTGTCTTCCTACACAAGTTAATTAACGGCGACATAGACTCTTCCTTTCTGTTAGCTCGCCTAAACTTTTTTGTGCCTAGTAGGCCAACAAGAAACTACGTCCCCTTGATTTTACCTTCATGTACGACTGATTACGCTTTACACAATCCTCTTCGTGTTCTTTGCAAGGACTACAACAAAGTGTTCCATGTCATCTCGGTTGAGCTCTCTCTCCCACTAATAAAATCTTATATTCTTTTGTATTTACGGGACACCTCTGCCCGTGTTTAGTTAAATCTATTTTCCCTTTTCTTTCTTTATTTCCCTCCTTTATTTTTCTTTATTCTCTCTCTATCTTTTATTTTTCACTTTATAAAATACTTTCTAATATATACTAACTCATTAACTACTAAACAAATTTTTATTGATTTTTGGTTTGATTGGGTTTTTCTGGGTTTCCAATCCTTGCAACAAATGTTGGACCAATGATTTAATTTTGCTATTGATATCCCCAGAGCCTAACGTAATTTTAACTTTATTTCTTTAATTTAATATATTTACGATTTTAAATTTATTTAAATTCTTGTATATACATTAAAATGTTTTATAATTTTATATAAATTCTTTTGTGTCGACTGTCAGTAGTCCGACAATAAATAAAAAAAATAACTTGAATCTAATACAAAACGAGTAATGCGTTTTCAGCTGTCATTGTCTCAAAGTCCAGCACCTTCAGCGGTCTGCAAATATTTGCAAAATGCAAATGCGAAACAGAGTCGTCTGAATGTGGCAGGAAAACTGCATTATTCATATGCCAGTCACGTGTGCAATTGCATATTGCATATATATATATAAATATATATCTCGCTCAGAGCATTTCCATGTGGCGGGCGGGTTCTAATTGAAATTTTGGCACAAAATCGAAATTAATGAAGCATTAAGTTTAGCAGAGATTTGCGACAGATAAGTAAAAAGCGACCGCAGAGATAATAGAGACGAGTGCTACTTGATTGCAATCAGAGTGTGTGTGTGTGTGTGTGTGTGTGTGTGTGTGTGTGTGTGTCTCTGTACCCTGATTAGGGGCTTGTGGAGGGTTCCAGGGGGTGTGTGTGTGTGTGTGTGTGTGCCGCGGGGGGTTGCAAATTGCAATTTGCAATTGAGAGATAAATGCACGCACCACAGCATCTGGGACAACGCTGACCCAATCAACTAGAATGCAAAACAGAGCAAACAGGGCCCATAAATAACCGCAACTTCAAGCCGAACAGAACTTATCGATATCTACATAGAAGCATTTGGGCATACAAAAACTATTTAAATGCTGTCAGACACCCCACTCTATTCTCTATATATATATATATATATATATATATATATACAAATGTGTATCTGCGTTTATTAAACTTAAACGTGGGAGCTCCGAGTGGTCGCCATATATCAATCGACAGCTAAATCTAAATCTCAATCAAAATCCAAGCCCCAAACCTCAATTTCAAACTCCAGCTCAAGCAAAAATGCAAAGTGTGCCTGTGTCGGCGAAACAACAAATAACAAATGAAATAAATGAAAATGGTGCAATTTTGATTGATTTATAATTGAATGTGAATTGTTGATAAGATTATGATAAACGACATTCATGCGGGCAGCCGCCATTTACTCGTTGCCCGTTGCCTGTTTCAAGTTGCCAGTTGCCAGTTTTGCAGCTTGCAGTTGACGTTGACGTTGATCGGCGTTGACTGGCCGAAAAAAAATCCAAATAGAAAAACAGGTTAACGAACCATAATTATATGCTGGGGCAAGAGGGGCATTGGCAGACGGCTTGAATCTGTTTACCGTTCGCCTCTGGCGTTGGCGGCATGGCCAAAATGATGGCAGTTGCCTCCAGTTAGCCAGAAACCAGATGGTAATCACCTAGAGTCAGACCGCAACTTGAATGCTCTATATTTCAGAGAGAAGGCAATGCATATTATTAAACGATTTTAGTAATATTTCCACCAGATTGTATAGAGAAACAAATTTGTATTGTTGGAAAATGAGAATGTTATATATATATATTAAAGCACATTTCTCATTGTAAAAGAGATATGTTTTTTAGAGAATTCAGTCTAGAAACTTAAAAGGTTTTGTTAAGAAATATTTGTTTGTTTCCTTCTGCTCTCTTCTGGAATTGTTTTTAGCTGAATGATAGTCCGAAGATGAGAAAACATAGTTTTCTATTTTCTATTCAATAGAGTAATATTAAAAAACTTTCATTAAATATTGAAACAATTTAAAAAAATATGATGTCATATGAGCCGAAAGGAAATAACACCTAGAGAGTAGAAGTTATTCTCTGTTTTTGACTGGAAGAGTTTTTATAAGCGAAGAGCAGATATCAGAGCTTATGTTGACTCATTTCTATCACACTTTTGAATGAGTTAGGCTATATTGATCATGATCTTTTATTATCTTTGCGAATATGTTTTCCAAGTACATGATTTATAGATTTAAACAAACTTTTCTTTCTAATTAACAACTATCATATCATACAAATAAAATCCAAACTGCTCAACTTACCAAACCGCATGACTTGGTTAATATACCTCATAAGCTACTTTAAAGTATGAGTCGTAAAAACGTATCGGCAAATCGTCAAATTGGCATCAAATGCATAATTTTGGTCGTCGTATCGATATCGATTTACATTTTTGTCGTTGGTTTTTGTGGCTAATAATAAAAATCAATAAACGCACATTGAAAATTGCATATTTGAAAATAGTTTGCTTTGGATGTCAAGAGTTTTTTTTTGATTTTGCATCTGTTTTTCGTATAATCATTGGATAGATCGCCTGCTGTGGATACCGGGTCGCCGGTTTTGTTTTTGTTTTTAGTTTTTTTTTTTTTGAAGGCGACATTTAATTGCCTGCCTTTGAGATTTTGGTGCGTGGTTCGGTCTTGGGCCAGTCTTGTGATCTCTTTCTATCTCGCTGTCTCCGTCTCTCTCTGCCTTGGATTTGGAGCTGTAATTTGTTGTCACTAGGAAATGGTTTATGTGACTAGCCGATTGGCCGTTGAGGTTGCTGTTGTTGTTGTTGCTGTTGTTGTTAGTGCTCACTTGGTTTCTTGGCCGACTTTTAATTTAAACAGGAAATTATGAATGTTGACTGCAATTTGTTTATGCAGCTGCTGAGTCACAAAGCTGCAGTCGCAAAATATGCATCGATAAAAGTTAATTTACTTTGTGAGCGTTGTTGTTGTCGCTATATCTTGTGAGTATGTTTTGTATCTATTTTGATGGCAAATATTTCACGCTACCTGGCTAAACTTATAAGGTGCCCCGAACCGCGTCAGTGTCTGTCAGGCATCATTAGCTCGGGCCAAAAGGAGTTCGCCTCTGGTTCGGTCATGGTCTTGTCTTGTCTTGTGTTATGTTGTGTAGTGTAGTGTAGTGTTGTTGTGTGTTTGTGTGGTGTGGTGTACAAGCTGCAATCCATAATTAGTCATGTGCAGCGCCTGTCATTGAATGACTTCAATGTGCTGAATGAGTTGAATGACAGATGTCCTGTTCTGCACTAGTCCGTTCTCTCTCTTTTTCTTTGGACAATGAAGAATGAAATTGCATTGTAAGCTGTGGCCCTGGCTGCTGGTTATTAGTCATTGATATGCTAGCTAGATATGCTCTTGCACCGCACCTTTCAGCTTAGCTGCATTTGAAGCTGTAACTGTAACTGTAATTGTGACTGAGCTGCTGCTGCCAAGTTGCCAAGTTGCCAAGTTGTCATCGTCAGAGGGCGAACAATCGAACAGCTGCTTAGCGATTGTCTTCATTAGGTTTTGTCCATATCGAGTGCGGCAAATGGGCTGTTATTATATCCGTATATGGGGCATTTCAAGCATTTCAATTGTTGTTGATTTATATAAGTTAGCCGGCTTTTTGCTTTGGCTACAAGTTTTTCCCAAGATTCTGCGGCTTTGCAAAAAATGTTTGTGTAGCCCTTCCGGTTGCGTTTTGGTTTAGAGCTTTAAAGTCGTGTTTAATGCTAATTGGATACATTTTGAGCTTTTGTAAAAACAGCCTTGATCTCACCACAGGGGTTTGCTTTTGTGCATTTTTTTTTGAAGTTAAGGTCGTTTTAAGACCAGCTTTTGATTTACAAACATATTTATACTCTTTTCGAAGAAAATAGTATATTAAGTTTGTCCTGAAGTTTGTAACGCATAGAAGGAAGCGTCTGAGACCCCCAAAAGTTACTGCCAATATGCTTATAAAAACAAAACAAATTGATCTAGCCATGTCCGTCTGTCTGTCTGTCTGTCTGTCTGTCTGTCTGTCTGTCTGTCTGTCTGTCTGTCTGTCTGTCTGTCTGTCTGTATGTATGCAAACTAGTCCCTCAGTTTTTGAGCTATCGCGATGCAACTTTGCACAGACACTTATTATTCAAGGGGACAGCACATTGGTCGGAGCCGGCCGGATCGGACCACTATATCTTATAGCTGCCATACACCTCAAAGTCGGTTTTGGCCATAAATCCGATGTTTTCAAAGCAATTGCCTTAAATTTCCTTGTACACTTGAACATCCTTATAACTCATCAATGGGTAAAATCGCAAACACTGAGTCATAAACAGCGAAGATATGCGTCATTAAATATTTTGAAAAACAGGTGCATATGAGCAAACAAAGTCAAGCACAAGAAAGCTTTTGATAGTCTGAGCAAACAAAGTCAAGCGCAAGAAAGCTTTTGATAGTCTGCTCTTCAAGCAATTTTGTCAGCGATCATCAAAACGGCTTGTGGCGTAGTGGGTAAAGTTGCGAACTGGTGAGCGAGAGGTCCCGGGTTCGAAACCAGCGGCGACTGGTCATTTATTTTCATTTTTTCTTATTCTTCTTTTCAAATATATAATAACTGTAATCAAATTCATTTGCTTTCAATGGCTTAGAACAAAAACAATGCCACGCGAAAAAACAAAAGCTCAGTATAAATCGAGTTTGTTAGCGATTCTTAAAACTGCTTGGTGTAAGCAGTACAAAGCAAAACAAGAAAGCTTTTGACAGTCTGCTCTTCAAGGGATTTTGTCAGCGATCATCAAAACGGCTTGTGGCGTAGTGGGTAAAGTTGCGAAGGTGAGCGAGAGGTCCCGGGTTCGAAACCAGCGGCGACTGGTCATTTATTTTCATTTTTTCTTATTCTTCTTTTCAAATATATAATAGCTGTAGTCAAATTCATTTATTTTCAATTTCCTAAATTGTTTCTAATTTTTTTTTCATACATAAAGTAGCTTTAATAGAATAATTCAAAAGAAAAATTTAAATTCATTGGCAAAACCAATGCCACGCGAAAAAAAATATGGATCTCAAATTCTGAATATAAGCTCTCGTATGTTCAGATTAAGTTTTATGACAATTCAATTTCCGACAGCAGCCTTGAAAGGTATAAGAGCAACAGGCACAAAATTTGGTATGTATATTATGTAATGTAGTTTTCACTTTTTGGAAAAACTGAAACTTGTATATTGTTCAATTCGGTAGCACTTATGAATGCTAAGGGACGCGTCCACGAGCTACGGATAGTGAAACGTCCCTGTTTACATGAATACCTTTATATATTTTATTTTATATGTAGGGGTATATGTATGCGACATTAATATCTGCGAATTAAATAAGCAGTCACGGAAAAATAGTAAAAATTGCTTTAAGGTTCGAAAAGAGTATTTAATCTTCGGCACGCCGAAGATAATCCTTCTCCACTTGTTTTCACTATAATTTGATGTATTAAATATAAACTATACAGATAATACTGAAAGATGAAACAAACAATTAATTAATGATCAATATTATATTAGTTATGAAGCTACTAGAATTAAATATACAAATTTAGAGTTTAGGTAAATTTATTTTTTAAAACTGAATGACTTACAGAAAATGCATCATTTGTTTGCTGATTATGTAATAATAAATTGAACTTAATTGAAAACTATTATTTGTGTTCAATTATACAATTTTCCATTAAATTTCCACAATCGCAGTTGAAACTTTGCCTATCTTCTTACTGATTTGACTGATTAGCACACATAGTTTATAGAGATTAAGGCTACATATTTCTCTTGCCAAGCTGGCAACAAAGATCAGTTATATTACACTAATGAGCCAGCGACTCTGCCTGCTCATTAGGGCCAAAATCACCATATGAGTGTTTGCAATCACTTGCTTCTTCTTCTTCTTCTTCTTCTTCTTCTCCTTCTTCATTTCAACTAACAACATTGCCAACCTTACCCCTTTCCATACACCTTTCCAAACAAACACGCACACTTTTACTCATTCCCAGCTCCAGCTGGCCAATTAATTATCTCTGGGGTACGGGGAGCTACACAAAGTCAGTAAATCATTTTGAACTTGACATTCAATGTGTCGGGGTAGTCATGCAAATAGTTGCCGAGTTTTTGTTGTAATCGCTCCATGTGAGGTACAACAATAACAGCAACAATTAACGTTGGGAGACTCCGATGTATTTTGGGTGATGATGTTGAAAACTGGACACGAACAACTTTGCAACATGGCAACAACAACTATTGGCCAGCGACATGATTTAATGAGCATTTATGCAAAACAGTTGACAACTGCAGTATCCTGCCGTATCCTGCCGTATCCTGCTGCTCATCTGCTTTGGTGGTGTTCCACTCGTAAATCACTCCATGTGTGCTGTTTGCTTTCTTTCTGACACATTTTTGTTTGCATTGAGAGGGCCATTAGGTACTCTGTGCGTTTGCGTTTGTGGCGTGTGGCGTGTGTGGGCAGCAGCCCTCTCAAATCAATTGGAAACCCCTAAGCAAGAAGCACTCATCAAAACACCAGATACACATACACACATACACACACTCACACACACATTACACACATCACACACATCACGTGTGTTTTAGCGGCAGTCCAAACACTTTTGAGTTGCAATCAGGCGTAAAAAGATGCTGCCCGAAAGCAATTTTCACTTTGTATGCGAACTATTTCAGCTATTTTGTGCCCTTCTCTAGGGTTATTTGGAATTGGTGATGAAATATGTAACGCTCTGAAATATATATATATATATATATAAATATATTTAATCTTTTTAGCATATATATGTACTAAATGTCTTGGAATAAGACATATCCGTTTATCTCTCTGTCTGAATTAAACTATCTTTTTCGCTAAATATATAACACTTGCCGTCATTTTTTATAATTTTTCTACAGAAAATCTATAACATAAATCTATAGTTTATATACATATTTAACCATAGTAAGAAATTAATTTATAGAAAACCCAAAAGAACAAATTATTCACATTAGAAAGTTGAAACACTTATGATACACTTTTTCGCATTTTTTTTTACTTTTTCAATAAAAATTCAAATATTAGTATTATATTTCCTATAAATGTAAAAATTATATAAATATTATCTTTATAAATTATATATTTAAATCGTGTACATTTAAGGCTTTGTATTTATAATCAACTTTTTAGTTTTTAAAGAAATCTAACCAAACTCGACAAATACAAATAGGTTTTGATCAAAATTAATTCCAGTTAACATACAGTTAACTGATAAAAGTAACTATATTCGATTTTGAACATTGTGCTAAGGTTATATATATTTTTAAAATTTATTTATAATACATTTGCTCTATTCTATTATAGTACTATTGTTTTTTTTATTATTATTTATTTGCCTGCTAGGGCATTCAATCTTCGGCATTCAAAGGATGCCGCTTGCTGTTACATTTTCTCAGTAGCTGCTGCTGCTGTTTGCCAAATCTGACAAAAGAGGACGGGGGACGGGGTTGGTTGGTGGGTTGGCATCATCATCATCGGCTCAGGGCTCTGGGCTCTGTGCTGGCTCAGCTGAGGCGCAGCCATACCAAATCTATTGCGCCTCATCAATTTTGCAACAATGCGACAGGAGACACGACAAACGCAACTGCCAACTGAAAATTGCCGACTGCCGACTGCCTTTCCCCACAGTCAGCTCTACGTGACAAGCTGGTCACAATGAAACAATTGTCTGGCTGGCTCTGGTCTGGGTCTGGATCTGGTCTGGTCTGTTAGGGTCTCTGCAATCCCTCTCTGCTGCTGTGTGTGGCTGAGGTCTGTTGCGAGTTTGCCTTGTGTTGCGGTTGCCTCTTCTCGGTTTCGTTTGTTGCCTTTTGCTGCTTATTGATTTTGGCCGAGAGTTTCTTTGTTTTCTTTCGGTGTTCAATTTTTTTCTTGTGGTTAGCGCGTGAAATCAATTGGAAAATGCACCTTAATGATTTTCGAGATTCGCTTTGGTCGACTGACCCAACTGTACTCGGTCCGTGGCTTGAGTGGTATTTTTTCGACAGCTAGCATGCAAATCTCAGTGGTTATTCACGCCCATTTCCTTGTAAGTGTAACAACTGTCGCAATGGAATGTTATTGCATTAGAATCATCATTATCGGCACCCCGAGTGGCCCCGAAAAGGGTGCAAGCTGCACTCGTTAGATCCAAGGGTTGTCCTTCCTTGCAGAAGACAATGACTCCGGCTAGTCCTTAGACATCCAGCAATAAGGGGGTAGCACAATCAACGATAAACGCTCTGTTCGGTGTCTTGCTGCTGGCATAATTATGTCAACTTCTTGAAGTGCCGACGTTTCCATCGCCCATTAAATCCACTTTGGGTCGGCTTCTGTTCCCATTTTTCCGTCTCCTTCTGCTCTTGGGCGGAAGTGAGCCTCTTGCAATTTAAAAACGATCAAGCGTAACTATGCGCACGATATGATGAGCTCGTAATTATGGGTGTACATTTAGAGCACACGACGGGACATGCCCGTAGATCGGATAGGACCTAAACTCAAAGGATACGCATGTGTTAAGGGTCAGCCAAAGGGTAGAATTGAAGTGAAAGGCAGAGTTCTTAGTTCTTCAGTTGAAGTTTTCGCTTACCTAAGGTTCAGAGTCCAGCTAGCTTCAAAAAAGTCCTTAAAGCTTAACAGCCTTTTTTCAAGTGCTCAGCTCTTGAGCTGCATGGGATTTAAGGCTCAGACTTTTTTAGACTCAGACAGCTTTGAAGGTTAAACGTTAAGTTAACCTAAAAACTAGTTGAAATTTCCATAGACACAACTCGTCAAGGATCAGTTGGAGATTTGAAGTGTCAGATAGCTCTTTAGGAAAAACTGAAAGCTTGTATATCCAGCTAAAAATAAAGGGTTTAGAGTTTAGATATTGAGTTGAGGTAGTAGTAGCTGATGAGTCGAAATCACTTTACAGTTTTCCGATAACCATTTTTAAGGATTTCCTTAGAAATTTAATGTGTCTGTAGAGTAAGAGTTCAGTCTAGGTGCTTTAGGCTAACTTACTTATCCCAAGACTGTAATTTGATTGATCAAGATAACGAGCTAAGTAGTTTTCAAATCCAGACTAGACATTTGACGAACACAACACTGTTTTACACCAACTCATTAGCCTAGTATCTTAAAATCTGTACTAGACAGGGATTCATCTCCCTAAAGCTTTTAGTTCAGCCAAAGTCCCTTGGATAAACTTACTAAATTAAGGCTTTACATTTCTATTACTAGCTTTTCGCTTAGATAAGTCAGAGGTCAGTGGGTTTATATGCTCAAAGCTCTCTATGTCGCACAGCCATTAATTTTATGGCCTGCCAAGGCATAGATAAGAGCACCTTCATATGCCCACATATGGCAATACACTCCAAAGAGGACCCCTTCAGACCCAAGCGGGCCATTACAATCGGCTCCATTAACAATATTGGTAAGGGTTCGCACAGCAGCAGCAGCTGAGCTGCCAGGCAACAACAACAAAAAAAGGGTACACAAAGAGGCACTAAATGAAAATTATGCGTGTGCCCAAACACTCAGGCGTCCTTCAATGCGTAGGCAAGTGAAATTGTGAAAGCTTTTAATGCCCACAAAATGACTGTTGCTTTTCCTTTTCCTTTTCGCCGGCTGTCGGGTTAAGGTCAACGCCCATCCGCCAACTTTTAAATATTTAGGCACCTACATTTCTGAGCCCTTTCAGGAACGTTGAACGCATGTTTTTTTTGGGGTGGGGTTGCGAATTGCTGGCGAAACGATTAATATCACTTAATTAAGGTGAAAATGTAGACGAGCGACAGCTGTCAAAAATGGGTGACGAATCGGACGTATCAAATACCCAAAAATTACAGAAACTGGAAAAAAACACCGAAAAAAACTTTCATTTTTTATCCCATTCTTCGCTGCAATTTCCTTGCTCTGGAGCTGATGATGCAATTGTGCATGAAAGTTGTTTCGCAGGATTAGGGATTGCTGAAAACATATATTAATAGTTATTGTCATTGTGCAGGACACAACACAACAGCAATCAAATCGCATTTGCCGTTATGCCAAAAGCGGATTTCTGATGGCAATCAATCAGAAAGAAAGCAGTCCAACAAAAAAAAAAAGGTCGTTTCGTCTGATTTTTTCCCTGTTTTCTGCTGCTTTTTTTTGTGTGTTTGCTGGGGAGGGTGAAATCAAAATGCATTTAACTTCTGTGGTAGCGCCTCGACTCTTGGGTTTTTGGACTCGTATTACTAGTTTTCGCAAGCAGCCCTTGTGCAAAAAGTAAACTGCATTTATTGTGCCACTGCCATAGAGTTGTCAACGTTGGAACTTGGGCTTAGAGAGCTGGGCGCGTGTCATCTGGAATTCTGCACGATATTTATAAGCTGAAGTGTAAACTGATGGATGGCACTATGCTTAGTTCTCTTTTGAGATAGAAGCGGAAAAAGGGTTGAGTCGAACTTGACCAAAAGCTTACCTTTTCTTTTGAGATGTACAAACACCACTCTTGTTATTTAAATATAAATAGTTTTTTTTGGAAAAATATTCTATTTGTTTTATATTGTACTAATGGAATACCTGTACTTCTAGGAATACAAAATGTCTTGTTTTTAAGATAAAAATCCTAATTATAGTATACCACATTTAGTCAAACGATCCATAACTCTAAGAGCTCTAACTCTAGGCTTACCAAATTGATTTTTAGTTAACTGATGATTTCTGTGAAATAATAAACCAAATATACTATATATTCTCTTTCTTTATGTCCGAAACACATTTCCTTGTTTTTAGCTGATATTAAATTATGCAGAGTCAATAGATTTTGAAAGCATTATTCCAACTCTTCTTTTAAATGCTTTCCTTAATATATACTCAATTTATTTCATATTTCGACTTTTGAAAAATACTTATCTTTCTTATAATGCAGATCGTATTCAGAAGCATTTACAATCGTGTCGTCCTCCTATATAGAGTCTATCACGCGTCCAGCTCTTTTGAGGAACTTGAAACTTGGCACTTGGACCTGAACTGAAATTTAATCTGTTTGGCATTTGTGGATTTGCCTGCTGCGCTCATTTGACAAGTGCTTTGGCTCAAAAGTTGTCGTTGTTGTTGCAGTTGTTGTTGCGGTTGCTGTTGATGTGGTTGTCTCCCTGTTGTCACTTGTCTTCGTTGTCTCCGTTGACTCTGTCTCTCGTTGTCTTCCGTGTTGCATTTTGTCATATGTTAAAGTTGTGTGAGTGTGTGTGTGGGTGAATGTCACTAATGCACTGGAAGCAGTCAGCCGTGCTCATAAAGAAAGATAATGTGTTGCTGTTGGGCTCGGTATTGATAACAATGGGCCCGTTAATTGAATTGGGGGTTAAAATGTCTTGAATGACTTTCGGTGCGTGGGTTGACTCGATTTGACTTGAAGGTCGCTGTGAAATTGTAATGTTGTCCAGAGTTTAATTGTTTTTGTATTTCGTATCGATTTCATTTTGAAATTTTAATGGTATATTGTAGGTAAGCAGCGAAATGTGACAGTGAGTGCAAACCCTCGAGGTCTACTGTGTGGATTATTGTTTGTTGAGATAGTTTGCCAGACAATAGTTGAGTTTTATGCTCCTGGCAAGGTTGTCTTTTGTTGGGCTTGGGTCTTCTGTTTTGCCACCGTATTGAATTGAGCATTGTTTGGCCATTGATTATCTACAATCTTAACTTTATTATTGCTAAATACTCATACATATGCTGGTTGGTTGTACATAAAATTAGTCAAACAATCTACTAACAACTTAAGATCTAGCCAATTATCATAGACAATATCATATATCATACATATAGCGAGCGCGCGTTTGACAGATAAACATTTATATATATATATATATATAGAAAGATAAGAAAGATATTTATATAAATAGTAATAAGATACGTGTAAAAATTCATATAATGTACATTCAGCTATATCCCAACAGTCTAGGATTTGGGCTTTCGACTTCGATTGGGATTCGTTCGAACCGAACGTCTCGTTGTTGTTGTCATCAGCGGTGTTGTTGTGGGCGCTATTGTTGTTGTTGTTGTTGTGGGCGTGGTTTTCATTGTGGTTCTTTTTGTAGTGGCTACTACACGCAAACTTGGTCGTTCGCGATAAACACACATGATCTCATCGGCGGCATCAGGACAGTCCACTTGCTGTGAAAGGAACGAAAGAAGGAAGAATTCAGTTAGGATACATTCTAAAGGTTTCGGCTTTTTCATAATTTGGAAAATATATTTAGAAAATATGGCATTCAATCACAGAAACACAAGTCTGATTCGAATTGCTTTGCTTACCTTATCGCACAGCTGATCGACTGTGATGCACTTGCCACTCACACAGCGCAGTTCATGGGGCAGACAGCGACCCAGTGCACGGGTGGGCGTGGCCATGGTGGATGTGGAAGTGGTGCTCGTAATCGTGCTGCTGGTAATTGTGATCCGCTCCCGTTCTCGTTGCTGAGCCAGTGCCGCTGTGGGAATCGCACTGGCACTTCTGGTGGGTACAGTGGCTGTGGCAATGCTGAATTTGCTGGCGGTGCGATTGGCCCGCTGCGAGGAGTACTTGAACTTGTTCTCCGAGTCGCTGGTCATCATGATCTCCTTGCTGTCGCGAAAGTTGACTAAAGTGTACAAAATTGAGCTAGCTGGAGATTGCAAAAGAAGTAGACACTAGCTTACCAAAGCCCTTAGGTCCGTTTAGGGGTTCCACAGAGCTGGCATTTACGGCTAGCGAAGGTGCAGCCACCTGATGCACCTGGAACTTGGTCTCGGTGCCCGCCTCCTCATCCGTGGTGGCCGTGATGTACGTGTAGAGCTTCTCGTTTGTCTCGTTCGGCGACAGGAAACTCGCATAGGAGAAGATGCGCGGAAAGGCGTTCAGCTCGGCCTCATCGAAGGGCGCCGCATCACCGGAGCCGTAATCATCGCAGTCCTCCTCATCGCTGGCATCGAGACAGTCGTAGTTGAGATCACAGCGTTGGCTCTCCGCCAGGCATTTCTCATTGGAGCGACAGCGAAACTCCTCGTGCTCGCACACCAGACACTCCTCATCCTCGTCCTCGCCGCCGGCACAGTCCTTGATATTGTCGCACTGCCACTGCAGGGGAATGCAGCTGCCATCGTGGCACTGGAACTCATTGCCATTGCAAAAGTCGCGCCTACGTGTCGGATCCTCGCACTTGTGCGTCTCATGGACATCCGGGTACTGGGTGCAGTCGAAGAGTTCGCTCAGCTGATCCGAGTTGGCAATGACAATCGAACAGGCCTCCAGTACGGCTAAAGCAAACACGGAGAAAACAAGTGCATTCTAATAATGAAATTGCGAAGCTTGTTTCAATAAATAGCGAACTATTATATAGCATAAGCATAAGCGTAAGATAGAAGCTAGTGAAATCCATCCAGAGATTCGAATAGAGTATAACATCTTAAGAACGCCGAAGATAGTCCATTCCCACTTGATTCTCTTTGATAAAAGCTCAACTGATTAAGGAGCGTCCCTACAACATTCTCTCTCCCTCTCCCTCTCTCTCTACCCCTCTGTCTGTCTGTCTGTCTGTCTTCCTTTCATTCCTTCTCTTCCTCCCACTTGCTGCTTACCTTTACATATGCGCCTGCACGGCGGCAGCTGTCCAATGTGCGAGGGTCGACACTCCGGCTCCAGGGTGGCACAAATAAACTCGACAGCCCGAGCCGAACAGTTGGCGTTGATCAGCTGCTCGTAGGACTCCATGGAGATGGAGTCCCGCGGCGCTCCCACATTGTTGTAGGTCAGATCGTAGTCGAGGACACCGCGACACATGGGCAATGCCGTTGAGATGCAGCCGCTGACACTGCTGCTGCTCGATGGCGTCGTTGTCATCGCCTCAGTGGGTCTTCCACTGACCCCCGAGGGCGGGGGCAGAGTCGGCGACACGCGTGTCAACAGATGCACATTCGCCGGTGGTGTGGATTGCGGCTTGGGAAATAGCTGTGAATAGAGAAAATGCCATGTAGTTGAGTTTGGAATTCAGAGAGAGGAATTCAGATTGTTAAGCTAGCCAATTTTCTTAAACTTAAGCCTTTCCGACAATAGCTGAATATGGTTATCCGATCGTAATAATTGTATATAAGTTTCTTAGCCATTTTCGATCTCAACTATTGATGACAATGGAATCCTTAGAAACTTGTCAATATCTCTGAAATCAGTTTGAAGATTTAAAAGAAAATAGCTTAGCCATTTTCGATCTAAACTATTGATGACAATGGAATCCTTAGAAACTTGTCTATATCTCTGAAATCAATTTGAAGATTTTAAAGAAAATAGCTTATAATCCATACTTTTCACTAGGCATTTGTTACAAACAGTTAGTTAAAGTGTTTTAAGAATATAGGATGTTTTTCTTTTCAATCTGAAATATAATTTTTATAAGAGATTACAAAAGATTATTGAGGTTCTATAAATGTTATGCGATCTGTTTAATAAGGCTTAGTTTCACTTCCAATCACATATCAAGATAGTAATTCGCTTATAGCAGTAAATAAAGATGAGGTAAAGATAAAGAAATAAACTTCCGACTACCAAATGACAATTTTCTACTTACATCCCGGAGCAACTGCAGCATGCGCTTATCCTGTTCGATGGGCACCCCGAAGCTGTTCTGGTGGCCCGAGGTGAAGCGTATGCTGTCCGCCGGCAACAGGACGTCATCATAGTCATCGTCGCCCGGCAGCGTCACTGACATTTCCGTAGTATGCTCCCCGTTCATATCGATGGCTCTGAGACGGGTGGACTCCTGTATATTGCTGCCATACTCTGTGCTAGTTGTCGGCATCTCGGTTGTACCCTCGGTGGTGTCCGCCTCTCGCAGACCCGCCCACTCGGTGGTGCTCGAGCTGGCGATGGTCGCCTCGTAGCGTCGCTGCAGGGAACGGGCTCGGGCGACGCTGACATCGTGCAGCCAGAGGCAGTAGGTGATCAGCCCGAAGAAGAGCAGCACACTGGCCACGAAGATGATGGGCCAGCGCAGGTATTTCCAGCGACAAGCTTGCCTCGCATATCCCAGCAGCATCAGCGTGGGCGTCGGCTTCTCCTGCTGCTGATTGGACCCAGGACCTGTGCGGTTCAGATAGTAGTTGGCCGTCAAGGGATACTTGTAGCGGCGCACTTGCAGCTCGGCAAGGGTCTCGGGACTGCCGAGCATGCCGATGCGATATTTCTGGGTGTCTGTCCAGCAGGACTCCACATCGCTCTTTAGAGTGGAGGCGCGGGAGTAGTCGTCAGTGGTCGCCTTGGTGTCCTCAATGGTCTGCACGGTTATGTTGAGACCATGCGGATATTTCGTGGGCTGGCGTCGCAATCCCGCGGATGTTGCCTCATTAGTCATGCTGGCGGCATCTTCAAGTGGAATGTGTCCGTCCATCAGCTCACCTTTTCAAATGTCAATTGCCAGTCGGGGAGTTGGAGTATTACATAAGCAGTGCTGGCTGCTCGGGGGTAATTGCGATTGTCTCTCAAAGCAGACGTTGCCTCAGCGCGTCTCTTTTGCCATTTGCTAATGTCAGCGCGATCTCAAGGAATCAGCGGCAGCAATCCAAATCCAAATCCAAATCGAAATGGCAACAGGGCTACAGCCAGAGCATAAAAGTTTGGTTACGTCTCCTGCAAAACTCAGTTTTTTTGGGAAAGGAAATCAAATTGCAAATATGCCACAGAAAATGAAAGTGCGGCCAATAATTCATTTCCATTTGAAAGTTGTCACTCGGGTCGAGAGTTTTTTTTCGTCTTAACATTTTGAGGCCGCTTCTTCAATTACGCGCGCGCGGTTTTTCATCTGCCTAATTTCCCAGTCCATTAAATCAACAACAAGACCCCTTTCAATAACCACAACAATAATAGCAGCAGCAGCACACAACTATTAATGACCACAAAAACCGCCCCAAAACTATTGCCCAATAGTTTTAGAAAGATTAAAAACATGTACTCGCACATTGGGCAAGCCAACGAGTCAAGCTGACTCCAAAGCTGAGTCCAAACCATGGATACCGGCAATTGGCAACTGCCTCTGGGCCAAGACTAGCGCATGCGCAACTTGTTAGCCGGAAAATGGGCAATAGCAGGCTAGGAAACAACAGCGCCGAAGCCCATAAAAATAAAAGATATACACTAACTGTCAAAATAAATATTAAAACTCTCCAACTGGGATGCGCTCAAACAAAATGACAAGACTAAAATGTAGTCAACGAAAGACTACAAAGTGTATTCGAACCTAAGTTATCTTAATCCATAGTTTCGATTTCGGATTACCACTAGGAACAAGAATTAAATATGTGTGGTACAAAACCATTATATCAGCAGATCACTTCTAAATAATACATTTGTATGTCCTATAAAAAGAGAGAAGATAAGAGAAGTTCGAAACATAACCTGATTAAAATGAAATTTAATTCCCAAATTATTTAGCTTCTTTTAAGTCATCGACAAGAACTCTTGATGAAATAAGAATGCTGATGAGAAATGTAAGTTTTATCGAAAACTTGTCTCTTAATTATATAAGATCTTGAGTGTTCATATTTTTCACTTTGGTTTTTGTTGTTGGAATCTGAATCTTTATGTATTCAAAAGATATTTTAAAATATTCAAATATCACAAATAAAAGCGTAGATCTTGAGTCTCCTAGTTCTCTATGGTTTTCACTTTCTTCAACTATATTATAAAGCAACCATCTAATGCACAGAGTGGGAGTACCTTCAGTCAGGGTATAGCTGGCAAATCGCTTGAGCTTAGCGGCTACACTCGGCTGGGTGTTGAGTCTTCATGTGCATCGTCTACCTCTTTATCTGTGTCTTCCTTCCCTTCTTCCTCTTCTTGAGTGGCGATGACTCCCTGCCTGGCTGCTGACCTTTTCACTTTTGTTTTCATTTAAAGCCACGATTTGCCTGGTTGCCTGTCTGCCCTGCCGTTGCAAAGTGCCCCCAAGTGTCTGCAGCTCTTTGGTTTTGGGGGGCGGGGGCACACAACAACGAATAACGAACAACGAACAGCGAACAGACAACAACAATAAAGGCAACAGCTGTTGCCCGTTCGTTGCTCGCTTAATGAGCTGCAGCATAGCTCTCGAATCTCGAATCTTGGCGCTGTTCCACTCTACCACTCTTTGAGTGTGCCCCCATACCCATACCCATACCCATACCCCTAACCAGCACACCTTCACTTCCCTTCCCATTCTCAATGCACTGTGCAAAATTCGTGGGGCAGTTATTAATAGCAACGCTTGCAGCATCATAATTTCAGCTTACAGTTTAGCTAAGGTCAGTTCGTTGTGGCGGGAAAACAGCTGCTGTAGCCAAAACCAGCTAAAAGGTCACAACGGCAATTGACGGCTTAGCTAAGCTAAGCGCTTTGAAGAACCTTGCTTTAGGGTCGCCTTGAGGCTGAAATGGGTGTAGTCCGAGCAAGCAGTGCAGCCGCAATTACGTGTCGCGTGTAGCCCAGGCTTTACTGTACTACAATAGCCGTTAATGGGTTCCGCAGTTGCCACATAAGCCAAACGCATAACATAAATGTGTGATGCGCGTGATCAGGGGGAAAACTTTGCGGCCAGTCAGTTGAGTCGGTTAAGTCATCTGGGAAATGTGCTGTGATGTAGAAAATTACAAAAGCTAAACGATGTTCAGTTTAGTTTAGCGCCCAGTAATGGATATTTTATTATGTGTGCTTGTGGCAGCTTTGATCTTAGTTTCAACTGATGGACACAGCAAATAACTTCAAATGACTAAAAAAAACTATTAAGGATTTAAACTTTTTAAAAATTTGATTCATTTACATTCTTAGAAGGTTATCAAAGTACTTAGTAAAAAAAATACAAATAGTGATTAATTCTAAAATAATCTAAAGAATAAGGCAGTTCCTAAACGCATTCCTAAGTTTAATCGACGTGGGAAAGCTATGGCTATTATAAGAAAAATTAAATGATAAAAAACTTGTATGAATGTGACAAATAACAAATAATTATCATTGCTCATACGAAATATATATCAAAAAATTTGATATAAATGTTATTATTTGAAATTTATTAATTTGTATTGCTTATTCATTGTTAAACTAACAAAATTGGCTTAAGTTGAAGCCAAGTCATTTGTTTGTTCTATGATTTAATAGAATCGCACAAGTTTTTATTGGCTGTTTGTTTGATTCTCGGCAAATTCTTCTCTATTGGCAATCATAACTAGTTTAATGCCTCTCACCTCTAGTTAGTGTTGCTGTGTTTAATAGTGGGTCTAATATCTAGTTTGTAATATCTAACTAGTGAGTAGTCAGTGCTACCACGTACATGTTGTACAATGGGTTTGATGGAGGCTCATTTGGGCAACCATTAGAACACCTTTGAGCAATATAAGTTTACGCCTGAATGCGCCATAAAGTGGGGGCACCACGAATACGTGGTTAGTGCAATCTTCAATCTATGCTCGATCTATTGCACCACACACACACACACACACACACACACACACACACAGAATTCTGGCGGTCTATTCGAGTTGGAGTTCGACTTGGAATTAGACGAGACGTGTTTCAAGCATATATACAACTGGCTAACTGGCAGTCGACCTATGCACCACATTCCTGACATGGCTAGCGACTAAATTGCATTGATTACACGAACTTGTTGCAGCATCTACAATAACAACAACAACAACAATAACAACAACTGCAACTGCAACTGCAAATGCCAGGCAGGCATTGAGCTTATAAGTTAAGTCATTTGGTGGCTTTAATCTGCGCCAGAAGCACACAGCCAAAGTTGATGCTGTAGCTGAGCTGCAAGCTGCAAGCTGCTAGCTGCAGTTCAAAGTTATTTTTTATTATACTCTTTTCGAAGTAAATAGTATATTAAGTTTGTGCTGAAGTTTGTAACGCATAGAAGTAAGCGTCGGACACCCCCAAAAGTTAATGCCAGTATGCTTAGAATGACAAAAAAAATTGATCTAGCCATGTCCGTCTGTCTGTCTGTCTGTATGTATGCAAACTAGTCCGTGCGTCTTTGAGCTATCGTGATCAAAATTTGCACAGAGAGCTATTATTTAAAGGGACAGCACATTGGTCGGAACCGGCCGGATCGGACCACTATATCTTATAACTGCCATACAACTGGATGTCGGTTTTGGCCATAAATCAAATGTTTTCAAAGCTATCGCGATGAAACTTTGCACAGATACTTTTTATTCAAACATACAGCACATTATTCGAAGCCTATATCTTATAGCTGCCATACAGCTGGAAATAAATTTAATATTTCAATAGAAAATTTAAGTTCATATGATATCAATTTTTACAGCTAATGAAAGTGCTGCAGTTGGCAGTTCGAAAAGAGCATAAAATCTTCGGCACACCGAAGATAATCCTTTCCCATTTGTTGTTGTTAAATAAATTGTTTATGCTTTTTGATTTTACTTGGCCAGCAGCAGTAGTAGTAGTAGTAGTAGTAGTAGTATTCGCCAGCTCGTAACGTCGTGCTAAACATTTTTAAGTATCGGCAAGATGTGCGAGGTGAACCACAGCAGCCAGAGCTAGAGTCCGCAGTTGGGCAACAGCTTCGAACCATCAACTGGGCAGTTATACAGACTATGGAGACTGAGGCCAGCTGCTTCAGCAGCGGGTGGATAATATATACTATATATGTATTTTTGTGTGGCTGGTTGCATTGCTCTTTGGATTATGGCAGCCAAACAACGACAACAACGACAACGACAACAACGACGACTACTATGCTCATATTTGTGCATGTTACAATTTTGTAAAGTAATTTGCTAGTTGTCTGTATCTCTATCACTGTGTATCCATGTGTGTGTGTGTAGTAACTGCAGTTGCGATGCGTCATGGCAATGAATAATCGATAATTGAAAGAGTATGCCAAGGATGTTGCACTTGGGGGTGAGAAAAGTGAGCCACAAACTCATGTAAGTTGCAACTGAAGTGAAGTGTGATCGATCATTTGTGAACTGTGCAAAGTGACGGACGACGAGGTGAACTGCATTCGGGAGTAATCAAATGTGCGAATGCCTATTCAATAATCTATCATAAGTCTGTCCTTGAATAGAACAATGCCAAAAAATTATCAGTCAAATGGAAAATGCAATATTTAACAGGCACTTATTCAGAAAAGTAAATAGAAAATTATAAAAAAGTAGATAAGCAAAAGGCAAGTTAACTGATATCATTCTGATTAAATATTGAAGGTATATTTTATCTGACAATAAAAGAAAATGTGCGAAAAGTTATAAATATATTCTATATTTTTTTAAGGCTAATGAGCTACTTTAATTGTTCTGTATTAAATATTTACAATTAAGTCAAATGAAACGATTGATTATCTCTTTAGCAGATCTTTCTAGTAAAATTTCTCATATATTTCTTATATGTATGTATAATACACACATATAAATATATGCTGGGTTGTGCTTTAGCAATTTATATTCACTAATACAAACTTATATTCACTGGAACTATTTATTTTGTTATTAAATATTTTTGGCAGGTATTTTAGAAAAGGTTGCAATTAAATTTGGATGACTAGAATTTAAACAATTAAAGGTTTTTTTTTGGAACCAGCTCAATCAATTACTGATCAATCAATAAGTCCATTAATCAAAAATGTAAGTTCCATTGAAATCAAAATTAACGCTTAATTCCCATATATTTTGAGATGTATAATTATATTTTTCTAACTTTGATTTTAACTGAACCAAAGCTTTATTAATATCGAATCACTATTTACTGTTCTTCAACAACACAGACTCACTTTCAGTTTTTATATTCAATAATCAACAGTTGCAACTGATCAAGAGTGATTTAGAGTTTTTTTTATTTAATATGTAGTCACCTTGATATTAAATATTAATTTAACTACAGATTAGATGCACCTCAATCTGTGCACAACAATCAACTTGTTCGAGCTTTAAGCCGAGTGTCTTCTGCTGATGAATTGCACCTCATTATCATTAGATTTACAGATTAAAGCGTCGTCTGTGTCAATCGCGGAATTGCAACATCACTTAAAATAATCGTCTCTTAAGCACTTGAGTGCATTTGGCAGCTCGTTGCAGCTCACCTGCTGCTCTCGGCTGTCAGACTGATTTAAATAGATTTGTAATTAATGCAGCTACCAGATTTGCAGACCTGTTTACAGCTCACACAGTGCTCATAAGCAATAATGATCACAGATCACACGAGAACCACACACTTGATGCTTTTCCACGCTTTTAGTTTTTGCATTTGGACGGATCTTTCGTTTTTGGGTCTTGGATCTTCTGCGGTTTTATTGCTCGGCCGACCGACCGAGTTGAATGAGTGCGAATGCGAATATGAATACTAAGACGAGTACTTGTTGGTCATGTTTCTTGCCATGTTATATGTTAATCAAATTTGATTGCAATTTTTCATTTAATTAAAAGCGCAAACTTCAAATATTTTCAAGTCGTTATAATAATTATTTAGTTTTTGCTGCTGCTGCGGCTGCGGCTGCGGCTGATGTTGCTGTCGATTTAGCTGATTGCACATTGCAGCCACAATTTGTTGTTAGTTGTTGTGCGATAATTACAAAAGTCATAATTTGCATAAAAATGTTGAGTTTGGCAAGTGTTTGCCTAGCATTTTGAACCTTGCACGCTAACCAGCCACAAGTTTCGAGTTACACATACTTGAAGATACATTCGTATCTGCAGGCAATCGGTTGTGTGCTTTGAATGATTAACACTTGCAGTTTGAGTTCAATAGCAAATGTGTATTAGCTTGTGCACTTGGCAGATGATTAACAAAAACGGAAATAACAGCACTTGATTTGAAGTTGACTGTAACTCACAGTACGCACTTGTTGTTAACAGACTCGACTGTTGTTTTGTTGTGCTTGGGGCACGCGCGTGCGTCTCTTGGCCAAAAGCTGCGCACGTTCGGCTGCCAAAATAACGACTGAAACCTTTGCCAGTTGGGCGATTGGCTTGAAGACGCCAAAAAATGAGCATGCGCAGCCGACGCAGACGCTGACAGCGATGTCGACTGCGACTGCGACTGCGACTGAGATATCTCTTTGGGTATTTGTTATTCTGGCTTCTTCATGTGAAGAGACGCCACAGAGACCGAAGACTTGGGGCTTTCGAAGTGAAGTGGCGCCGCCGCCGCTTTGGAGTTCAGCTCCGCTTGACTTTCGGTTTCAGTTTGATTTTGAGTTCGTTTTCGATTTCGATTTCGTTTTCGTTTTCGCGCTCGACTCGCTCGAGTCTGGGCGCCGGCTTAGTGCAACTGAAATCTTGTAACGTAACGTAGACTTGAGACGGGCGACTGGCTGTTTTGGCTCTCTTGAGCTTTGAGCTCTTAACTGGTTCGCCGTTGGACGGCGCGCTCTCTCTCTCTCTCTCTCTCTCGCTCTTAAGGCCTCACGACGCTAGTGCTTCTATTGACTTTTACGGGGCACTGTGTTAGCTGCCTCTGAGTTACTTACCTGTGTGCGCTTACCTGTCTGCCACCGCCTGCGCCTTGCAGCTTGGGCCACTTGTAGCTGCTTTTGGCCATTGTTGCCAATATTTTAATGGTGACGTTTATGTTAAAGTTATGATGCCATCTTTCTATCATATGCGCTCGTTGCCTGGTTGCCTGGTTGCCTGCCTGCTGAGTGGGTCATTACAGCATTGTTTGCTGTCTGGTCGATGGCTGATGTTCGAAGCGTGCGCCTGCCAAAGAACGTTTTATGTTTCGTTTTTCAGCTTCTTGTTTTTTTTTTTGGTTTTCCCAAAAATATTTTGTTGCGAAAATTGTTGCGCAGCTGTCGCTTGTCGATTTGGGGGGACATTGCGAAAATGTTTCGTTTAAAATGTGGAAATACCTGGAGGATGTTTGACAGCTTATTAGGAAGTTGTTTGGCTCATATCTAAATGTCAGATCTCTGCTCGTTGCATTTTATAATGCTTGCATTTGATTTAAATGGAATAATCGAAAAGTGTGTGTTACTGTCATTTTGTGGGTTTCTTATGGGAATATTAAGAGATTTGTTATCAAATAAAGGTCACAAGCAAGTCACAAATATTTTATTAAAATATGCATGTGCCGCTAAAGACTGTAAAATATATGTAATATATATGCTATCAATTGTTCGGCTCATTTAGATGAAACAAAGGCAATATCTTTTAAATTGTGAAGCTTATTCGTGAAGCAATTTCGTGATAATGCCAAATTTGGTATGCATGGATTAGACTAAACATGCCTAAAGGCATTTGGTTGTTTATTATTTATTAATTTGTTGAATTTCGAATATTATCAAATATTATCAAATATAACTTAAAAATTATGAAAATTAAAAATTCTGTATGTCATTTTTGTTAGAGCTGTGAAGCTTGTCTATTTAGCAATTTATGGGCCTGTTTAATTTAAAAAAAAATGCAATTAGCAGCTAACCATCTTTTAATTTATGTAGCCTATCGAAGATATCTTTTTATAGCACCAATCCGTGCAATAAACTTGCTAGTTATGGCATAGAAAAAGATTTAGAGGCAATCATTTAAAGCATCGATTGAAGACTTATGCAGCTTCTCTACACAGCTGCAACTCTGCCCCCTGGGCCACACTAGGCGACACTCCTCCTCTCTCTCTCTCTCTCTCTCTCACGCTCTCTGTCTGAACTAGTCAACTAGTAATGCCTCCCACCCAGGTACGGTTTCAATTTGCGGTCGTGGTCGGCATCGTTGGCCCACTCCAGGGGCAAGTGGCAAGTGCACTGTAATTGGCCCGGGCCAGTGCACGACTGTGGCTCGAATCAGGCTCAGAGCACGACCAACGACCAAACGACCAAACGGCCAAAAGACGTCCAAAACGACGGAATCGATACGCAATTTTTTATGGTCGGGGCCACAAGGTTAGTGGATTTGTAGATTTGTGCGCTTTCTGGTGTCCGGTGCGTTTGCCAGTTTTATTTTCATAGCTTTTTATGGTATATAGATTTGCAATTATGAATGGTTCGCAGCGCTCGAGCTGCATTCTAAATGTCAATGTTATTGCACAGCTAACTGCGCGTATCTGTGAGATACTTTTTTTTTTGCATCTGTATCTGTAGCTGTTGCTATTGCTGTTGCTGTTGCTGTAACTGTTGCTGCGACTGCGACTGCGACAGGCGGCTGTCTTTTTGGTGTGTGCTCATGTGGAATTTCCGCTATTCAAAACACGAACGAGACGCACCTTAAAAGCCACCGACTCCAAAACGACTCCACACAGAGTCTGTGCAAAGATATTTGAAAAATACTTGAGTTGTATTTAAAAGAAAAAATGAACAAAATAATAATAATAATAAAAATTGCATGCACTTGGAGCTCATTGAGCGCCATAAATAATGTGTTTGCCATTGTGCGTTGGCTGTTTAGTTTGTAGTTTGTAGTTTGTTGTTGTTTTTGTTGTTGTTTGTTGCTGGGTTGTTGCTTCGTTGCTCGTTTCTTGACTCTGCGGCTCAACTGAGAAATCAAATCAATCATTTTGCACGGAACGCCACTAAAAAATGCAATTGTTTATGCTAGGTGGGTGTGTGTGTGTGTGTGAATGTGAATGTGACTGTGTGTGTGTGTGTGTGTATACTGTTATGACAGCGTCAACAAAGCGCAGCGATATTAAAGCGTTTAATTAACACAAAAGAGTTCAACAACAAGCAGAGACAAGCTAAAATCGCTCATACGCTCCGTTGAACTTCAAGCGAGCAGCGAAAAATCACGCATAAGGAAAATCCAAAGAGTGAATATTTGAGTGTGTGTGTGTGTGTGTGTGTGTGCCAAGGTGTACCAAGCGCATGATTAATTGTGCAATTGAAATTGAATTAAAAGCGTGTAAATAACACGAGCTCCCAAACGATGCAGAAGCAAAGAAAGAAATCAACGCAGAAAAAATAAAAAACAAGAGTGTAAAATATTGGGGGGGATTAAAAAGTCGCACAAATGCAAAAGAGATGCAAAAGTCTTGTAACGATGGAAGCTGGAAGTGAAAATGCAAAAAAAGAAATACATAAAAGACGGCAACGGGCACTTTAATTGAATTTATGGTAAATGCAAATGAGTGGGAAACTGATATAAAAACAGCGAATTGATTGAGGCGAGAGAAAAATATGCAGCAGCACAAATGTTGCGCACATTGTGCGAGCTGCTGACTGCTGACTGTGCTGGCTGTGGCGCGATTACGATTAAACACGCTTGTAAATACTGGATCATAAAAATCGAGCAAAGAAAAAACAAAAACAAAAACAAAAAAAACCATACTCAACATTAAAAATCAACAGAAATTGAAACAGAAACTGCAACCGTAACCGTAACTTAAACTGAAAAGTGTGCGACTCGACAGCACGAGCCCCAACTTGAGATAATCTGTTAAAAGTTCAGAGTAGAGGCGACTCTGGAAAGACGCTGCACCGACGGGCTCCGAAATCGATGAAAATGCAGCAAAAGTCATAAGACGAAAGAGATTTGGCAACATATTAAATACAGAGGAAACAGGAAGGATGCACAGATAATAGAGACAAGGGGAAAGCTCCTGCAACGATAGAGGAGTTCATTAATCTTGATTGAGAGAAAATAATCGCATCAAGTTTCGGGGTAAAAGATTAAATTGCAAAATGCAATTTGAAAATTGCACTTTAGCTTAGTTAAAATACATATATGAAAAAAATATATGGGTCTTTGGTTATTATAAAAATATAATAAAAATACGACAATTTTGTTTTATGTGTACTTGTGTTTATTTAAAAATAAAATAAATAAATAAAAATTATCTGTAAGCCGATAAAAAAGGCTTAAAAAGCATCAAGACAATATTTTGCTAATGAGAATACAAATATACATGAATTGAATTATTGATTGTTGTGCATAAATAAAATAAAAAGGTGAAATCATTTGTAATGAAATACTAATAATAATAATATTTTAATATCCAATAATAATTTCTTACAGACAATATTTATATTATTTATATATATTATGTTTTGTTGATATCTTAGAAAATTTAATAAATTATACAGATCGGTAAACAAATTCCTTTACTCAATACATAGTTTACTCTTTGATATTAGACAAATAAATAAAACTTTGTTCTAATTGACATAACTTCTTTTCTGTACTTCCTAAGAATATCATTAAACCAATATGCCTTATAGTATGTAGCGCACTTAATGCTTGTTGAGCGATAAAAAACCTTATTTTTTCTTGCTCGATTTTTGCGTTCAATTGAATTTGCGCGCTGCTCAGTTGAATGAGTAATGTCCACAATGATGAGGACCAGGATGGAGCGGGTGGTGGGTAAGGTGGGTTGGGTAAGGTGGGGTGGTGTCAGTGTCACTGCAACAATTACATTAACGCTTTAACAGGCCAAAGTCAAAGTTAAAGCCAGAAACAGATTCAGAGTCAGAGTCACTTACAGATACAAATACACACACACAGATACTTGGAACCACACACACTCATGTTGTACTCCACAAGCCACGAAGGCAGCTGAGTGCCTTCGTTAGCGTATCCCACTTGGGGACGCGAATCTCAATCTGAATCCGAATCTGTGGCTTACATTTTATTTGGCCCGTATTCGCATGCACGTTTTTTACATACCAATCTGTAATTTAAGTATAAATAACTGAGCATAGGTTGTTGCTGTTGTTGTTGCTGTTGTCGCTCGTTGTCGCTGCTTGTTTGTGGTCAAACGAGTTTAAGTTTATTTATGATTGCTTTTGATTTCATTTAATGAAAATAAAAACGAGCCACACAATGCCAGCGGGTGGTGCGCGTAATTGCACGACGCCCGCAACCGCCTCAGGGGGGGAGATGGGGGCACTCGCACCACATCTGGGCAATTGACCCACCTCGCTGCCTAATACAGTTGTAAAACAAAGATACAGCTACAGCTACAGCTACTTCCGCATTTGGCCAACACACGATCGACATTCAAACATTCACATCGACCAACAGCCTCGAGCTCTGGATTTGGTTTTGGATTTGGCTTTGCTTTTGGCCTAATCACATGACTTTCAGGCTGCCTTCTTCTTCTTCGTCTTCTCTTGTCGTAATGCGACGCGACTCTTTGTAATTGCCCTCCGATCATTTGCAAAATTGCTAAATGTTACCGGGGTCTGTCTAACTGTAGGTCTGGATTAGAGATGGGGGCGTTGCAGACCTGCCCAAAACTCACAAACACGAGGCAATCAAATGTTGCCTTACATATTATGTCAGCATTTTATTCCCAGTCTCAGCGTGAAGTTGTTAGAGATGGAACTGCGTCTCAGTGTGTAAACTAAACCTGAGACTAACAATTACAGATATATATTTATTTATTTCCATTTCGTCACTTAGTATTTACAAAAATTTCACTGCATCTCGAGCTCTATGTTTAACATATAGTTTTAGTCGTAATATTGTCTAGTTTTTGGAGACTAGAAATTTGACTTTAACTATAGTATAATTCGGCTAACTACTACTATAACTATCCAACTTTTTAGATTAGCTGACTAAAATGGAGATTATTAAAGTGCACTTTAAGATTGGTAATTGAATTTTATAATACAGATGCATATGATTGTTTTGATAATGTCGCATGCGAAGATATATATTATATATTATTTAATTTATTTTTATTTTTGCAATATTACTTTTGATAATTTGATAGTAAAAGTGTTATTTATTTGGAAATGTATATCGAATCCTAGTTCAATAACTTGGCTTCAGACCTAGTCTAAAGTGGATTGATAACTTTTCAACTTGTCTCGAGTGCAGCTAGAAACTAGAGCCTTGAATTGAAGATCTAGCAAGCTAAATATATAAAAAGTTCGGATTAAAGCCCTTTTCTCAGTAATTCGAATTCCATTCAAATAACATGGAATAAAATTATCCATATATATTAGTCTCAGATTATGTCTAGTCCCTTATACAGAAACTGCAACGAATTAATTTTGTATTTTATTCTATTAAATTGAGCTTTCGTGAATACACACAATCCCAGTCCATCTCTAGGTCCCAGTTTAGGTCTCTCAGAGTCTGAGTCTCAGGCTTATGTCTGAAATCGTTTCGCCTGCATTTTGTCAGCTATTTGCACAATGTGCACGTAGCTCGTACCCGCTACACGTATCTACTATAATTTGGCTCTTTATTGTTGCTGTGTGATTCCATGGCAGGCAGAGTCGACTCCAACTACTACTGCTCCTCCTACTCCTCCTCCAACAACAACAACAACAACAACGAACTGGCTGCTCCAACTCTTCGAAGTGGCGCGCTTTGTTTGGCAATTACAAAATTTTGTAATTTGTGCGATGCGCCGCGGGATTCTTGCGCAAAGAGCGACCCTATACTGCCCCATTCCCCCTTCCTTTTAACGAGCTCTTGTTAGTGACTGCATATGGTAATCGGGTAATCAAAACAGATCTGGCATAGAATGCCGTCTGGAGTCTGTGATTTCCAAGTGCTAAGTGCAGTTGCCGGCGATGGCGATAATTGAAAGCCTTTTGGCGTAGAATGTCAAACTGTTGAAACTTTCCCACTTTTATATAGCACAAATCTATCGTATATCGATTACTGAACTATGCGAAAACCATTTTTTATGGGCACTCCTTAAATGGCTCTGCTCTATAGTTAAGTTTTTGGCTATATTTCTTTGGTTTTGTCTATCTGTGCGGTAGCATATCATTTACTTTACTCAAAACAACAATAAACCCTTTGTTGTTGTTGTTGTCTTTTAAGTTGATTTTGAGTCGGGGTAACTGTTGTCTTAGCTTTAACAGTGATCTGCATACAATGCCCATTGGGTGCCCCATTGAAAGAGGGGCCGCAGTTATTTTTTGCGATATGCCAACCATTGTTGGCTCACTTGAAATCTGTAGCATTGAGGCTCCCCTCTATCTCCCCCCTTAGCTACCTTTTACCCTTTAATGATACTAAACAACATGATATTGCGGTTTTCCAGCCCCCATCGTCATCGTCATCGTCATCGTCATAGTCATAGCCATCATCCAAAGCGTCATTCTCAATGGCTGCGACTCTTCAGCCGAAATTTAAATGCGAATTGAATTTTGGATTTGCAATTGGGCAGGTAGACATTGAATGCCGCTTCAGCGGATTCAATTGCCGGCATTTGCCTGATGAGCTGCCATAGCTGCTGCTGTTGTTGTTTAGCCATGAAATTTGCATAGCTTAGACTGGGTGAGGGGCAGGGCAGGGCCGGAGCGGAACGGGGGCGGGGGCGGGGCGGAGCCGGGGCGGCAATTGAAAGCGGCTGCTGCTGAAAAGGTTAAATTTAAATGGCATTTGTGCAATGCGATGCGGACAAAAAATTATCGGGCAAACAATTGAGCTGAGCAAACAATCAACGGGGGCCACAGATACCGCAACAATTGAATTTGACAGCCACAAAACATGTAGGCAGGCTAAAGTGGCGGCTGATTGACTAATAGATACCCTGTAGACAGCTCTAGGCGATTGATAGTGGCGACAATTCGATAACTTTGATATTTATAAGTCTACAATATCAATACCAAGTAGAGCATTTTCAATGTGTAGAAAAGTAATCTTCAAATTAATGATTAATATTTTATTTAATTTTTTTAATTTAATTAGAAAATCTCATAAAATACAAAATGGCTTAAATCAGTTAATAGTATGATGGAAAATCAAATCTATAGTTAATAAATAGCCCATTTTCAATACCATTTCTATATCAATATCTATAGTTAATAAATAGCCCATTTTCAATACCATTTCCAACTTTATCTCAATGCTGACTAAAAATATATTGTAAATGCCTCATTTGGTCTATTTCATGCCGAGGCACAACAACAATTATACCCTTGCCTAACCATTTTTAATGACTACAGGGTAAGCACAAACAAAAACAAAATCAACGAAAATTTACCTAAATAAAAGTTTACCAACTTGTTTAGCAGATAACTAAACGCTGAAGCTTAATTTAATTATGTTTGCCTTCTTTATTAAATCTATTTTACTTATTTTTTTTGTATTTTTACTCTTCTGTTCTGTTTTGACTGCGTTCAGAATGCCCATTTATCATTTATTTTGTTGGCCTTGACTTGTGGTTCGGTTTCTTGTGTCTTTTCTTTTGCCGTTTTAATAACGACTTTATTTCCTTAACGCTTTGAAAACAAATGATTGCTGTCTGTTTATGAATCATAACAAAACCGCACAGAAAAGCCCCTCGAGGTGTCCAAGCTGTAACCTTGACTCGCCCGGCTTTGGCACATGCCCTGATTACCGCCATCATCATTTCTCAAGACCCGAATCTCGATCGCCAGTGTGTGCTCCAGTGTGTGGCACAGTGGGCATATCTGGCAGTCTCCACCTCTCTCCAGGTGGGGCACTAAGTAAGATTAATGAAAACATGTGCCAAACAAATGCGAATGCGTAGATCGCTCCAAGTTACACACACTAATACACACACACACACACTAATACACACAGTCACACAATTCGAGTGGCGTAATTGAACATAACTCGTTGCCGTTGTCCCTCGCTGATTACACTCAATTCAAATTCGAGATGGCCGCGTGTCAAACGGGAAAATGGAAAATTTTCCCGAAAAACTGATATTATTATTTATATTATATTATATTAATTTAAATTAATACTATATTAAATTTGTATGTATTTGAGCTTGTTTGTGTCATATTTAACATTTATCTAAAAATAGTAAATAATTTGTGAATTAAATGTAAATTTCATGTTATTAGTCTATCTTCCTAAGCAGATTTTTATTAATGGACATTAAATACAAATAAAGAAACTTTCTTTACTTTTGTCTGCTTTTGCTAACTTACTAAATATAAATATTATATCGAAATTTTATTCGTTGTAACAATATCAGATCTTTAAACATTTTGTTGATGCAAAAATTCTATTTAAATGCTTATCAATTTGATTTCTCTGCCGACTAACATGATAGAATATGAGTCAATGCTTATGCTTAACTATCTATGCTATATTTGAAAAGTAAGAACAATAATTTCAATTGAAATACGTGTCAACTAAGAGTTATTCTCAACTTTGACAGTGAAACTGCAAAAACGAATGTTGATTCACAAACGTTTTCATCTTCTAAAAGGGACTATAAGTATTTTATTGATTAGTAAGTCGAGAACTCTTCAGCTATATATGTTATCTACATACAGCCGATATTTCGTGCTCAGTTTAGTGGGTTCGTGCCACAGGCCCATCACCAAATGGAAACTCAAGCCCCAGCAGCGAGGAGTGTACGAACAGTTGTTGGCCCCCGGACTTGCAGTCAGATTAGCATAAATTCAACGACTTGTAATTGTCAATATATACCTGTGTGTGTGTGTTAGTGTGTGTGTGTGTGTGTGTGTGTGTGTGTGTGTATTAAAATCAGTGTCTCGATGCCGGCAATGCGACTAATGAATACATTCGCAATGGGCATGACTGCAGCGAGGTGCCGCTTGGGGCAACTTTGCTGTGTGGGCCGCGGAGGGATCGTTGGATTCAGGGGCTTGCCAATTGGCATGCAGATTGAAGTTCTTCATATATGTATGTGTAAGTGTAAGGTGTAGTTGGTTACACTGAAAAAAATGCATTGTTAAACTTTACAAATTGATTTCAACTGGTGAAGCGTTGAATGTTGGCAGCGTCTAACTGTTTGAAGTAAAGAATATAAATACTTGAGTAAGTTTGGGAATTTTAGGTACTTGAAAGGCTCTGTATATCTCTTGTCGATCATACAATCCAAAAAGGCCCCAAATGAATCCCAGGCAGTGCACTTTGTAGACTAGTAAAACTTTAAATGTCAGAATTATTGTAATGATGTTTATACTCTTTTCGAAGAAAATAGTATATTAAGTTTGTGCTGAAGTTTGTAACGCATAGAAAAAAGCGTCGGAGGCTCCCAAAAGTTACTGCCAGTATGCTTAGAATGACAATACAAATTGATCTAGACATGTCTGTCTGTCTGTCTGTATGTATGCAAACTAGTCCCTCAGTTTTTGAGCTATCGTTATAAAACTTTGCACAGATACTTATTATTCAAACATACATTCCATTGATCGGAGCCGGCCGGATCGGATCACTATATCTTATAGCTGCCATACAACTGGAAATAAATTTAATATTTCAATTCAAATTGATATAATATGATATCAATTTTTACAGATGAAAGTGCTGCAGTTAGCAGAGTGAAAATTGTCTAAAGGTTCGAAAAGAGTATAAAATCTTCGGCACGCCGATGATAATCCTTTCCCACTTGTTTTGGATTTGAATTTAAAACAACGTAGTTTAGATATTAAATTATATATGGAAATACGTTGACCTTTTATCTCAGTGTATAGCCAAGCTGTATACACATAAATACATATCAGCTGATCAAAAGTTAAAGCTGCTCAGAGGGCGTAGCGAGGCGGGAAGACAGAGTGAGAAATAGAGAGAGAGAGAGAGAGAGAGAGAGAAGAGAAAGAGGGGAGAGTAGAGCTGAAGCTAAAAGCTGTGACAGAGTTGCCAAAGTGCCCGCAATAAAACTGCACTTATGCATGCGTGCTGTCTGTTGTTGCTGTCTCGCTTGCACAATTAGCTCTAATTGTTTTGTTGTCGCATTTGTAATGCTCTTTGTTGTTGTGAGTCACGAAATGCATTCAAAATGCTAAGCAAACGCAATCGCAATTATTTCGAAATAAACACAAAATTTTTTTTATTGTAGTTTTCATTTTCGTGCGTTTTTCCGCTGTCTTCCGTGTCATGATGTGGAAAGTAAGCACGGATTTGTGCTGCACGATGGTGGGTGAGGTGGTGGGGGGAGGGGAGTGGGGCGTTCACTTGTCGCCGCGCATCCTTCGTTGCCATTAAGCTGACAAATTGTTATCGTAACCGTTCGAGTCGTAAATTAAGACAGCGACTTGACAGTGGTGATGGCGCAGACAGCAACGCGAAGCCTTTCACCCACTTTGGGCCACTGGGGCAATGCATCATGCAGTTGTCAAAAACACATAAGAAAAAAAAAAACATACAACAACAACAACAAACTGAAGCTGTAAAGAAAGCAGCGATGGCTGCTCCACTTTCGGTCACGTTACGCAATCGCAACTCGATGTCTGCTTTTGGCCAGACAGCACACACAATGTTGCCGGAGAAAAGTCGAAAAGTCGAAAAGACACAAGAGGTCTGTCTGGGAGCCAGTGGCTGGGACTGCGACTGCGACTGACCATTGGAGTTTCATTACCAGCAGCAGCAGCAGCAGCAGCAGGCAGACCCAACAAAGCCTCGGGTGATATAAATCAAATGTCTTGAAACAATACATCAAGTGAAGGCGCTCGCGATGACGTCGTCATCCACTCCGAGTGCATCTCGCTCGCTAATGGCCTTTAGCTCAGCTCATTGCTATTGCTATTGCTATTGTTGTGTTTTTCTTGTGGTTTGGAGTGGTGGAACAAATGTCAATGGTATTATTGACATTTTCGTTACGTTTTGCTCAGCGGATTCCAAATCTCAAATTGACATGAGAAAAACTTTTGAAAAAAATCACGTTACATTTTCGGATGCGGTTAGCTACATTTTTCTTGTTTTCCCTGCCCTCCACTCCCCTCATCCAACTATCTCGAGAGTAGGGCACACTCTTTTCCTCTAGTCTCTCTCGCTTTGACATTTGCAAACACTTCCGCGTGATCTCTTTTTTGTCGTTCATCTGATTGTTGTTGTTGCCGCTGCGTTTTTCGTTTGTAATTGATGGTTTCGTTTTGTGTGTGATTGGCGCTGATTTGTGTGTGTATTTTTGGTTACATTTAATGAGAGTTATTAGCGCAGTTAGTTTGTGTTTTCTTTTGTCGTCTATCTCTATCGATAGTTGTTATCGTTGCCAATTAGGCATGTGTATTTTGTTTATCAGTTATCGTATTGGATATGGATCACTCAAATTGAGAATCTATATACATTTTATATAACAGATACTTTTGTGTCTTATATATACTATTGTATCTTTCAGCTATTTGAATGCCTATATAATAATTTTGTAATTTTCAGATACTTTTGTATCCTTCAGATACTATTGTATCTTTCAGGTACTTTCGTATATTTAAGATACTGTAAGTTTTAATATTGAAATACCTTTCACATACAATCTTAAAATAATTTGACTTTGTTAATTTCGCTAATATCTCAAAAACGCTTTAAGCTAAAATAAAAAGTGGCAATTTTCTCTACGGAAATTAATTTAATCAATTATCAACTTAAACTTTCGGCTAAAAAAAGACAGGCTGAAAATTTTTTAAGATTAACAGCTGTTTAAAGAAGGCTGATTACAAAAAGTTGTCCAAAAAAACAGATTGTTTTTGCTTAAAGCAATTCAATTGAATTTTCATAAACTAAACAATCTGCTTGTAAATAAACTGAGTCCATATAGATGTACCCATTGGCAGCAATCTATCTTCGGCCTTTGACAACAACCTAGGACAACGGTAATTACATTAATCCATTGGCACGCGTCGACGGCTCTCGTTTAGCTTTCGCATCTTCCACTCCCTGCTGGCGTTCATCCGATCTGCCGCTCATGAATATCAAGTAACCAATCAGCATATAACATTTTTGCACTAATCCAAATGCGGAAAAAAAATGGCAGGCAAATCAATCAATGTGGGACAGGGACCAAGGACAAGGACAAGAACGCACACAGCAGCAACCCAAATCAATCAAACTTTTCTGTGTGCGCAACAATATTTTTTAAACTTTTTTAGCCGCTGTTGACTTAAGCCACGTGTAAGTTGCCATGTTTGTCAGGCCGCACAATGAGGCACGCACAAAAGAAGGGAAAAGGTGACAATGAGGCAGCATAACAATTCAGGCGCATATTCATAACCAACCCCCCCGCCTCTTTTTCCAAATAAACTCACCCCCCATGCAGATTCGCAATTCTCACTCTCTCTCTCTTTCTGCTTTTTTGGCCTGATTAAATTTCTGGCAATTTATGCAAATGCTCTGCATCGGCTTTCTTATCAGCAAATTAGCAACAGCCGGCAGGCGCTGGCAGTCGACAGTCCACGATTGATTATCCCAAATGCAAATTGAATCTAGCAAAAAGCAAAAAAGAAACGCGTTTAACTGATATCTGCCTTATATCATTTGTCAACTCGGGCAACAACTTGCGGCGTTTGCCAAAACGATGATTAATTTGCACGTGATTTCAGCTGGAGCCGGCAGGATTAACAGCAGCAGCATCGATAGTGTCCACTGTCCACTGTCCACTCTCCATTGGCTACTGGATGTTTGCATAAATGTTTAAGCTGTTGAGTCAACACAGACACACAGATAGAGATAGGGATAGAGAGGGGCTACACTGCACGCAAACAGGGGTAGAGAGACGGGACGCGACGCGATAATTAATGATGATATGAAGGTACAGCAGCAACGACACATTAGCATGATAAATGAGCAGATGACCAGCTGACCAGCTGACCAGTTGACCAGCTAACTGGATACTAATCCACTCGCATTTGCCACATTCGCTAAGGCATTGTGCAATTTTGAACACATTCGCCAGCCTTGCATAATTTATTCAGCGTTTGAGAAATGATTTGTGCGTTCGTTCAGGGGGCAAAAGGATGCTGTAATAAACGTAAATAATATCACCATTTTGGAACAGCTCTAAGCTGCTGAGTTCTCCTTATTCGTTTTCAGGCAATGCAATTAATGTCGCTAAAAGCTTTAGTTCCATTTTTAAGCAGTAAATAAATGTGCCAAGAATATTTTAGAAAAATATCCCTAAAAGTAATTTTCATTTCAATATGACATGTATTCAGCTCACTCATTTCAGGTTTTGATATATAAAATGGTCAGATTATTATTTTTTTTCGAATTTCTTTGAGAAAAACATTAATGAATAGTGAATAGATGATAGAAAGATAGGGATAATTTCAATTTTAAATTGATTTGCTCATTTTCTTTTGTGTAGTCGCATAACAAAACAAAATACATTAGATGTATGTAGCTGATGGTCCAAAATTTAACTCATAAACTGATTATATTTTAAAATAAATATCTAAAATTATAATTCCATATAATAGTAATAGATAAAAACCTTCTTGTTCATTATTATACTTTGGTACAGCATATGAAAAAATATACTTAATAAAAAAAGAAACAGTGTTAAACCTTTTTGAAAATCAAAGGGAAATTTGATAATAAAACAAGACGTGATTTATTAACCAAGTTAATCAGAAAACACTTGCAGTTTACTTCCAGTAACACAAGAAGTAAGAAAGAATGCTAAAAACAAGTTGAGCTTTAAGACTACAAATGGGTTTCAATCTATGTTCGTTCTGCTAACTTAAAGTCTTGACTTTAAGTCTTTGCTTTTGTGCAGAACTTTAAGGTACTTTTACACTCAAGGTCAAGCAATAAACTTGGCAACTTGACCCAATTCAGCTGAAAGCTGTTTTCTGCATTCTTGAGCAGCTGCTTAAGGAATCCACTGGCAGCTTCGCACCTTAATGTGGTCACATTTGGGTTGATGGCAGCCAGCACCACTCACTCATCCACTCAAGCCACTCAATCCACTCACTTTCTGAGTACTCAATACTCACTCTTGCCACATTGCGATGCGGTTCACGTGTGTGGCTGATGGCGACGTCGTTCATTGAATTACGCACAAGTTGAGAAGGCAGTTTGCCAGTCAAGTTTGCCATTTAAAAAGTAGCTGACAGGATACACTGAGACAGTCCAACAGACAGACAGCCGGACAGATAGTCCAACGGATGCTCAACTCCTGGGCTATGTTACAAATTGGCAGCAGCTCCCCAGGGACAACTTTCGGGTACCAACACTTACCAGCCAGCAGTAACTTAATGGATTTTTATTGATAGGGTCGCTTATACACTGCGAAAAGGAATTCCAAACTTAAATATGGTACAAAACACTGTACAAAATCAGAGGAAGTGAAAAGGTATTGAGTTTCATTCATATTAGAAGAAAGCTTAGAATCATAAATATAAAAAAAACCAAGCATAAATTATAAATATAATAAAGACATATGCTTGCCTATACCTATCTCAATAATAGATTGAACTAGAAACAATTCATATTCTATACATACAAATATTATTAACATTTTCTAATTGATTGTCCATTTATTATACATTTAATTCTAACTTTTTGAGCCTTTTAGAAATTTTCATAATTTTGTAGAACAATTTAAAGGTACTAACTGTTTGTACACTTTAAATGTTAAAATAACAAATGGACATTATTTATTGTATTTTTTATTTTAGTCAAACTTTTTACAACTTGCTGAAACTTTCACATTTTCTACAACTTGAGTGTTAAAATGTAAAAAATATAACCAAAATTTATATATAAAATATGTAAGGCAACCCTAAGAATCACTTATATATACTATTATAAATTCAGTACAGCAAGCTGCAATGATTAGTACGCTAATAGTTATAACTCCTAGAATATAAATTTCCCCCTAACTGTTATCATGTAAGTTTTATATACAAATCAGCAAATTACTTTGAGTTTGACCACTTAACTTAAGATCAGAGACCCTAAAGTAGACTCATGATATTTCTATTAATTTCATTCTCAGCACACTTACCAATATTCGTTAGAAACGGTTTCTCTTTTAGTTGAGTGTAATGTCCTTGGTAAGAAGCCACCCAGCTCACTGCCACCTGTTGAGAACTAGGACCTCTGTTCATGCGCTGATATAAAGCAAAGGCTGCAGTTATAAGTTGAAGTTTGAGTTTGAGTTTGAGTTTGAGTAATTGCCACGTACGCATTGGGTCTATAAGTTTAAATTGAATTTGATCGAATGCATGTGATAAAATTAATTAAAGAGCCGCAGCGAGCACACAGACAGCTTATGTAACTTCTAGAAAAAGGGGGTAGCAGCGAAAGCCACCGAAAAACAGCGCCAAAGTCACTTGACCGAAAGTTTTTAATTGGCTTTCGAGCGTAAAATTTTGAGAACACAAAACTGCCAAAAGTGGCAGGCGGTGGGTGTTGGGTGGCTTGGTGGTTGGTGGCTTATGGTGGGGCAACTTGTTTGCATATATGTTGCTACTGAGAATCGTCGCTTTTGCCAGCCAGGTAATTGCTGTTGGCAAAAAGGAAAAAATAACAACTTTGTTGTGTAGTTCGCGGTGTTTCATTAGCGGTTTGCTGTTTGGCAACTAACAACTGGCAACTGGCAACATCCAACCAGCAACTTCCAACTCGCATCTGGCAACTGTTTTTTGGCAGCTGCTGTTCTTGGCGAGCGAGAATGTGGGCGTGGCTGTTGATTGGACGCATCGCATCGCAGTCGTAACTTCTGAGTGCCGCCTGTGTAATAACTTTCAAGCAGTGGGCACTTATTTGATTTATGATTTATCAACCTGCTAAAATGGCAGCTCAGCTCAGCTCAGCTTAGCTCACAAACTTGATAAATTACGTGCAGCAGTAAATGTGGCAAATGTGGCCTCTTTAAGAGCCAGCTCAGAAACCTCAACCGCAGCCTCAAAGTATGCTATGCAAATGGCTTCGACAATTTATTAAGAAGCAAGAAAAGTATATTGGGATTGTTGTGTTGTGTTGTGCACAGGTAGCGCGCAGGTAGCACAGCACTAAGAGGACCTGCCCAAGTGCGGATGTGGCCAATTTTGGCATTTTCATAATTTCCGCTCGAGTTTGTTTTCCTTGCGGTTAAAAGTATTTGCCTAAAGACGGGCGCCCAAATTGCCGAATTTGCTCGAGTTGCCGAGCTGCTTCCTTTTTCCTGTTTCCGCCACAACATCTGAAGTAAAACCGCTTATTTATGGTTTAGTAACCAGCAAGAAGTAAAACTCACGACAAATAAAACATAAATATGTAGCCATGAAAATAACAATAAGCTGCCACCGCCCACATAGATAAGCCGGCTGATTCTGATTCAGATTCTGATTCTTAAGGGCAAATGCACTCAACTATTGTGTAAGTTATTTTTAAGCTAACCAATCTTATTAACAATATTTGTAAAAAATATTAGAATACACTATGCTCTATAAACTATAGGAATTAGAGCTCAAATCGATTTTTTTTACCATTTATTTAAGTAATAATATCAAAAAATCCATACGTTTTCATAGAAATTAATTGAAAAATTTGCTATTATATTCTATAAAATTAAAATTTTTTAGCTAAGCTATTAAAGTTTTCTAATTTAGTTATAGTCTCAGTTTTTTAAGAATTTATTTATTTTTAAAGATATTTTTATATTTAGTGATTTTTCAGCAAGAAACTCTGTAAAAACATTAAGATTTACTCTCAAAAATTAACTTAGTTGAATTTAAACTGCATAAGATAATAAACTAAATAAAATCGCAATGCACATAGCATAAATGATTTTATATTTTGATTTAAATCTTATTATTATTCACACATGTGAAAAATATAATTATACGAAATGTAGATATGCATCAGCCCAAAAAAGGCTAAATAAGGCTCCAAAAGTGCGTTATGAAATATTTAAAAAATATTCGCTGCATAAGGGTATTAAAAAGATAGGTAGAAAGTTGGGCAGCTAGATAGGTAGAGCGAGATATGTTTATAAGGTAGCTGCTCTGACATTAATGTATGCAAATGCGATGCCGTTCAGTTTACTTTGATTATGTTGTATGGCTGTGTATTAATATTATCCTTTTTTCGGGAGTAACTTTACACGGTGCACAGGATAATTTGCATAGCTCGAAATTGGAATCGGAGCGGATTGGCTTAGAGGCATGTAAATTTGTAACCCTGTGTGTGTGTGTGTGTGTGTGTGTTGGCAAATGATTGCTCGATGTGAGTTGATAAATTATTGATTTGATTGAGTGCAACACAAGGCAAGAGTTGTCAGCCAGTTTGGAATGAAATGATTAATGCCACAGTTGAGGCATCTCAAATTACAGGCTGCAACAGCTGGTGGCAAGAGGGAGGAACACTGTGGCTCTGTGAAAGTGGGTGCAGTCCGACCAGTGCTGACCAGTTGCACTGGAGAAAAACCACAGCTAGTCAAAACTGGTTGGCGTACCCCTTTCAAATATATATAGCCAGAGAGGCGTGTGGACAATATAACTCCGACAACTTGGCAAACTGCGCTAAATGAGTAAAAAATTGGGCGCAGGCGCAGAAAATTTAATTAAAACGAGAGCCGCACAGGATCAACCCCTAAGCAAAAAAAGGAGCTGAGGAACTCTGACTGACACAAGTCCATCAATTTGAAATGCTGACGTGCTGGGGCACAATCCGCGCAATTAGACACACAAGCAGCATTAGCATGCGAAAAACAACACAAAAGGATCACAGATATACATATACATATATATATATTTTTTTTAATTTTACAAATACATTTTGTTCAGTTCGTTTCGAGCTGTCAGTGAGTGCAAGAATTTTAAAACAAATCAACTGTGATTTAATTAAAAAGATAAGATCTATATATGCTAATATTGCAGTTGAATTTGAATAACAAAAACCAAGAGCTCAAGTCAATTCAGAGTAACCCATAAGCCACAAGCCATAACCCATATCCTCAAGATGGATATATGGGTCAGGAAAATGGAAAAGTCGTTGCACTGCTGATAACTGAAACGGAATGAAGTGTTTCCAGCCGAATGCAAACAGAAGCACTAAAACAGACAATGGCTCAAGTAAAAACTCAAGAAAATTACATAAATAGGTCAGCTATTTCCTTTTGGAACTCTTGACACTGCCAAGAAATGCAAATGTCTAGCAAACAGATTTTCCATTTTCTTTGTGTGTGTGTGCGTGTCAAAATTAAATCAAGTGAAAATAAAGCGCATAAATAAATACAAGAAAGAAAGGAAATAAAAAACTATTTGAAGCTGTCGGTTTTGTCTGTTGGTTTTCTTAATTGTCCTCTCACAAGGAAAAGGAAAACTCGTTTTTTTTACAGATGAAAATTGTATGCATTTGAAATGGAAAATTTGTGGTTAGTTTTTGTACGAAATGCGTGCCTTGAAACATTTATGAAGTTCGATTGTGACCGAATGAGAACAACCCCTAAAATGATGTTGTACTAAGGATAAGTTGGAGTTGCAAGCAAACATGTCGACGAAGGTTTGAAGAAGGTGCTTGCAACTTGTTGTAAGTTGCATTGCTGTAGGTGATTGTTGTGCAGACCTGAATGAATCTAGAAAGTCTTCTTTGAACTGCAGTTGTATGGTCTTATTGCTGAAAATATTGTATATATACTATAGCTTTCGTCCTGATGCACTCAAGTTAGGTCTGGAATTTGTTGCTAATACTTATCTCCAGCTATTGTCTTATATGTCACTGAGTAAAATCGGTATTTTTTTTCATCACAAGTGAAATCTGGACTTGATCTAGAACTAAAATATATTTCTACACTTATCTTTATAAGTTTCTTTTAATTTGTGCCCTATATTTTCCATTTATAATGTCAATATTTGATTTCATATTTGGTAACAAGCTTAAATATAAATTATATGATTATCATAATCAAATTTATGACCTCATATACCATTAAGTATGTGCTTTCTATAAAATACAATTTGTTATAATTAGCTGATATAGGTTACTTATATTATGCCATATTAAACATGGACTTAAGTTGGATTTTTTAAAACATTCCTGCATTTATTTCAATGTGTGCCTTATATCCATTATACTTTTATGTTTAGTAATAAGTGTAAATATTTTCACAAGTTCCATATATGGAATATTTAAAAGGTCAAACTTCAGTATAAACTGCTTTGCTTTTCTTCTACTCCCTTCAATAGATGTTATATAAAATCGCTGAGTTACAGATCTAGTTACTTTCACCAGTTCCAATCGAAATTTCAGCTCGCTGTCTCATCAATTTCGCCCTTAACACTCATAACTCAGCCTCAATTTATAATGCACTTTCCTCTCTTCACAGTCCAGCGATTTGTCCAATTGGCAGCTCATAAAAATTTTGAGCCAGCAGCATTTTAAAACACACACAGACAGATGAAAACAAAGCAGAGTTGTTAGTTTATGTGTACCCCGGAGATTGTGCAAAAATATGAGGCCATTAAAAATAAATCATATGACAGGCAGAGGCGCAACCCCCTTAACCCTTCTAGTCCAGGCCAGGGCAGGCCAGGTACGGCCAGTCAAGTGTGCAAAACTGCATTAAGCAACACGCGACTCGAGCATTTGTGGCATGCAGCACAGATTCACAAAAATGCACGGATTCGCTGCAGAGCCTGCCACTTGAGAGCAGAGAAGGAGGGGGTAAATTTCAAACTGGACCCCTTTGTTTTGTTTAAAACCTTTTATTAGCTCATATCGATAGCAGCCGCTGACTTTTTGTTGTTTCACTTCCGGTTTGCGGATTTTCGCTGTGTTTCAGGTAGAAATGAGGGAGTGCAATCAAGAAACAAGAAACAAGCAACGACAAGCAAGAACCAAAGTCTTAGTAAACAGCAGCTGACCGAAATACTAGTCTGGTCTTAATTGTTGCTAATTGTGCAGCAATAAACTGGAATCATATTAATTTCAAAAGCCAGCTACTTTGGGGGCGTTCTACTATGCATATCAGGTGTCTCAGGTGGGCGTGACTGCTGCTGCTCGTTTTACGCATATTTGCATACAGAAAAACAAACAAAAAACATTGTAACTTGTATAATTTACACTTGTGTTTAAATAAGTCGATTAAATAATTTAAATTTTACATGTTTGAATGTTTCATATTGGCTTAGAAAACTGAAAATACATAGGTGCTTTAAACTTAGATGTAGATCTAATATAGAAACCAAGCAATAATCAAAACTGCATTAGGATCGAAAATCGGACAAGTTTTGACAAAGTTATAGGAGTTTTAAATGTGATTAAAAATCTAAAACTCGTAAGTGTTTCAGACTTAAATGTAGATCTAATACAGATTGTCTCTAGATCGAAAGTCGGATCAAATTGGTCCAAATTATGGGAGTTTTAGTGTTTGAAAGTAATTTCTAGGGTCTTGAAAGTTTGATTTTGGCTTGCTTTGATTAGATAATGGAAACTAAGAAAGTGCTTGACATTTAAATGCAGAACTAATAAACTCGCCAAGCCATGATCTAAACTATCTGATTAGTTTGGACAGAGCTAACTGAGTTTATATGCATATATTTTTTTAAGTGTGCGCGTAGCTAAAATTAATATGATTCAATATGAGTTCATTTATGTCACATTCAAAATAATGTTTTGTACACATTAATTATAATACGAACCAAATTTCATATTTCAATTTATATGATTAAAAAAATCTACAATTTAGATATTGAACGTTGCACTTTTGGCCATGTGTATATGGAGAGTTGCTCAAGTGATTCGAGTGGTCCAAGTAGAGCTCATTAACGCCTCGACCTCAACCGACATATGTGTACATATATATATGTATGTAAGTACACCCTCGCACTCTGATTGCCATAATGCTATCGAAATGGCACTTTAAATAGGTACTTTGGCATCATTGGCAGCAGCAGGTTGCATCGCCATGGAGCATGTGGCCATTAATCAGGCGGGAATTGAATCAGGCGATTGGCGACAGGAATCGCTGATGACTGCCAACTGGCAACTGCCAACTGCCAACTTGCACTTCATTAAGTTGTTCCACTGTCGGCTTTTAATTAACCGGCTTGGGGGGAGGACGCTGGCTGCAGCTCCCGGGTTTTGCCAGTTTTTCGGTTCAACTACATACTACTAGGTATTTTGCATATCTAGCAAACGAGTAGTCGCAGTCACAATTTGATTTGCAACCGTGATTAGCGGCTGTGATTACATATTCAAATGAATGCCACTGGCGGCGTTTACAGCCAAGATGGATTGATTGATTGATTGATTGACTGACTGACGGATGGTCCATTAAGTGCACCACTCAGGTGGGTTTAACCACCTACTGGCATTTGCTACCAAATGTTTTTATATGTCAGTGGTAGGAGAAATTGGGTAGAGCTGCAAAATTGGTTTACTGTGAGAATCTTGATGTTGTAATAGTTATAGGCAGAGTAGATTTCAATTGTTTACAGTGGCAGCAATGGGAGATAAGTAATGCCAGTACATCAAGAGTGAGCTGCAACCGATATTCTAGATATCAAGTTATTGCAATTAGTTGCTGAGTTAGCTTGAGAATGTCTAAACTTTTATAGGGATGGGACTTTTGATTTGATTTGATTTAAATATACAAATATATATGCAAGCAATTTCGAATCTAGAAAACACAAGTCAATATAAGGCATATATAGTTGTTAGAAATATCTTGAAAATTGCCTAAAGCACCCATAACTTTGACAAAACTTATCCGAAATTCGTTTAAATTTTGATCATGGCTTGTGCTCCATTTTTAATTTGCATTCAAATTTCAAGCATTTCCAAAGTGTAGATTTTCAATGAACCACTAACCGCAGTACTACAGGGAAATTAATGTATGTACTTTGTTTAGGGTATCTCCTAGTCGTCAACTCCGTACTTTTCTCTATTATTTGTGAATATAGGAGTAGTCACACAGTAAAGGCCTGTAAATATTGAGACACTAAATTTGAAGTATATGCACAAATATAATGCAGCATTAAAAAATTTTAGAAAAATATTGTTGTGGAATACCCTTACTAAAAAATATTTTTCCAAATACGAGTACAAGTTGCGCCCGAGCAGGGATCGTCCTCAAACTATCTGCCCTCTTCTAGTCAATTAATCAATAAGGCCAAGGAGTTTCCATATTGTTTACCCTGAAAATATTACAAATTTATTTAATCTAGCATAATAGTAAAGGAATTTGGGTTATTATGCGCATACAAAGAGAAAAACCGAGCTGTAAACATTTAATAGTATTTACTCAAGCATTAAATCATTCTTTGATTTCGAATCACAGGAATCTCAGTGGCTTCAAGCAAGGACCCCTCCTAAATGCTCTTTTAAGCATCTGTCCTCACATCTTACCCCTGAGCTAACACACACACATATACACACACACTCAACACACTCAACACGCTCTAATTGTGCAAATTCCCACAACTTAGTTGTTGTATTTTCTCTTATTTTTCTTGACTCGAAATAGAACGTGAAACTGAGAATCGCCACAGTCTTCATTCTGTTAACACTCTTACAATGGATTGCCGCTGGTTGCAACATTTTCCCAGCCAAAAAAAGGGTTGCCAAACAATGCACTAGAAAATCCATTTTCCACCCAAAACAAAAACAAGAGTAAAGAGTAAAGCGCCAGCCACTAAGCCAAATAAACAAACAAAACAAAGTGCAAGGAGAACTGAACAAAAAGCAATATGGAAAAGCGACTGCCGAATTTTGAATGAGTTGTGGGCAATGCAAACGAAAAGGTAACGCTGCCAGAGTGAAAGAGAGGGCTAGAGAGCGAGAGAGACGGAGTATAAATAAAAAGAAAGAAAGTAGTTTTTCTTTTTCGTGGTGCAATTGTGCGAGCTAAGGCGCACATCCTTGTTGGCCCCGCTGCTGCGTCCTTCGCGTGTGTGTGTGTGTGTGTGTGTGTGTGTGTGTGTGTGTGTGTGTGTGTGTGTGTGTGTGTGTGTGTGTGTGTGTGTGTGCAGTTCCTGAGCAGCACATTGTTATCCTGACGAGGGGAGTTGAAACGTAGTGCAGCTAAGCAAAAGCAAAAGTAGAGCACGGCCAATGGGCCCTCAACCAAACCAAACACACAGTCACAAAAAAAGAGGACGCTCAGCATGAAATCAATTTGTGGCAGCTACTTAAGTGCAACACACAACGCACTTCATCAATCGGCTCCACAAGCAGTCGCTAAAGAGCTCCCCCACTCTTATCAGCACCCCCCCCCCCTGCAACACGATTTGCCTATTAGCGTGATACAACAACAGCGACTGCAAAAAAGATGTGACAAAATAATATATTTGCTTTTAGCACATGGCAGTTTAATTACCTCAAAAAAATAAAGTCGACTGCAAAAAAACAGAGCTGCATAGAAATTTGCATGGAACGCTGCAACACACACCCCGAAATGCACATCCTGTGACACACACACACACACACACACACACACACCCCAGCCACCTATAATGGATTTTGCATATATCACACACACACACAAAGTTTGGCACACTTTTAGCGCCCATAAATTTTAATGGCAAAAAGCGAATATTTGGCATTTGCCTCTTAAGCGTTATAATGATATATATGCATATGGCATATAGGCACATATAGCACTGATAGGGGAGGGGGGCCACATTCTATAACGATGCTTGATGTTCGATCCTTGATATTTCGTCACATGGCGAGTGGGCATGCATAATTTGATGCTTAATGTCCTGGCCAAGGACAATTGCGATATTTCAATTGATTCGCATGCCCCTTTAAATAGCAATTTGATTTGCATATCTGCAGCATGCAGCCATGCAACATGCAGCCATGCCACATCGATACTAACAGCCTTAATGGCCCAACCAGCTGCCTTACGTTTTGCGGCATCTGCAGACCGACCAGGCCGCACGATTAGCTGGAGGCGCCTCCCTGCTCCCACAAAAAGCCCAGACACGTGCCGCTGACTGCAAATGAGCACAGAGTGCCACTGACACAAAAAGGCAGTGAAAGAACCCCCACCCCCCCTTTTGCCTTAGTGCAGATAACACAATGCTAAATGCTCAAATTGATCCTAAAATGCCAAAGTTTTAAGGATTTCCGCCTGTAAATAATTCCAGCAGTAAACTGGTTAAGTAATTACGTAACTTGTCTACTAAAGCAACTAAATATTTTCATTTGCCATTTTTAACAGTTTTTCAACTATTCATACTTTATACGGAACAATTTATTATTTTTTTACATATTTATATTGAAATGCTATAATTATTTTCCTAAAAACTGGTTAAAACTAATTTATATATATTTACGCAAAGGAGTTTAGTTGGTATTAGAAAATATTAGAGATAAAGCAAGTGGGGAAAGATTATCTTCGGCATGCCGAAGACTTAATACTATTTTCCGGATTATAAATGTGATTTTTGCTACCCTAGAAATTTTCTACGAAAACTTGAAACTCACTTAACTTTGCCAAAACTGAAGTGATTTTGAAGTATAAGGGCAATTTGTTCATGGTTTCTCCTCTACTTTTATTCTAATTTTGGGTCTTAGTAATTTTTATACCCTGAACCCATTAAAAATGGGTAAAAAGGGTATTATGGTTTTGTGCAAAAGTATGTAACAGGCATAAGGAAGCATCTCCGACCATATAAAGTATATATATTCTTGATCAGTATCAACAGCCAAGTCGATTTAGCCATGTCCGTCTGTCTGTTTGTCCGTCCGTCCGTCCGTCCGTCCGTCCGTCCGTCCGTCCGTCCGTCCGTCCGTCCGTCCGTCCGTCCGTCCGTCCGTCTGTCTGTATGAACACGCGGATATCAGAGACTACAAGAGCTAGAGACTTCATATTTGGAATATAAGTTCTCGTAGTGCCGGGACAGATCAAGTTTATTTCATTTTATCGATAACTCGACCCATTCAAAAGTTATCGATAAATTTCGATTTCAGACTAGCGTTTTTTTACTATAACTTACAAGTTATAAGAGCTAGAGGCCCCTAATTTGGCATGTATAATCTCGAATAGCATACACATGTACCAAATTTTTCACTTTTTGGATACCACCCCCCAATCCCCCCAAAAATTCAAAAAACTCATTTTTGAAGGTATGACCTTGCAATTTGGTTTGGTCACACATTTTATAGCCAATGTTATGTCCTACAAATTTTAAAAAGATCGGACTATAAACACAGAAGTTATTTAAGATTTTACTTTCCATTGTGTGGGGCTCAGTGAAAAAGCAAGATAACTGCTTAAACCGCATGCACTGCTTGCAGTATGTGTGTGTTTGTATGTATGCACACTATTAGGCAAGTATGAATGGATGTCAGAACTGGGTTCAGGGTATCTCCTAGTCGGGCAGTCCCGACTAGAGCACTCTTACTTGTTTAAGATATAACTTCTTTTTTTCCGTAAAAAAGCATTTTCTTCGAAAAGAGTATAACAATATTCTGAGTAATCTATTGTGCTTGAAGCACATACATATTACAGAGAAATAACACTAAGCTGTAAAGCGTTCTTGATAAGTTTTTAAGTTCAAACTTTAGAATAATGCAATTCGCAAGGAAGTTTTAAAAATATACGGAAAGGTTGTGTAGTTATAATAGTATGTATATGAAAAGAAGTAAAAAAAACTATACCAGGTACTCCATTTCAACGAAATTTGGGATAGGTTACGTTAGTCATTAACAAAAAAGTAAATTAAAACTTCAAAAATTGAGAAGTCGATTTGCTGAACTGAAAAATTCAAATCAACAATGCACTAATTTAAAATGTAGAAGTAACAGAAAGTTCAGCTGAAGTCTGGTTTTTGTGTTATAGTAATAATATAATAATAATTTAATCATAGTCGAATATATATAAATATAATATATCTCTATCATTTGCAAGTAATAGAGAAAGTCCAAGGAACCCATTGTTCAAAGTACTCAACTATTAGAAAGTAAGTGTATAGGGAGTTAAACGAGTATGAATTCAGTTTTGCTTCCTCGTATGGTTGCTAAAGTTATAAAAGAGCATTAGCCATTACTTTGTTGCTAGTTGCATTGTTCTCAAGGCAAAACCAAAGGAAACAGCAGCAGCAATATAAGAAGAAGAAGAAGAAGAGGGAAAAGCAACTGGTTGCCGTTTTTATGCTCGACCCAAAAGCCAGACAAATGTAGCTAAAAAATCGATATGAAAAGAAGTTGCACAAAAGGAGCAGGAGCAGGAGCAGAAGGAACAGGATATGCGTAAGACGAGCGCCATGTGAAGCCAATGAATAGCAAATAGTTGGGTTCTGGAGTGGGGAATGTGGGGCTGGTGGGGGATGGAGTGGAGTGGAGTCAGGCGGGGGTGCGTTGGCAGCCGCGTCTTTTTGGCGCCACTTTGCTTTATTTATGAAGCCGAGAGTCGAGACAGAGCTCAGATAGTGGAGCAGTCAATGGCGAGAGGAGGGTGGGGTTTTTGGGACAAAGGGGCGGGGGGCATGGTCGGACAGTGGTTCTAGTCTAGTATGAGCAGTTTTTATTGTGTGCTCAACTGATTTGGCCTGCTCCTTTTTACGACCAAGAGCATCTCATATTAGATATTCAACATGGAGTTGGATTTGGGTCACCCAACCACGCAACCACACGCATCCTTTGCTCTCCCACTTACAGTTATGTCGCTGGCGTCGCTGCTGTCTCCATTTTTGAATTGTTGTTGCTGTTCACGGAAATTGAATTGTTTTCCACAATTTTCACATTGCGTGGCGCTGGGCGGACAATGAAATTGTCAGCGCCGTCGACTTTCTTGTAAACAACTTTTGCCTTTGACTGCGTATACGTAACATACAAAGTGGGCGTTGAGTGGGTCGGGACGGGGCGTGGCTCTGACTGTTAGGTGACACAGATTCGGGTACCGCCCCTGTTGACAAACTTGATGAAGTATTAATAGTAGCAGCAGAACAAAGCCAAAAAAATAAAAGTTGTTAAAAGTTACTTTTAGTCATCTTTTCATGTAGTTGTATTTGTTGGTATCTGTATCTGTATCTGCATAGAAGCCATATTTAAGTCATGTCACAGTTGGAGCTAGTGAATCACTTGTTTTTTGTTATTGTCAGCCGGATGTGTAAAAGGTGGGCAGCTTGTATGAATCACTCAATGGATTTGAGGACATCGAACAGAGCTAAGAATTAATAAATGATGTCAATGAAATTATCTTGAGTCTATACAGAATAAAGATGCTAGCCCATGATATGAAAATATCAATTGGAGCAAATATGCTCAGCGACTAGAAATTGTCAACTCAACAAGATCCAACTTCTCTGGAGTCTTTTCAATCTATCAAGGAGGAATCTATTAAGTCAAGGCAAGATTTTCAAAGCCAAAAGTTACAAGAATATTAAATATCAAGCGATATAGATGGTCCTTAAAGGTACTCAAAATAGATATATGTATATTTTTATAGAATTTATCTGTAAAGTTCAGAGATTTTTAGCAAGGAATACTACGTCTCAGCAATCTTTCTCAGCTAGAAGAAAAAGTTTCGAGAATCTGAATAACAGGGATGAAATCCATAATGCATATTCTGACTTAAAGAAAAAGTATTCTTCCACTGCATACGAACTACTTATACAGAAACTTTCTGTATAGATCATTTGGGTGTCATTATCATTGAAGTCATAAATTAGCAGCAAAAGTAAATGGGGTACACAGCTGTTGGCGCCCTTTCATTATCGCCCTATCAGTATATAAAGAGCTATAAAGGACATTTCGCTGTCAATTTACCGTATTGCTGAATGAAACGTGCGAATTTCAATTGCAGGCGGTAAAATGGAAAAGTCAGCACGTGACAATGGCCAGCAAAATGTGTTTTTCCATTCAACCATTTGCCCATTTATTCACTCAGTATTCAACTACGATTCGGACAACTATTCGGTTTTTGTGCTATTATTTTTTTTTTTGGCTCGAACTGCAGCTGAAATAGATAAAAGGAACTAGAAATGCCACTAAAGGAAACGAAAGAGAGCAGCACACTTTGAGTGGGGGTGTGGTGGCAAGGACAATTCCAGATGCTGTTGAAAGACATTCCTCACCAGTCTTCCCAATCCCCCCCCTCGGCCAGGTGCCTCAGTTAATTGCCATCATTTTGCGCAAATTGCGTTCATCACACAAAAGAGTGCCCCCCTCTTCTGATTCCCCCCTCTCCACCACACTCTTTCTCTATTGGTCAGCTTACTTTAATTGCAGCCACTGCACTTTTTATTGATTTTCCCGTGAGGCACTTGACAAATAAATACACCCAGGCAGCCAGCCACCTTCTGCGTCATTCCTGGACAATAAACGAGACCACAACAAACGGTGGCAAGCACGTCAAAGTTTTCAGGGTCATAACTTGGTCAAAATTCAATTGATTTTCGTAAGCTGCATGTACTCGAACTTGAATTTTGTAAGCTTCTTACATTTATATGTGCTGTTACATCTTTTGAAGTTCCTAAGTTGTTGCGTGTCAGTTCGCAAAGCTGCTTTAAATGATACCACTGACTTTGCTGGCCAGCTATTTATATACAGCTCTTATTTTTCAATAGGTATTTGGCTTTTGGCCATTCTTCATATTTCAAATGCAAAGAAGTTTGTATGAGAGAAAGAAACAATAATTTAAAAATTTCGGCTTTTTGAGACCTTTAACTTACATATGTTTGCCAAAACTGATACAAATTCAAAGCTCGAGTTCAATTTTCATTGTGTTGTAACTAAGTTTATTCTACATTTTAGTCTTATTATAATATATTTTTTTTAATTTCCTGTGCTTTAGTTTTTATCGGAAAAAAACAGTATGTTTTCCAAATTTGGAATTGCATAATTTTATTTTTTATCAATTGTGGAAGTCAAAATTAGCATAATAATCCATTCAAAAACGATTTGGGGTGGCTTATCGTTCAGTATTAAAATATTCTAATAATTATAAATGGCTTCTTGAGCCCCTAGAAATGTCTTTTGAAGACTTTAAATTCACATTACTTTGTCAAAACTTAACCAAATTTAAAGTTAAAAAACAATTTGCTCATGGTTTTAACTATTAATTTGTTCTACATTAAAGTTCTATATACTTAAAAAAAAACCATTGCTCCTACTAAGAGTGTTTTCAATACATATTTTAAGTTAACTATTAAGTTAATTATTAACTGCACAACAAAAGTAGTGTAGACTGACATTATTTAATTGCATTTTGTTTGCTCGTTCAAATATCTGTACATATACAAAATATGTACCAAAAATATAATTTAATGACATTTATGAATTTGTGTACTATTAAAATGCCTTCCGTTTCCTTTTTCATTTCGTTCCAAGAAAGTGCCAAGTAGGTCAGCTGCCCCTCGCTGCCCTTTGACCCCACTCCAAAAGTCATTTACACACAATTCATAACTCAATTGTCGGCTCTCAACACGCTTCAATTGTTTCAAGGAGCGGGAGGACATAAAAAAGAATTAGTTTTGGCTGCTGAGCATTTACATTTACACTTAGTTTGATAAAGTGACAAAATTTGTGTCTGCCACGAGACAAAGAATATGCAATTCATATTTTTGGTGGGGCAACGGCTCAATTAGGGATGCGGCAGGATGTGTCTCGAGTCGCAGGACTCGCACAACAATTAAAAATCTCACCTCGAGCGCAGGTAGAGAAAGTCAAGAGAAGTGTGTGTGTGTGTGTGTGTGTGTGTAAGTGTGTGTGTGGGTGCACTTTGTTACGCAACATTTGCGACGATCCTTAGATAAGGACCTCTTAGAGTCCTGCGGCGTTTGTTGATGTCGTAGGCGTTGGCACCGTTTGACAACTTTTTTTATTTGTTGCCGCTGGCACCCAAAAAAAAAAACAAAAAACTGTTGCCAGCTGCTTATCCTGTGAGCCTTTTGCTTATCCTGTGACACTCAATTAATTAATTGCCACGCACTTAAATTTCTTCTTGCTCTAAGATATCTCTGTGTGTGTGTGTGTGTGTATAGTTATTGCTGTTTGCATTCGACTCAAATTAAGTCCTGCTCCTGGCGTTATTATCCTGCGTGCTCTTGTTAAGTGTGCCAAGTGTCAGCTCATTAATTTGCTATCCTATTCCACAAGCTGCTGTTAGCTTCTTCTTCTGCTTCTGCTTCTGGTTGCTGGCACGTGTGCCATCCAGTCCTGACCCAAAGGCTCCGGTTTCAGGACCTGGCAATTAGCTCTTGCTATGTGTTGACAACAAACTGCCCATAGATGAAATTTCTAAGGCCAGGTCAAGTTATTTTGTGTTAGCTTTCAAGCATGAGTCACACATTAAGTTAAAAAAGCGATTGCTTGAATAAACAAACGAGTTAACACAACTAGCTGTAACAGCGTTTTGTTTTCAGTTAACAGCCCAAAGTCAATTACTAAGCCCATAACTCTTTGTTGTTTTCCCATTAGGAAAGGAGCCGCAGGACCAGCTATAGAACAACAGTTGGTCAACTCTCTCCGGTGCAGCAACAACACCGCAACGAACTCGAAAAGCCAAAGGAAAACAACAGTGAAGGTTGTTCGCTTTACGAAGGTAGTTCGATTTAAAATACAGATTAAAGAATTTACTCAACTCGACACTATAGACTTACAGGATAGCAATAAATAATTAAAAACAAGATTATACTACATAATAATACATATTTTTGTACCCTGAACCTATTCCTAGGTATAGTAGAAAACAATAGTCATAAGGAAGCACCTCCGACTATATAATGAATATATATTCTAGATCAGTATCAACAGCCGAGTCTGTCTGTCTGTTTGTTTGTCTGTGTGAACTTCATATTTGCAATATAAGCTCTCGTATTCCCTGCTCTTATCAAGTTTGTTTCATTTTATCGATAACTCGTCCCGTTCAAAAGTTATCGATAAATGTAGACTTATGACTAGTGCTGTTTTGCCATAACTTAAAAGTTATACAAGCTAAAGGCACAAAATTTGGTATGTATAGTCTCAAATCGCATACACTTGAAAAAATATTAGCATTTTTGGAAAAAATGTATATAATTCTACTTGACAAAAGTCGAACACAAGACGTCTGATGTAATTCCACTCTCTTAACTTTCCAAGCCCCCAATCACACTTTCCTAACACACTACTCTGCATATGCTTATAAAATACACTGATACGCATTATGTGACAACAAACCAAACTATTTAATATAGTTACAATATAGTTTTAGAAGTTGAAGCTTTCAAGTCTTGGCCATTTCTAGGCATGTTGTCATAACATTTGACTGAAAACCCGAAAAACAAAGATACGGCAGATTTAGCTGTATGTGTATATATAATATAGAGAACAAGCCAAAAGGCTAGCGACATTAAGAATCAGTTCAGTTTTGGCAAAGTTATAGAAGTTCAAAGTTCAGCATGGTCACTTTTGGGTGTTGAACTTGACATGTGAACACTTTATAATGAAATTTCCTACTGACTGACGGGTAACCTAAACTGGACTAACACTCCACTTAAAAACTGTTAAGCATAACGAAAGCAACGACAAAAGCAAGTTAACCCAGCGAAGGGCAATGAAAAAGGTTGCTATTGCAAACTTTGATTGCCGTGGGCAGTTTTGATGGAGTCCAAATGCTGATGCCGCAGATGATGACGAACAGGAAAAGCCAGGAAGCGAAACCAAAACAGCTGAAGCTGAAAAGGGAAAGCGCAAAAATTAAATTTAAGCTGATTTGAGATTTATGAGCGCGTCGCTTGGCCAGACAGGATGAGACAGGAGACAGGGGACAGTAGGAGACTTGCTTGCAACATGTGGCAAGCGATGAGCCGCAACTCAGACTCGGACTCAGACTCAGACTCAAACTTAGACTGAGACTGTGGCAAGGATTAGCGGCAGTCTGACAAGTGCCACAGTTTTGTGGGCGTCTGTTGTCAACATTGTGTGGCAAGAGTGGAAGGCGGGGGAGGGGCACCTTTTGCAATTGCACGCAGTTTTCGAGTCCTTGTTGTCCTGTTGTCTTTTAAAGTTGAGCAGCGCACAATTTTTAATTAAAACTTTTGCCTCAGCTGGCAAAAGAAGAAGTGAATAAGTTCGCAAGGACTTTGCTTTAAGGCGAAACTTAGGCATTGAGCCGACATTAGGCGAACTTTTGGCCAACTGCGTTTTGGCCGAGTCAACTTTTTTATTGGCCAAATATTGGCCATAATTAAGGCGATAAAAAACGAGACAGTCCGACTCCTCGCCATAAGCCATAATTATTTCGATGCCTTTTGCCTTTTTGGTTGACTTTTAATTTGCATTTTAATTTATGGCGCCTATAACTTTTATCGCTGTCGTCATTTCACTGAGCAAAAGGCCAAGGGGCCAAAAGGTCAGGCGATAGCAAAGACACACACACAAATAGAACGATAAAACCAGCTGTTGGATTACCCAGAGATCCGACTTCGTTGGGCAATTAGCAGCGAGGTCAAAAGGTTGATGAGTTCCTCGATAGCCGATTGGAGTTTTTTCGGTTTGGGGTTCATGCCACAACAGCTGGTGGCAAGCTCTATCCAAATGTCAAAGGGGTTACTTGAAGGCGGTCAGAATAAAGTAATGGGAAGGAAGGTCACTTAAGATATCAAACGCTGTGTGGGATCTTTGAGAGCAAATGAGGAATTAAGAGCGAGGGAAAATGTGAAGTTTGCTATCCTAAATCTGTTTCTTATCAGCATAACAGTTGAGTGACAGGGATCAGTGCTACTTTTCATTTTAAAGAAAGAAATCTCTATGGAATGATATCAGCTTAAGTCTGTTCATCATTAGATCTTAATTGTCTGAATTCTTTAGCGCTTGGAGATCATCAGACTGTTTAAATTTGTCTAAAACGCAGAAAAAGAGTTTATTTCCTTTTATAAAAATTAAAGAATATGCCTTCTTGTGAAAATAGATTTTATTTAAGAATTTATAGTGTTAGATAAACTGAGAATAAATTTATTTAGTATTTTTGTATAGCAATTATTATATTCCTTCTGTCTGATGTTAACTTTTTTCTAGATATGCTAGATATATATTTATGCAAAGCATATAGCTCGACTATTTGACAGTTCTAGACGTATGAAGTTTTACCTTTTACATAATAACTCTCTATTTATCCAGCTTTCCACTTTTACATCCTTGAATTTGTGGTCCTTAGCTTGAGACAAACTCCCGTTCTTTCATTTGTAGCCCACTCCCTGAACTGATTCACTTTCTCCCGTTACAAGACTAACAACTTGCAACAATGTTCGAGTCTGCTAATGAACACATGTCAATTAAAGTAACGACACTGACCACTGTCCCGGTGTCCGTTGCACCACTGTGGATCACTCCAATGATATATGTGTGTATGTTTCTTGACTGCCCGCCTGCCTGGCTGGCTGCTTGCTGGGGGGATACTTCGGGGGGTACTTGGGGGTATCTGGGGGTACATGGCTCGCGTGCCGTCGCGACTTCGTATTACGTCTACGCACTCCACAGCTGTACAGTGGGATGCAGTGCAGAGGGGGTCGTATGAGTACTGTGGGGGGAAGTAGCGTTGACAAGTGTACAGAGAGAAAAAGTTATATCTAATCATGGTAATCTAACTTTAAGTAAGTGTGAAAACTTATCAAGGCTTGTTTTTAATGGAAAATCGAATATTCTGTTTCAAATTGAAATGCAGATCTAATAAAGAACCCAAACCATGGTAAACACTATCTCGGGATCGGAAATCGGATAAGTTTTGTCAAAGTTAAGAGAGTTTTCGGTGCTTGAAAGGCACTTCTAGAGACTTGGGAAAGTTATCTTGACTTGTTTCATAAAAAATGGAAAATTCGAAATTGCATCAGATATAAATGTTAAGATCTACATATAGAACACGAACCCTGATCAAAACTACCTCGAGATGGGTTTTGACAAAGTTATGGGAGTTTTGAAAAGGATTTGAAAAGCATTTCTAAGGGCAATCTAGGATTTATAATGGCTTCTGTTTCATATCAATCAAAGTTCCGGAAATGCATCACATTTAAATGTAGATCTAATATAGAACTCAAGCCATGATAGAAACTGAATCGGGAATGAAAATCGGATAAATTTTGACAAACTTATGGGAGTTTCAGATGCTTGAAAGGCAAATCGAAGGACTTGGAAGCCCTATCGATCCCCATTACTTCTTGTGCAGCATGGCTAACCAGAACTCAGTCGTAGCTGATTTCAGTACTTCCGTTTTCTCTCAGTGTATGCCACGCAGTATCAAAAACGCAAGTGTCTCGCGTTTCAGGCCAAGACGCCGGCCTGATTTATGTCGCCGCCGAAGGAAAAGTGTCGCGGGTGTTGCGTGTCAGCCCCCACACAGCCCCCACATACAGCAACAGCAACAGTGGCAGCAGCAGTTGGTATCCCCCTTGCAGCATGTGCCCCCCCCCCCTGGACACATGAGAGTTGGCAGCTGCTGATGCAGTTTTGGTCAGCAATTTCCGCTTTAATGTAATTTTGACAACAAACACACAACATTTCACCGCAACAGAGGGGTTGTTTGAAGGGGGTGGATGGGGGGGGCTGTCTAGGGTTGGGGGTAGGAAATAGCAAACATAAATCTTGCTAAGCTTTCGCCAGTCGGCGTTACAGTAGCGATTTTATAATGACATTTGATGGCTGGCGGAGATTTCGGTTTACGGTTTTCGGTTTTCGGTTTTCATTTTCATTTACGATTCGTAACGATTGGATTTCATTGCAGGTGGCAGGTGGAGTACCGTTAGCTACCTGTTTGCCTTATCAGCGCCGATTTGTTAGCCATGCTTGATTTATCTGATTTCGCATGTGTGTGCGATTAGCATGTGGCCATTTAGTGCGCTCCGCGTCTGATAAGTGAGCATTGATTAGCTGCCCCACCGGATTCACTTAGAGTGCAGAACCACAGCTCGTTCTACATAATGCTAACGTTGCAATCGCTCGTCTGGGACGAGCCTTTCAGTCTGGGCCCACAATCTCTGGCAGGCAATAAAGCTGCAATGTTATGACCCAATCGGTCATAAACTAAACACTGAATGCACGACTTCTCGACTTCTCGACAACTCGACATATTGATGCATTGAGAGCGAAACAACATTTACGATATTTCCACTCACTGTGCGCCTTTTGCAATTAGCCAATCGCAAGGGAGTGGGAGTGGGGGGCAGTGGGGCAGTGGGGAAGGGTAAGCGCCCACATATTCCAAGAATTATTATATGCATGATAAAAGCAAGAAAAAAGAACAGACTGTCGAAGATTATATACCCTGGAGAAAATCGTGCTCAACTGTTCACTTTTAAATTTAATAATTCATTTAGACATATTCTGAATATTTCTTTATTATCTCAAAGATATATTTAGTGAATGTTGGGTAACCTTAAAGCACCAAAAATGGTCTTTCTACTAATCAATTTTTCAATTTTTCACATATTCTTATTCTGATAAAAATCATATAACCATATTGACTCGGCTATTGATTCTGTTCAACAAAATAAGTTCACAGTTATCTCATTCAAGGCGTTGCACAATCTATGACGAAATTATAGTACCCGGTTATAAGAAACTTCTTTGGTGCCTTAAGCAAATAGCTGAATGACCTGTAAAACTTTGCGTGGGCCGAGTTTAAGAAGTATTATATATATATATATATAATTGATCGATTAGCGCAGCTCTGTTGATTGATGATAGAACATTAACACCTGCCGTAGGTGTCATAGTTTGAAATTGTGGCATGCAACTGCAACTGCAACAGCAACAGAAGTCTTTAGACAATGGATGGCACTCATTAAGTCTGTGCTCTTATCAACTTACTTTGGTCTCGCTATCAGAAAAGACAATGAGGCGTATAAGCTACACTGTGAGAAAGAAATACCAATACTAAAGTGTGATAACATGAAAGTTAATTGATTATCATAAGATAGAAGTTCTTTTATATACATATTGCTATTTGCTGTATATAGCATATATCTTCCAAAGCTTTGATTAAAAACCAAGCACAATTCCCATCTTTATGTTCCTATATTTTATCCTATATCAATCTCAATTCTTTTCTGCATTGCAATTAATTATACTTAAATCTCAACTGAAACATTTCATGCCCTATAAATCAATGTTTATCTATTTCAGAATATATACGCAAACTTTTCTACAATTAATAACTAACTACTTATCAATAGTTACTTATCTGTAAATGGTTTTCAAAATGTGCTCAGCAAAATCGAGTATTACTTACATATATATAAATACAACTAGCATTTACCACAGTGCTTACATGCATACTATATCCAATTTCATTGCTGAGTAAACAATATAATAAATATGTATATTTAAAAGCGCAATTTTATCAGCACTCAAACCACATTATATATATACATACATATATATTATTCTTATGTACGTATTTATGAAGAAAAGAAATGACAAAAAAATGAGCAATTCAAGAAGAATTGAAATAAATGAAACAAAAACAGCGTCGTGGAAAAAGAAGAGATGAAAAATTGTGTATGCAAATGTAGAGAAATAAAACAATATGGAAATGGAAATGGAAGCCGCAAACACAACAAGAGACAAAAGCGAATCAGTACTAATACGAATACCACTCGGTTCGGTCCGGTTCGGTCTGCTCAGAGATTACGCTCGGATTCCATTCTGGTTGCTTTCCAGTTTCCCGATCGCTTCAAAAGTGCCCAACTAAGGCATGCGTGAAAGGCAGCGATGAGTTCCTACAGGACGCTCGTGGATCACGGCACGCCAACGGGATCCCTCAGCCCTGCTGTTGGCAGCGACTCAACGCTGGCCTTCTCCTCCTCCTCCTCCTCCTCTCCGACTGCGCTGCATCGCATGTTGAAGTACTGGCGGAACAGTTCCGGCAAGATTCCCGGCCTGCGCAAGAGCGAAAGCTTTGCGGACTATCGACGCCACTCGGCGGGTGCGGGAGTCCAACGTGGCACGCTGCCCAGTCGCCAGGTGCAGGTGCAGTATCAGCGGCTCGAGAGCTACGACGAGCGCAAGCTGACACAAATGAGGTGAGTTTAGAAATGAATACAAATGAATACAACTGAATACAAATGAATACAAATGAATACAACTGCAAATGAGGTGAGTTTATAAATGAATACAAATGAATATAACTGAATACAACTGAATACAAATGAATACATCTGAATACAAATGAATACAAATGAATACAACTGCAAGTGAGGTGAGTTTAGAAATGAATACAAATGAATATAACTGAATACAACTGAATACAAATGAATACAACTGAATACAACTGAATACAACTGAATACAACTGCAAATGAGGAGAGTTTAGAAATGAAAACATCTGAGTACTAATGAATACAACTGAATACAACTGAATACAAATGAATAGAATGAATACAGCTGAATACAAATGAATGCAAATGAATACAAGCGAATACTTTTGATTGTTGAAACTAAATATGCGAAATAATCACCATTACTTGTAGTATTTAATACATTATATTGTATGCGTAGCTCTTCTTAAAGAATGCTGCTGAATTCTACTCACATTTAATAGTTTGGTAATCATATTGAACTAAAAAGCTATTTCAAATTATGTATTATAACAAAATAATGTATAACTTATCTAAAATTGGTTCTTTCGCTGGCCACAAAGAATTGATAATATTTAAAATGGTAATTATTCCAGTTTTAAATATCTCGTTGAGCAATTTGTATTGTTTTCTATAAATGTATCCACTCACTTATAATTCTGTTTTGATATATTATGAACTCAAAACAAAGCCTAAAAGTGCTCGATGCCTCTCAGCTTCAATTGCTGGCTCTCTCTCTCTCTCTCTCTCTCTCTCTCTCTCTCTCGATCTATCTCTCTCTCTCTCGATCTATCTATCTCTCTCTATCTATATCTCTCTCCCCCCTCCCTTTAAAATCAAAGTGAAGTGAAGTTTAAACGAGAAATCATCGACTCAACTACCAATTTCATTGACCAAAAACTCTAACAAATATGTATGTAGTTTACAACTTTTAAAGTTCCAAATAACAAAACTTATGCGTTAACTAATTTTTTAGCAAACATTTTTTACAATTAAAAGTATTTCTTAGATTTTTATATCATTTCTGGAATTCCATGATTTAAAATTTAAGCCAAAATAGTTTATCGTGTTAAAGATGGAAAGGGGGGGGGGGGGCGTAGAACAATTAATTTGATTGTCGCTTTGATATGAGCCGCCTGCTACGGCAGCTGCAGCCAAAAAACTGGGGCATGCATATTTGCTGCGCGTTATTTGGCGTTGGCTTTTTGGCCTATTGCCAGCAACAGTTGGTCGCGCTACGCCCCCCACAACTAGTGTACGTTTATCTCACAGATGCGCGCGCGCCCTCTCTCTCTCTCTCTCTCTCTCTCTCTTGCGCTTGCTCTCGCCTTATCAGCTACAACTCCAAAAGTGCCAGTGGCTTTATCAGCGGCAGCAGCAGCAGCAGCAACAACAACAGCAGCTGTGTATGTGACCAGAGCAACAGCAACAATTGCGAGGCTGTTGATAAACGCAAGCGAACAAGTGCACGACGCCGTCGCAGAAGAAGAAACGCGCGCGCTCCATTTGTTGTGTGCCAGTGCCCGTGTGGATGCCATTCGCATGCATGCATGTTTGTGTGTGTGTGAGAGAGAGAGAGAGAGAGAGCGCAGCGACTTTGCTTGGCGCTCTCTCGCGTTTGTTGTTGCGCGCCCATGCTTGCCGTTGCTTTAGCTGAGCGTACGCCAGCATTTCGCTTTCCAGCGTCCACAGCTCTCACAAACACTAACGCAATTGCGGCTAATGCTATCCACAGAGCTTGCGCGTGGTGGAGCCTGTAGCGGTCCTACACTTGCGAACAAAGTTTGAGAGTATGGTAAGGCAGAATTAAATTTTCATAATTCTTCTAGAAAAAATACTATTGTCTTAAATATAAATATTAAATTGCAATGATTTTGGGAAAAATGTGTTCAAAACAAAAAATAGTAACTTTCGAAATTAATTTGCGAACACAAAAACGATTTAAAGTTTTATAATAATAAAGGTACTTAATAAATTGGGTCATCCCGTTATATTTATTTCTCTGGAATTTACGCAATTTTTATATTACTATCTTTTTAAAAAGAGACAATCGATAAGTAAATTGAGTTAGAACTAAAATTATTATCAGAATAGTTACAACCAACGATAAGAATTAATAGTTTGTAATAAATGCAAATATTTGTATTTTCAATTGGAATAAGTGCCTACGCAGCGCAGTGTAAAACAACTGTTTATGTTTTCATTCCAATGCGTGAGAGCGCTATCTCTGACTCTCTCTCTCTGAACGCCAACGAAACAAAACATATGCGGCGCCAGCTATTCTGCTCTGCTCTTTCAGCGTCTGCTGCTGCTGCTGCTGCTCTTGTTGTTGTTGTTCTGCTATGTTGGTGTTGGTGTCGCATGCCGGCCGTTTAAAGTTTGTTTTTGTTATCTTAGCGGAGCGGCAAACAGATATTGAAACAGTGCATACTTTTAGGGTGAGCCCCCCACAAAACCAAATAGAGGCATTTGCGTTAAATGGGTGGGGGAGTCTATGCAAATAGCAGTGCATTCCGAGCCGGCGACTTTGAAGAGGCCGGCAAGCATTGTTGTTGCCGTTGTTTGTTGTTTGCTTTGGCTAATGCGGGCGGGCAGTCGCTAACTGTATTTGCGCCGACTGTGCGCAAGCGGGCGACAATAATCGCTTGCATTTGTAATGTAAATAAATGTAAATGTAAATAAACAAGAATATGTTTGCGCGCCCCCATGCAACAGCAGCAGCAGCAGCAACACCCACTCAACCCTCCGAGCCGAATGCAACTGCGACTGTAACGGTTGTTGCCATTCCAGTGGACGGAGCGCACTGTGTGGAAGCCATTCGGCAGCGCTCTCACACGCGCGACTCTGTGTGTCGCTCTCGCGCGCACCTTGCTCTCTGCTTGTGTGTGGAACGTGAAATCTGAGCTTCGTGCGCCAGCCAGTTAGCAGCGCAGTTGGGGCAGCAACAGCAGCCGCCGCAGTCCAGTTGGGATTTCAGTTTCGTTTTGATAATCGACTCGTGTGGGCGTCGAGTGTCGTCGTCCGTGGTCGTTGTTGTCGTCGTTGTCGTCTGTATGTGAGCCGAGCGCAGCACTCGAAGTTGTCTCCTCGCGTCGCATGCGTGCGTGTGTTGTTGTTGTTATGCTTCTGCCAATTCGGTTCATGCAACGGCAACGCATCATTTGCAAATTAGCAGCAGCAGCAACAGTTGCAGGCAGACAGCAGCAGCAGCAGCATCAAAAACCAGAAATTCGTTGAACGAATTTTCACTAAAAGAAATTCCAACAACAACAACAACAAAAAACAAAAGTGACAAAAAGCGTCCAAAAATAAAGTGAGTGATTGAGTTTCGCAGTGTTGTGCCAAAATGAGGTAAAAAAAAAATTGATTTCTTCTTACCTGCTGTCGATTTGCGTGCGAATTCTTATCAGAAAGCAGAATGCGCGAAAGCTTCCAAAATAAGAAAAATACGATCGAGTTTTGAGAGAGTGTTCGGCACGCGCCGAAAAGTGAAATTCCAGTACAAAAGCTCAATTGAGCGAAAAGTGGGAAAGAATGCATTGGAATGCAGCAAACGAAAACACAAATGCAAAACGAAAGTGTTTGCAAGTTGTTGAGTGAAATGTTGTATTGAACAACAAATTACAAAAGTGTCGTCAATAATTGTGCAAAACGAGACAAACATAACTCAAGTGACCAATACAAAATATCAACGAAATGACAATAATAAGCGACTAGCTAACAGCAAACAAAAGCGAAGCGCCAAAAAAGCAAAGCAACAGCGACAACAACAAATTCGAGACTCATTTGCCATTCACCGGCGGCAGTTGTTGTTGTTGTTGTTGTTGTTTTTGTTGCATTTCGATTGAAATGCGTCACGCGTATTTGTTACGTGTGTCTTTCTCTTCTTCTTTTTTTTCATTTTTTTATGGCCGTTGTTTGAGCCATCATCATCGATGTGATGCGATCGCATTGAATATTGATAAATGTGCAGCTTACATGTGTATATACAGATATACATATATATGTACATATGTGTGTGTGCCTGGGGTTATTGATGGAGTGTTTTCCATAGTCTTAATATGATAGCTGGCTCGATTGATCAACATGTGGTAAAATGTGCCTCAACAGGTTGAATGTGCTTGAATATGAATGATTATATCTATGTAGAATATCATCTAATGTATGTGAGCTTTGATTACACATTTATATTTATCTTGGCTGCTTAAATCAAGATCCAGTTTACATAAAGCTGAATTCCAGCCATATTTTTGACTTGCTGAGCTTTTTCCTTTCTGGCTTTCTTTATAAAGTTCCATTTTTGGTTGACAGCGCAAAAAGTATGCAAATAGTATCCAAATTCCATAAGTTCGTTTCAGTTTCTTATCATATTTCCAGCTCCGCTCATTTCAGTATTTTGTAGATGCTTTATTTCTTCAATTCATCATATTTACATACAAAAGCTATTTAATAACCATGCCGTTTCATTAAATACATTCCAGTTGCAAAGTAACTGTCCTTCCAATGGTATTTTCGGTTCACTTCACACTTGACTTCCACAGCTTTCGAGTGGAACGCGAGTTCAATTCTCTCAAACTGATCCGCAATTGCAGCGCGTACTTTACTTATGCACATTGTCACAAAATCGCTGTCTTATGCGGCCAATGCGGCCAATCAACTTCCACTCACACATATCTATATTTATATGTATTTGTATTTGTATATGTATCATCCTTTCCGCTCACACTTTGCTGCCCGCGCCCAATTTCCTTTTTCCGCATTGCAAATATGCAAATTAAGCTTTACGCATTTTTTCGTATGCTTTTTAATAAACGGGGCATTTTTGCTGTTGTTGTCGTTGTTGTTGTTGTTGTTGCAACAAAGTCTTCAGCACACCTGAATGTCTTTTAAACGGGTTTGACATGATGTGTATTTTGTTGCTGCTGGTTTTCATTTACGTTTTTGTTGTTGTTGTTGTTGTCTCTTTGTGTTCTTTTTGTGCGTTTGCAAAGTTGCAGATATTTATTGGCATGTTTTCTTTTCGTTTGTCGATTTTCACTTTAGCCGCAAACATATTTTCATTCTGTTTTGTTTGGTTTTTTGGACAATTGGTTTTTTTAGTTTGTTGGCATTTCTTTCTGCTGCTGCCTGTTGCGCAGCAGTTTGTTGTTGTGTTTAAGTGACAGCTCTTCAAAAGTATTCACCACTTCTGCCAGATTCCACTTTTTCTTACAGTGACGCGCAAATGAACTTAATGCTGCAAATTGCCTTCAACCGGGCCAACAACAACAACAACAGCAGCAGCAGCAGCAGCTGTAAGCAGCTGCTTTTTGGTCACTTTATCTGTCGTTCATTCATCACACTATCTTTGCATATGTCTCGCGTCCGTCCGTCCACTCATTCTGCTCATCAATTGTCTTGTCATCTCTCAATGCTTTTGCTGCTGTTTGTTGTTGTTGTTGTTGTGATTGTTATTGTCGCAGCCGCTTGACCGAAAGTTCAAGTTGAAGTGCAGCTAGCAGAAAAGCTCAATCACAGCCTCTGCTTAAGCTTTAATTTGGCGAGCGAGTGTGTGAGAGAGAGAGCGAGCAAACGATGACAGAGCACTATCATTTTTTGCTCTCACCTCTTTTTGACAGTGTCCTCTTCGCTGTGTCATTCGCCTGCATTGATTTTGGCATTTCGCTGCTGCGCTGCTGCGCTGCTGCGGTGCTGCTGTGCGAAATTTACCGTTTTTGCCAAATGCGTTTTGCTCTGTCGCTTATCTCTCGATCCCCCAGCCTACCTACCACATATGTACATACGTATGTGCGTATGTGTGTATGTATTTTCACAGTGGCAGACACAACACACACGCGAGTTTAATTTATGTGGCGTGCGCGTTCGTTGGCCCACTGCCAAATGGCTGCGATGGGGCACAGGGAACAAAACGGAGCCGGGTGGGGGGCAGGTGGAGGGGTCGTTGTCTGACCGACTCTGGTGGGGACTCTTCCTTTTGGCCGGCTAGCGAAAAAAATTGTATTTGATATGCGCCTGGCGTGTATTTCGTATGTTTACTTTAATTGCCTTTGGCAGCGGCTTCGTTTTCTATTTGCGAGCGGCGGAATCTGGATTTGTTGTTTGTTTACGAGCTGTTTACACCTGTGCCAAAAGTCTGAGAATTCATTTAATACATGTGTGTTGTTTGTTATTTTTCTTTTCAACTTCCAAGTTTATGAAATAATTTATGAAAAGTGTTCTATGTTTCGTAATATTCCAGGGATAATTACATACGCATTTTTTGTTTTTTTTGTGTAGCTGACCGTGTGAAGGTCAATTCTGAGTTATTTGACTTCAGTGTACTTTTGTTGACTTTAAGTTTTAGTATGTTTTAATGCTAACAACGTTGAAGGTCACAAATACGCATGTGTGCAATTTGATATGGGTTGAAAACAGTTGTCGCTTCAAACGAATACTGAGGAAAGTTTTGTTTTCTTTTCAACAGTTTGCTCTCATATTGATTTACGTTCGAAATTCGTATAGTATTCCAGTCGGATAGATTTCAGAACTGTTGCAATTCTGATAAGACCAACATTGAAATATTGGATTTCTCGCTTTAGCTTCGAGAATTTATTCAATTCATGAATAGTGCAAATAATATATACGAAATAGAGAGAAATTTAAGAATTTCCCGCTATTAAAAACCACAGCAAGCTAAATTCTAATACTTACATCAAGGATGTGCAATAATGTTTATTTTTGTGGTTTTTATACTCTTTTCGAAGAAAATAGTATATTAAGTTTGTGCTGAAGTTTGTAACTCACAGAAGGAAGCTTCGGCGACCCCCAAAAGTTACTGCCAGTATGCTTAGAATGACAATACAAATTGATCTAGCCATGTCCATCTGTCTGTCTGTCTGTATGTATGCAAACTAGTCCCTCAGTTTTTGAGGTATCGTGATAAAACTTTGCACAGAGACTTATTATTCAAAGGGACAGCACATTGGTCGGAACCGGCCATATCGGACCACTATATCTTGTAGCTGCCATACAACTGAAAGTCGGTTTTGGCCATATATCCGATCTTTTCAAAGCTATCGCCTTAAATTTCCTTGAACACTTGAACATCCTTATAACTCATCAATGTCTTAAATTTCAAATCGATTGAGCTATAATTAGCAAAGATGTGCGTCATTAAATATTTCGGAGGTGCAGTTGGCAGAGTGAAAACTGCCTAAAGGTTCCAAAAGAGTATAAAATCTTCGGCACGCCGAAGATAATCCTTCCCCACTTGTTGGTATATATATTTTTAGGGTATATTTGCTTTTTAGTTTAATTAAATCTCGAATTTCCATTTTACGCACTTCATAAATATAGTAAATATGGTGCTTTTCCTATAATTTGGTTTCTTTCCGCTATTTGGCTTATCAATTCGTAATGCAACCTTAACAATAATTTTAGTATTTTATTGTTCACATATCATTCGGTATATTATCGCACCTAATTAGCTGATGATGATAACTGTGTCAAGTGCTCGACATACTCAAAATATTTGTTTGGCCTCTTTCACTCGCTCTAGTTCTCACCCTCTCTCTCTCTCTCTCTCTCTTTCGCGCTTTGTCCGTCTCTTTCGTGGCACAGGAAAGTTGCGTCAACATTTCGCAATCTGATTTTCAGTATTTTTATTTTATTTTTAGTTGTTGTCGATACGTCATTTGGAGATTGGTTCTTTGTTAAGAACTGTAAGCTTTACAGTTACCACAGCCTGAAAACGCACAGCCCTAATTCAACCGAAATTGAGTCAGCAAAGGCAGCAACGACTATAAATACCCAGCAAGTTACGGTTGGGCTTATCAAACTTGTTTCTGGGGGTGGGGGAATTTTATGGTTTATCAAAACACATTTGATACGTATGTATGGCATTATGAAAATTGGTAGCTCTGACTTTTCGGAACTTTTCTAGTGTGTGTTAGTGTGTGTGTGTGTGCTATATCCGGAATTTGTTAGGCTTCCATTTGAGACTGCTTCCGCATAGGCTTCCCCTAGAGTTGCTCTAACTTTGTGCATTTAAGGCTTTGCTACACATTTCCGAATTTGTTTCAGTTTCTGTTTCAGTTGCGCACATTTTTGTTTTGTTTCTTTGCTTGTTACACTTACACACGTGTTTAAATATTTATGCCTTGACAAATGTTGTAAACAATTTCTCACTTTATGCTCGCTTCAGTTGGCTGCTATACTTTGACTTGAGTTCTGTTTTGGTCTGGGAATCGGTTTCGTTTGGTTTGGTTTCGTTTGCTTTTCTAGCCGCAAACAGACAGACAGACAGACAGCAGCTGCTGCCAGTTGCCAGTTGCCAGTTGGCAAAACAACAACCGCTACAATGTCGCGTTACAGGACGTTTGTAATTTTATCGGACATTCGAAACAGTCTCTCGAGTGTCTGAGCTCTTATCTAATCTTATCGCCACCAATTTGCTGGTGGCAAATGCATCAATGAATGTGGCAACTGGCAACCTTGAAAGCTTTGCTTTTCTTTTGATTTTTTGGTAGTGTGTTGAAAGCGTTTGACCAGCATATTTAGTGAGAACTTTACTTGAATGTTTCCCATAATCGATAAGGTATTTACTAGACTTTCCTAACTCAACTAATCGATAAGTTTTTAAGTCCACACCTTTCGACAGTTTTTATGCACTTTATTTCATTTTCTTTTTGATTTCATGTTCAATTCAAGTTTTTTATGCTCGAACCTTCTGCTAAGTATGAATTTATTTTATACCCACCAGATGTGTCACTTTGTTTAATTTTTTGCTATTACGACCACCATATTTAAGTCCTAAGCACTTCAATTAAAATCAGAGCAAAACACATCAATAACAAGTAAGAGTGCTCTAGTCGGGAGTGCCCGACTACGAGATACCCTGAACCCAGTCCTTACAATCATTCATATTAATCTAAACACACACATGCTGCAGTACAAGCAGTTCAAGCAGTGCAAGCGGCTTAAGCAGTTAGCTTGCTTTTTCGCTGAGCCCCACACAATGGAAAGTTAAATCTTAAATAACTTCTGTGTTTATCGTCCGATCTTATTGAAATTTTTGGGGCAAATAATTGTCAATAATATGTGTGACCAAACCAAATTGCAAGGTCGTACCTTCAAAAATGCGTTTTTTAACTTTTGGGGGGTTTGGGGGGTGGTATCCAAAAAGTGAAAAATTTGTTCATGTGTATGCTATTCGAGATTATACATGTCAAATTAGGGGCCTCTAGCTCTTATAACTTGTAAGTTATATCCAAAAAACGCTGGTCTGAAATCGAAATTTATCGATAACTTTTGAACGGGACGAGCTATCGATAAATTTTAATAAACTTGATCTGTCCCGGGATTAGGAGAACTTATGTTCCAAATATGAAGTCTCTAGCTCTTGTAGTCTCTGATATCTGTGTGTTCATACAGACAGACAGACGGACAGACGGACAGACGGACAGACAGACGGACATGGCTAGATCGACTCGGCTGTTGATACTGATCAATAATATATATACTTTATATGGTCGGAGATGCTTCCTTATGCCTGTTACATACTTTTGCACAACTTCATTATACCCTTTTTACCCATTTTTAATGGGTTCAGGGTATAAAAATGCCAATTTGGGTCCCCGCCGCACATTACAAGTGCAACACAAATCTCGCAATATTTTTGCCCTCAACCACAATTAGCTGAGCAATCAACCCACACACACACACACACACACACACAGCCTACCCCACCGCAGCCCGCTTCGATTTGTGTGTGTTGAAATTGCACCACAATATCGTTATAAATTGTTATAAATTTTTTGCATGGCTCCATAAAAGGTCGTCAAAGTTGTTGTCGGCTTTGTTCTGGATGGGGGCGGTCGGATGCTGATTTAAATAAATTATTCTATATGCGTTTTTATTGCATTTAGCCACAGCTCCCCCGAACCATAAAAACTCACACATAATGGATTATTTTTATTTCTTTCTTTTTTTTTTTGCCATAGAATGCTTGAAGTGTTTTTGGAAGGGTGTTCGGTGTGTTTTCTGTGCTACGTAATTGAAGTCGCTCACTTAATTTTGTTTTATGACGTTTGTATATATGTATGTACACTCACATTTATGTATTTCTTTTTTCTCATATCATTCTCACCTGAGCGTAGATTATGCGAATTGCTGTTGTTTTGTTTCTGTGTGTATTCACATGCGGAAAAGACGAATTTGCAACGGAAGTTGCGTGTTACTAACTAAAAAAAAACACATATATATATATATAAATGTAGACAGAGAAATAAAAATAAATTGGTGCTCTTAATTCGATTCAAGTCGAATGATTTTCATGTTTGCCAATTTCATTATGGAAGTTCATTTCCTAGCGATTTGCAACGAAAATTGGAGTGTGATGCGATGGGTGAGAGGAGGCTTATCGATTTGGGCCAGGGTCACTGTTTGGCAATAGTATGATGAATGATGTAATAGCAGTAGATAATCTGAATGATTGACATGGTAAACATAGAGTTCGAGTCATAAAAGGAGTTATGAACTAGACAAGTTTGAGGAAAAGCAAAGAAATTATAGATTTCGGCTCAGAGTCGGGCAAATATGGGGTAGGAAAACAGAGGAGCCTTTCAAGTATTATAGGAATTTGAACATATGATGTGGTGAGTGAAGTCTTGATGTAATCGGGATGAAAATTTACAAGAAATTCTATATAGAAACATGAACTCAAATGGTATTCTTGTAAAAAGATTGGGCACAGAAATAATAGGAAAGACCTTGAAGGAACGTGAAGGAACATTAAATAAATAAATGACATAAGTATTGATATTGGAACCCTGAATTTAATGTGCAGCTCATTAAGTTGGAAGCAATTGAGAAAACATTACTTAAGACATGTAGATAAGTATATGTTTATTCGCAATATCTCGCATTAACTTAACTATCTAATTTTCTCTAGCACTTAAAGACAGTGCCATTAATTAGCGACTTCATTCAGCCTTTACCCCCAAAACTAATCAAGTCAAGTGCTGACACTAATTTCGAACCTATGCCAAGCATAATCGTAGTGCCAGCTAGCCTAGACGGACAACTTGCTGGCTGACTTCCTGTGTACCCTGGCTATCTGGTTAAGTACACCCTAAACTGACTCGAGCCGACCAAAAAGTTAATAGCTCTCCTGCCGCACACAACCCAGCAACGTAATGAACCACTTAGGCCGAGGGTGGTGCTCGCTCGCACCACCTGACAGACCGACCACGCAGCTAAGCAGTTGCCACATGCCTTCAGTCAATGCCTTCAGTCCGTGCAGCATAAATCATCTTGGCGGTACTTGGACACGTGCCGGCAGCCATTACCTTTCAGTCGTGCCCCTGCCCCTGCCCCTTACCCTGTCCCTGCCCCTGCCACTTGTCGGTTTTGGACACAACCCTCCACCGCCTAAGCCAATTGTCAGTGGGGCAGGTTCAAGTCAACTGTTTTTCTTTTGCCAGCTGCTTCTAGAGGTTTTTTTTATGACGGTTTTGCTCAGCTTTGAGTCGGCAGGGCTTTCCCCTTCGAAAGTGGAGCCTTCCACATGTGCGGGTTGCTTCTTCTTTTTTGTTGTTGTCATGTTGTATGTTGTATGTTTCACTGTCTGTCCGTTCGTCTCCATCTCCATCTCAGTCTGCGCTGTCTGCTGTCATTGCCTTTTCATATTGCACGCATTTTCACGCGCTTTTCTCCGCTTCGTTGGGCAGCAGGCAAGCGAAAGGAAAGTAGGAAGCAAGTAAAGCAATGCCAATGGCTTTTCAGCATTACTTCTTAATATGCCCAGCACTTTATTTTGGGCCTGAGTGATTTTCTTTGTTTTCTCTTCGGTTTCTTTTTTTGTTTTCTTCCACAAAGCGCAAAACACATTTGATGAAGTTTTACGACCGCTCATAAAGTTGACTTCTCTCTGCTGTCAGTTATTAAATTTCCATCTTTTACCATATTTCTCCATTTGTCTGTGGCGTTGGGGGCGGTGGGGCAGGTCCAGCCTTTATCGTCTTATGGCCTTACCTTCTCAAGCAGCTGCTCGGCGTGTAAAGGCACTGAAATGGGATTTTCTTCTGCGGCCAGTTGCTGCATCGTAAAATGAGTGTTCCAGTTGAAAAAGCGTGCGACTAGGAGTTACCATGTGCTTAGCAGTTACTAAATACCATGTACCTAGGAAATACCAGGAAGTGCTGATAAGGTACATAGAAATAAGCGTGAAACCTGGAATCATAGTAAAGTTGCATTGAAGTTAACATACACATAGCAGTTACCTTGTACTTTGGTGATTTAGTGCTCCCAAAAGTACCTAGTAACAATGTGCCTAGTTTACCATGTACCTAGGATTTATCATGTACCAAGCAGATAGCATGTACCTTGTTATCCGAACATCCCAAAACATTATTGTATTGACTTAAGTGGAAGAAAATATTACAAATTGCCAAGAGCTGGTTAGCTATTATAAAACCTGAGATCAATGAGTCTACTTTTGGTACTGCTTAAGCATGCATATACTTACATAATGTTTATAAGCTTACCTTTGGCTGGTAACATATTTGATCATTCCCTCTCAATCGTTTTATGGCTACAGGGTACACATACTTATACTTAAGTGGCTAAGAAAATGAATTATCTCTCAACGCGATTGGCTTTTTCTCGCAGTGCACGCAAATTGATTGCATTAACTTTTAAGCAAGGCCTCAATTAAATTTTAAGCCCCAACTACTCGCCACAGCACTCGCCGTAAAAGATGTTTAAAGTGAACAAGATTTAAAAACCAAAACAAAAAACAAACCAAAACAAAACGCATCCAAAAATTTGAAACCAAAAAATACAAAACCAAAAAAACACAAAGCACAAAGCAAATACAAATCAGCAATCAGCGCCACGTCAAGCAGTCAATCCATCAATCAAGAATCAGCCTAATGCCCACAAAGAGTAGCAGCAGCAACAACAACAACAACAACATGCTGAAAATACATCTGCTGGAGCAGGTCGTCAACACGGACAGCGTCTGCGAGAATGCTGCCCAGGAGCTGTCACCCAAGCGCAAAGTGGCCATCGCTGCGGGTGGCGGAGGAGGCGGTGGCAGCTCCTCCTCCTCGAGGAGCACCCCAACGGTTTCGGCCACCTCATCGCCGCACCACCAGCCGACGCCACCGCAGCGTCACATCCACCCGGCGGCTGCGGTTGCAGCTGGCAAATGCTTCAGCCAGGGATCCTCACCAGCCGGGTAGGTGTAAACAAAACAGTTACATAGTTACACATTTATGTGTATATATACACACAACACAACACACAGCACACACACACGTTGCAAGCAGTGCAAGCAGTTTATACATTGAGTCTGCTTCCTCACTATGACAAATTTAATGCGAAGCAACTTTTGTGTTTATTGTCCGCTCTTTATGGGCATCAAATTGACAATATACAGTATGAGCAAAACAAATTGCAAGCTCATATCTTCAAAAAGGGAGTGTTTTACACTATTTGGGGGCGGCATCCAAAAAGTCAAATATGTTCTACATGTGTGTGCTATTCGAGATTATACATACCAAATTTGATGCCTCTAGCTCTTATAACTTTCAAGTTATGGGCAATAAACACTTGTCTGAAATCGAAATGTATCGATAACACTTATCGATAAATTAAACAAACTCAATCTGACCAGGGACTACGTGAACTTATATTGCAAAAATTAAGTCTCAGTGAATATTATATAAATCAAATGAAAATGCTCATTTCAATATGAATTTTTACCAATTAAAGTTATTCTTACAGCATGTGCAATCGCTTTATGTTTTAGTTTTTCTGTGTGCAAAACTGTGCAACTTATCGAAACGTTTAAAAGGGCATTGCATTTCCGCTAACTTGGCCAGTTGGGGGCACGTTTGTCGCAATATGGCGCTCTGACAAATTGCATGATGGATGAGATGCCTAAAAACTAACAAAAACAAATAAAAACGCTTTCCCCGGTGGTCGTTGTCTATCTCTTTCTCTCATAGCGCATTTTGTCGCATACCTTTGGTTTTTGTGGCCATCATAATGAATGCATTGCCAACCAACCACGTTGCCACCGCTTGTTGCCACTTGCCACATGCATTTGTTGTTGTTGCTGCTTCTTTCCATCGCTTGCCAAAACAAATTTCACCGCAATTCTGTTGTCTCAATGATTTTGCCAAAGTTTCTTTGCTGTCAATTTTCTTTTGCGCTGGCTTTCTGCTTCAGCTGCAATCCAAGATGTAATAACGCAACACAAGTAACTAACTACTTATTGTTTACAGCTGCAGTGTTTGGTAAAGGGGGAAAGGGAGGGGGGGGGGGCTTTACCACTAATGAACTGCAATTTGCTCTGTAAACAAGGTGTGACGTCAGTGGTTTTAAATTGCAGTGCAGTGCTTTTGATTAACTGGATTCTTTCACGATATTATAGAATTGTCAGCAGAGTGAGCCGAATTACGTGATGAAGTCGCGCATTCGATCTATGGTGAATTTAACTGTTACATCTGTGATTACATGCTGGTACATCTGTGAATAATGCTGCGTATACTTGCTATAGGCTTATTTCTTTTCACTTGTGCCTTACAAAATACGAGTTCTACTCAGATTGATGTTCGGATCTTGCAATTTAGATTGAATACGTCTTCAATGGGTATTTATTAGATATCCTTTTATTTTTAAGTTTACGTAATCGTTAACATCCAAAATACAATTTAGTTAAAAGGGAACAGTTTATTTATTTGCTAAAATTTCTTACTGTATTATTCTCGATCTCACATCTAAAGCCCTTTCTTTTATGTTTTCGACTTCAACTTACACTCCAACTAGACTGAAGTAAAGTCTTAATTAGTCTTTTTTACATACATACATATATTTGAGCTTTACTTGTGAGCTTTTTCGAATTTAAAATTCCAATTTAAGGCAGCCATTATAAATCATCAATTGCTATCTCCACACCCTATCTTTATGTTGTTGGCCTGGCAACAAACAATAGCTAAAATTGGTGTCTTTTTTTCTTCACTTTTTTTTTGTGATAAAGCTTTAAAGCTGTTTATGACTGTGCGTTCCATTATAATCCCATTTATTGTTGTCCATTCTCTCTGGTGCTTGCATCAGTTCTTTTTAGACATGTTTCAACTTGAATTTGTTTTCGCTTGTGCCACTCCAACTCGTTGCCTCTCTTTCGCACACTCTATTGGCGTCTCTTTCGCTCGGTCTTAGTTACACTTCTTGCCCTTCACTTGCACCTGCCACAAGTTGTCAGGAATTGCGCTGCGCTTCATTTTGCACGAGTATCTCTTACCCACTAGTCTTCCCTTTCCTCTTTCCTTTTCCACTTTTATACACACCCATCATCTGTGGCTTTTCTTTGTTGTTCTTTTTATACCCTGAACCCATTAAGAATGGGTAAAAAGGGTATAATGAAGTTGTGCACAAGTATGTAACAGGCATAAGGAAGCATCTCCGACCATATAAAGTATATATATTATTGATCAGTATCAACAGCCGAGTCGATCTAGCCATGTCCGTCTGTCTGTCCGTCTGTCCGTCTGTATGAACACACAGATATCAGAGACTACAAGAGCTAGAGACTTCATATTTGGAACATAAGTTCTCCTAATCCCGGGACAGATCAAGTTTATTTCATTTGATCGATAACTCGTACCGTTTAAAAGTTATCGATAAATTTCGATTTCAGACTAGAGCTTTTGGGACATAACTTCAAAGTTATAAGAGCTAGAGGCCCCAAATTTGGCATGTATAATCTCGAATAGCATACACATGTAACAAATATTTCACTTGCAATTTGGTTTGGTCACACATATTATTGACAATTGTTTGCCACAAAATTTCAATAAGATCGGACAATAAACATAGAAGTTATTTAAGATTTAACTTTCCATTGTGTGGGGCTCAGCGAAAAGCAAGCTAACTGCTTATACCGCATGCACTGCTTGCAGTATGTGTGTGCTTGTATGTATGAACACTATTAGGCAAGTATTAATGGAAGTCAGAACTGGGTTCAGGGTATCTCGTAGTCGGGCACTCCCGACTAGAGCCCTCTTACTTGTTTTTTTCTTCTTTTATGCTGGTTATGTATCTCATATTTTGTTTTGCTCGTTTCGCCTTATTGTTATTTGTAATTCTTTGCTTGTTATTTTCGCATTAGAGACTTGGAATTGATACCTGACTAAAGAATGTGTGTGTGTGTGTGTGTGTGTGTGTGTGTGTGTGTGTGTGTGTGTGTGTGTGTGTGTGTGTGTGTGTGTGAGGGGGATATATGTATGTATGCTTAGTACGTTCCCCCCCTGAAAAGGGAAATCTTCAACAATGCTGCTGCTGTTCGCGCCTGTGGGCGGGGGGCACATTTGTAAATAATTATTATACCAAGTCGCACAAAGAAAAATAATTTTCATTTTGTTGTTTTTTCTTTTTTAGTAGAGCTTGAGGGCCTTGCTAATGTCCCGCTACAATGTCTTCCGCTTTCCTTTGCCCCTGCCCCCACCTGAACTTGACAATCAAAAGGGATTTTCGTTTCTTTTCGTTTCGCTGGCTTTCATTTGTTTATCTGCCACCCACACAAAACACAACGACAAAGTAATTTTCAAAACATAAACACTTCCGCTGCTTAACACCCTACCCTAACCTGGGCGGTTTGCAACTCTTTTGGTCTTCTGGTCTATTTTTACTTAGTTACTTGGCAGGGCTTAGGCTGTCGCTGTTTCTTTTTTCTGTGCTCTTACTCTTTGGTTTATTTATGCATTAGCTTGACGGCAATTTTGATTTATGTGACCCAGAGAATGTGGCTCCAGCTATCTATCTATCTAAATCTCTGGCAGCTCTCGAGCTCTCGATCTCCATTTCGTTTGCTGCCGGTTAGTCGACCTCAAAACGCTGCCAGAGACAGTTAGCCCAGTTAGCCGGCATTCAGTCAGTTGGTCACTCCAACTAAGAGTTGGGATCATCTTAACAATTTGGCCAGCTGTGTATTCGACAATTTCAATGGCATTTACAAGCTAATTTATATGCAAAACGCGTGAGCCAAATAACTGACCAACAACAACAATGACAACACTAACAATAGCAGTAGAAACGATGACAAGAACAATCAGCTGACTTGGCCAGATCATTTATCACTATTCAATTTTGTGTGTGTATTTCATGCTTGCTCCTTGGTGTTGCTGTTTATACCCTGTACTTATAAAATGTGCAAAAGGGCGGGTATTCTAATTTTTAGACAATATTTTGATCAAGTGTAGGTACAAGTTTTGATCTCTCGGGGCTATAAGTTTATCACTACCATAACTTTCTAAGAACTGAACCGATTTCCAAAAGCAGAAACTTTTTGATTATGGTTTTATCAATTTTTTTTAAATTTTATACAGGAAAATCAATTGAAACTGTGAATTAAAGAAAAATGGTTAATATAAAATAGTATGTTCAATTTAAAAGTGTATATTATGATAGTAAATTATCTGCAAGTATTTAAATTTAACAATTTGTTCAAGTTGCAATAGGTAGTCTGGATTAATTAATCTGGACTTTAATTTAAAAATACAATTGTTGTTAAATTTGACGCCAAGTATCACATCTAGACTTATACCCTATCAATCTTTGAGTTACATATTTTTCCCGTTGACTTTTGGCATTCTAACAAGCAAGGCTTTCAGCTTATTGAAGTCTCAAGCATTATCTACAGGTTATCTGTTAGTCGATCATTCATATTCATATCACTATTATATGTTGCTTATCTCTCTCCCTCTCCCCCTCTCTCTTCTCTCTTTCTCCGTCTGGTATGCGATACATTATTTAATACGCTTTGCAATCATCTCGACACGCAACTAAAGTTTCGCTTACACTTTGTGGGTGGCTCGTTCGGCACGAACTCTTGTTGACCAGGTTGAGAGTGGTGCGAGTGGTTGGTTGGATGGATGGATGGTGGTGCAATGCATTTGGAAATTGCTGGTAGTCAGGTAGCGGACAGCCGACAGTCAACTGCGGGGATGAGCCAATTGGAGCGCTAGAAATCGCTAGAAAATTGCAATTTGAATGAACTAGTTCATGGTGTTGAACCACGACGAACTCAATAGCCGAACTAGTCCACAGCCGGACACCTGATGGAAGACTCTCCTCTCGACAGCACGTGACAACTGAAGCTACAGTTTTGCACCTGACAGGGCCGCTCAGCTAGGCTAACCAGCTCGTCTCGGCCATGGCTAAAACTCGCCTTGGCTTATTTATGCCACGGCACGAGGAGGGGGAGGAGGAGCAGGAGGAGGCAAAGTCTCTGGAGTCCAAGTGTAGCTGACGGTAGGCATTTCTGTGGGCGTTGGGGGCATGGCTGCGTACGTGATTCTTGAGCAATTGCCACAACTGTCTTCGGCCTGTGGTGTTGGCACAAACAAAAATCGATCAAAAAGAAGCAGTTAAGACGACATGGACACTAGATACCCTGTATCGAACAGGGGAGCGCTTAAAGTGAAGCATGCACATGTGCTTATAAATTAAGATCTTAACTCTTGCAGAGTTGTTTGGCTTGAAAATCAGTTCAGTTTTGACACAAATATGGTTTTACTAGCATATCATAACAAATTACTAAATTAATTCTTATGAAAAATAAGTAAAACAATTATTGTAATAATAAACAAATGTTTGGAATATTTAGAAATTACTTACTGTACTAATTTTATACTATATTTTATAACCTACGTATTGATAACTTAGATCTTAACATAAAAGAAGCTAAATGTGAGAAAATTAATACCGAAGACATATGAATAATGACCATGGTATGCATTCTCTATAAAAATGTATTCACTTTTGCTTCATGCTTAAGATAACAGAAATTCTAATTTATATACTACTCGTATAGCCAATAAATGAACCCCTTCGCCTGTTGAGTACAGGGTATTTTCACGTAAGCTGAAATTATTGCATTACGCCAAATCTAGATAAAGAATTTTCAAGTTATTTTCTATGAACAATCAGCAACGGGGCGATAAACTTGCCAGCCAAGAGCCCCACCCTGAGGGCTGCTCTAACGGTAACTTCGGCACTTCAAGAGTGTCGTGCCTGTCAGCTTTCAAGAGACTACAATAACAACAATAACAATAGCAACAACAAAAGCTGCCAACTGGCAAATATCGAGAGCCAAGTTCAAGAAACCAGAAAACGGTCAAAACGATTCACGAATCGCGATACTCCATCATAAATCGATGAATACAGGAAACGAGTTTTGCAATCGGCAGCGGCACAGATCAATGGGTATTACGAATTGTTAAGCCGCATAATCGCTCCAAATTTTCAAATTTATTAGCTCTGGCAATGGGTGGGGCTGGGTGCAGGAGGGGGGGTGGGGGGCACACAAATAGACCAACGACAAATGTCGCATATGAAGTTCAAAGATGCTGACAACAATTAAATTAAAGTCACGCCAGAGGAAAATCAATAAAAAGAAAGAGCAGAGAGCCTGTGGCATCAGTGGCCCTCAGGGAGTAGAAAGAGGGGAGAGTAGGGGGCAGCTAGGGAGCTGCTCTGGCTTGTCATTTTCCATGCCAGTGAACCGGACCTGGGCACTGTCTGCCCCAGCCTGTTGCACAAACAAACACGCTCACAAATGTGCCTAATTGGAGCCTGGGGGCCAAGGCTCCAACTGCTACCTCCTCGCCCACACTCCCCTCGTGGGCGTCACCCGAAAAAGGTGCCAAGACAACGCTGTGCCATATTCCAATCTCCTATCTCCTATCTCGTATCGACCCGATTCCCATTTGGCTCCAACTGTGTCGAAAGTCAATTTCGCAGCTTGACGCTAATTTATGCTGCGGCCATTCATTTCCCATTGGTCAGAGAGATGAAGTCAGGTGTACTATAGCCCCCCTTTTGTTAATGGGTCCATTCTTGGGCCTTAGGTTTGGCAGCTGATGTAACTTTTGTTTTCTTTGACATACAAAAACTGCCTCTTTTGTTTATTGTTTGCTGTTTTGTTTGTTGTCAGTCGCACAATTATGCAAAAGCGAAATATTGTAAAGGCACATCCCAATCTGTCTGTCTCTCTTCTCACTCCTCTCTCTCTCCCTCTCCCTTTAGCTGTCTTTCTGTCTGTCAAATGAGGCCAATAAATGTGTGCTCGAAATGAGAAAAGAGTGAAGCTGGCTGCTTATGAGTTATGCATGAGCTTTATTATACACTGTAACCAACAAAATGGGTGTCATTTTGTTAGACAATTGTATATATATCGTATATGTATATGATCTTTAATAACACTAAAGAACATAACGAATGACAATCAATATTTCTATTAGAATATATTAATAATCGCATAATAACGATATAATGTAGTATCCAATATTGACAATGCTGCGAATTCCATTTATAACATTTTAATCGATTATATTTGAGACTATCTATATTTGTTTCTGAAATATATTTATTTAATTTTTCTATTAAATATTAAATATTTATTTAAATTTTTCCAATTATGGCAATAAACTGCAGATATAACTTTTAAATACAACTACTTATTGGGGATTTTATCAACTGATATATTTTAATAGTTATCCACAAATATTTTTCCATAAAAAACCACTTTATAGGGTATTCATTAGTTGAGCACTTACGACTTTGGGGACTTTGGGCACAACCCACTTTGGGATTGCATATTGAATGCATGTTGTGTGTGTGTTTTTGGCAATTAGGAAAATTGATATTTGGTTCGAGCATTGAACTAAACTAATGGGTGATTGACTTGAATAGAACTTTGGGAATAGAACACATATGAAATAGATGAGAATAAGGTAGATGGCATTAGAGCCTCTATGATTTATTGCTGAGAACACTCAGTTATTGCTTTAAGTAAGCCTACATAACAAATTTTATACAGCCAACATCGTCGTAAAAATCAAGGAAAATCCCATAAAAAATGCTGGAATCAAAAAAAATCATGGAAGAAAAAAACCATTCATTACTCAGACAAATACGAGTATGAGTAGTGCACTCATTTGCTATTCAAGCGCTATTCAAGAAAAGAAAAAAAGTTTCTTTCAGCTCACTTCACTTTGCATCTGCAAATGCAATGCGAACTGCTGCAACTGTAAGTTTGTAGCTTGTTGTATCTTGTGTCTTGTGTCTTGTATCTTGTGTCTTGTATCTTGTATCATGCAGTCGACGTCAGCAGCTCCACTGGTAACCCAATTACAAGCAGGCAGCGTAAATAAATTTGTTTTTGTAGTGTTTCTCTTATGCAGCAGACAAATTGCCAAGAAAAACACTTTGAACAACAAGTGTTCGCAATTCAGCTAAGGGCCAAGTCATAGCCACAAAAGGGGGCAGACGCAGATGAAAAACATTTGTTATTTGACACTGAAGCAGCAGCAGGCAGTACAAGAAGAAGAAGAAGAACAAGAAGAAGAAGCAGTAGTACAAGAAGAGGAAGCAGAGTGAAGAACGTTGAGCAAATGTTTATGAATTATTAATTGGAAATTGCAGACAAGAGGCACTGAGAACGCAATGGAGTCTATCAGTCTATCAGCAGAGTTGTAAAAGTTAAAATCACTTGTACAACTTTTACATTTTTGCCTTGAATGACATTTTGTGGTTGAAGTTGTAAATACCCTGCAAACATTAAAAACGGGGTAAGGCAAGGGTATATTAACATAAATGGAAAGAAAAACAATATGTAGAAGCTATTTAACTGAAAATATTCTTGATAGAACTTCTATCGTAAAAAGAAACAATTTCAAATTAAAGTTATAAACATATAAACTAAGGGAAGAAACTAATTAAGTAGTTAAATAACGAGGCATTGATTATCCAAATTCTTTTGATTTTCTTAAAGTTAACACAAATTAATGGAAATGATCTAATAATTGCAATAACAATCGATTTGAAATTAACAGCAAAAGCTTGTGTATTAAAGAAGTTCTTATCTGTTTGCAGGGTATCTGCTAGAGCATATTTGTTGCCTTGTTGTCTGTTTGTTGTTCGTTGGCTGGTCTGTGCTATATGCAAATACACCGAATTGATGTGGCAGACATTTTTCTATGCCTCAAAGTTTGACAACTTCAAATGAAATATTTTTGGTTTGTGGCTTTGTTTTTCATAATTTTTTTTTGGTGGCACTCTGTCACAGCGAGAAGCTGCAGCTAGAGCTTTTAAGTGAAAAGTTGGAAAACGCTTTGAAATTGAGTTTTCCGGGCGCAGCTGCTGGGGGAGATTGGGGATATGGGGGAGGGGGTTGTGTGGGTCAAGTGCCAGATCAACTGGCGCCCGAAATGTTAAGCAAGTTAATTGCATTTGCAATCGCGCGACTTGAAACTGCAAACTGCAACAATAGTACAAAACTGGAAACCGACAAGCGACAACCGGCAAACAGCCAACTGCAAATAGCAAAGTTTTTTTCGCTTGTTTTTTTGTTGTTGTTTGTATATCAGTCAGTGGGTCAAAAGCAGCCGCCACTTTCAGAGTTTTTGGCATGCGACGGCGCCGTTATGTTGTTGTTGTTGTAGCTAAATGCTATTGGCAGCGTACCAAAAATAGTTGCTGCTGCCAGTTGGCTGATTGAGCTACCCAGACAGATAACGCAGACAACACTCGCATCACAACTAAACATCTACAGCTACTGTTTACAGTTGTGCGCAGCTAAATAGAAACGATTGTGCGACAAATACCCTTGAAGTTTGCATCAATGAGTGGAGTATGTTAAACAATAGAATAGACACTTCTATGTAGCTTAAGAAGAGAACAGTGAATGAATACATGATTCCCAATGGGTAAATAGGACTAAATGATTGTCGAATTGGAGCATTCGATTAATACAAGACAGTTAAAGGTACTTTACCTTTGCTAAATTGGGGCTAGTGTAATGAGCTTTGAGCTCTGAACTTTGAGTCTTTGTTATTCAGAGTTAATGCAACGAAAATAGTCTTTCTTCAAGTGCGAAGTTCTTTCCTGCTACTCTTAGGAGCTTTGAAAGCTGCTTTTAAGATCGTTAACTCTTAAATTGGAAGTAAAAAGATGCAATACGTAACGTTTATGAGCATTTGAAGAATATTTATTAAAACTAAGGTTTCGGGAGCTTGAACTCCTAATTCTATAGTTTTTATTTCAAATTATCGCTGTACTAACACACCAACGCCTATTTTTGAAGCTAGTATATCAGCTTTTCAGTTTAGATTGGCCCATGCCTGAAACTTCTATTCACGCTTAAAGCTGATATTCAATCAAACAAACTGTAATTTTACTTCAACTTAAATGCCCACCACACTCTATTCTGCAGGGCATTACTTCAGCCATATAACTGGTTTTGTTGTGTTTTGATATTTGGTCGCTCTTTGTTTGGCTCCTCCGGCTTTACACTTTGGCGATCCGCGAAGATCTCGCGCGTTAAGATAGCGACTACTAAAGTGAGACCAAATGAGGGGCAGTTTAAATGATTGCCACGCAAATTTATGTAAATATGCAAATCGCTGGCGAATTGGAAGGCGAAAAAGGGCAGCGGAATAGCCGATCAAACCGAACAAAAGAAAGTCAAGAGTTGGCGGCCAAGTTCATTGTGCACATTTAAGCGGACCAATCAAGGTCGCAACTAATTATGAAATTTACAATATGCCCGGACAGAAGATGACACTTGCAAAGCAGAGCAAGAAGAAGATACTATGGATAAACAAACGGGGCGTATACGTAATGCGTGCATCAAATTGAATTCGTGCTGCATGCAATCGTCAGGCAAGTGGAAAAACTTTCGTTTTCAACGCCAACTGAACTTGCAGGCAGCATTAACTAAGCTGAGTCTTAGCCTCAGCCTCAGTGCCAGAATAGTTTTAGCCTCGGCATTCTTTATGGGCACAATTAAATAGCCGCTTAGTTAATTTATCTAACTGAACGCGCAGCTCTCAAGAGGCAGCTCGACTTTTAATTGGCTATGCTTAATGCAAAGAGTCATTAACGCCCAATTAAATCGAGCCGGTTGATAAATACAAATTCTAAATTCGTATTTGCAATTAAAAGCAAAAGCAAAAGGTTTTCAATTTCAAGTCACTTTCATTTAAGGCGAATTCAAGCCTAGTCTAGTCTAGTCTAGTCTAGTCTGTCAGCTGTCTAGGGTTCAACACTCGTCTGTCCGTCTGTCTGGCTGGCTGACAAACCTACTGCAGTCTGTTGGCCATTTTGGTTGCTTTGGCTAATTACGTGTTGCACTGCTGTCTCTTTCAATTTTCGTCGCACAATTTTGTTGCATTCATTTGTCGGCCATAAAAGTCGCCGTCAACGCCAAATGCGCCAAATTTACAAAAGCTGCTTTACCATATTCTCAAATGAGCTGCAAATATTTGTCGTATTTCTACAGAGGTTCGCTTTTTATTTATTTGAGATACGCTTTCCACTGGGGTCTTCAAGTTGGCTGTATTAATATGACTAATATGAATATATAGTAAGTGAATATCTATAGTAATAGCAAGCAATAAGTCAATAAGACCTTTAAGCTTTGTTCTAGTTTTAGTGTTGGTAAGCGGTGTAATTTTACTAGCTCAAAGCTTTTTATAATACTGATAGAAAGGGAGAAGCATGCCAAGAATAAGTTTCTCTGTAACTACTGATTAAATATGCATAAACGTACTTAAATTTGAACGCACTTAAAACTGTTTTTGTTTCATATACTTTGTTTTTCAAAACCAAAAGAGCTTTCAGTTTTGAGATTATTTGACAACTCTTACTTATATATATGGAACTACTTGATAGAGTTCGAGAAACTTGGTTGAGCTCTTAACTTTAAGTAAACCTTAATATTGTGACAGAAACTTTGACAGCAAGAGTATTCAAACCACAATGCACTCAAAACTGTTTTCATTTCATATATTTTTTGTCTTCTAAGCAGCCACATTTTTGCACACACACACACACAGTTGCAGCTTTCGAGTCTCAGCTGCAATTCCCTCAAGTTGCTTATCTAATGTGGCCCGAGACGAGGTGGGCGTGGTTGGGTCGCCTTTTTGAATCAACAAGTAAATCATATGCGCATTGTGGATGACGTCAATTTTGAAATTCAAATTGAACGACTGCCTGGGGAGCTGAAAGCATAAATGAGACAGAGAGAGAGAGAGAGAGAGAGAGAGAGAGAGGGGGAGAGCGAGGGTATATAGTCTATACACGCATATATAGTCCAGTTGTGGTTCAGTTTCAGTTTCAGTGTCAGCGTCTTCATCTCTCACTCGGAGCTCATTTGGAGGAGCATTTTGTATGCTATTATTGTATCGCCTGTGGCTGCATTACAAACTCAATGGCGCCGACGCCGATGCCGCAGCTCATCAGCAATTCAATTGCCAGGGGAGTCGCAGAGCTTAAGGAACACGCCCCCACGTGCCAGAAACTTGTATGCGACTGATTCGATTATCGACTGTGCTTTGATTTTCAACACTAATTCCAGAGAGAGAGAGAGAGCTGAGTAACGACATTAAAGTGCGATCTCTAAAGTGTTGATGGGATCTGGTCTGCAGATCGCCCCGGGGCACTCTGCAATGGCCTCCAATAAAAAAGCTGTTGTCGCACTCGCATTATCAAGTTTTCAATCTCTGCCTAGCAAATTTTCCATCACATTTGTTTTTTTGGTTTTTTTGTTCAACTCTTTAAAGTTAAGCAATAACAATGTGTTCCAGACATAAATGTATACCATTAGTGGGTTCTAGTTGCTGCAGAGACAACAGCTTTAGTGTGCCATTGTGTGCTGTGTCGGCACAGTGGGTTAAGAATAGCATTTACCAAAAAAAGGAATTGACAAAAGTATTTGTGTATTTATGTATAAAATGCTTAGGTGCTTAGGAATTGCTGACTTTGGCCTAAAAGCTAAGGATAATGCTTATCACTTTGGGCTTAGAAATCTGTAGAATATGTTAGTTTATAAAACAATCTCATTCTTAAAAGCTGGTAGAGCTCTTCATATATCTTGATTTTTGAATTGTCTAGCTTTTTTAACAAAAACTTCTTAGTTATTCCACAGACTTAAGAATGTTTTTTATCCATTAACAATAGTTTGCTTTTCTCATGGGAATTTGTATTTAAGCTATCTGCAAAAGATCACCAAACGCGCTTAAAGAATGATAGCTTAGATAAAAGCTTAAGCAGGCTTACATATTATTGAAAAAGCCATGCTAAATGATAATTGACCGTGGTGATATTATATAATTTTATTGTTTGCCCCACTGTGCCAGACCAAAACGTATTCCAGCTTGTTAGCTTTTGATAAAGCTCTTCTGAGCGATTCTTTTGCTGCACATGGCTCAATTTATAGACTTGGTTTGCCTACCAAGTAAGTTTGCTCCACAGTGCTTGGCAACTCACTTCGACAACCCATGCTCCACACACACACACACACACACTCGCACGACTTCTCCAAAGTTTTTGTCTACTTTTGGCGGCGTCTCCCATCGCCATCGCCATCGCCAGCCTCATTCCCAGGGCGTCGAGTTATTACATAGATTTTGTAGCATTTTGTGCCCAAAATGTATGGCACTCACAGTGCCGGCGAGATACATGATATAGACTTTTTGCTTTTACAACAACCACAACAGCAACAGCAACAGCAACAACAACAACAACAACAGCAGCTGGAAGGGAAGCAGGATGACATATTTACGATTCCTCGACGGCAGCTTAACGCTTGCAACTATGTATTTATGGGGCAGGGCCAAGTTTTGGGTGATTTTCGAAAGTGCAGGGCGGAAAGTGCAACTATGAAATATTTTGGGACGTTTTTGGTAAAAGGGAGATTATTACCCGATGCCAAAATATAATTTCCTCACTATAAAAACTTTTGCAAGTTTGGCATAAAAACAACAACAAAAAAAAATGGAAAATAAAACTGCCTCAAGAATTATGAAAAATGCTGCGGCAAAAGCGAGAGAAAAATGCGAGAAATGAAAATGGCGTGCGGCACGAAAATGTGCAATGAAAATATAAAAAAGAAAAACAACACTGCAAACAGAAATAAAATAAAATTGTACAAAAAAACGCGGTGTGTAAAAATTGCCTGGGGTTACATTTTTAGCAGGCAGCCTCGCAGACAAGACTGCAAATTGTCTGACCAGCAGTTGGGGCTACGCTCGAGGGGCGTGGCAGGGGCGGGGGGCGGTGGTTGGGGCGGAGTCGGGAATAACAGCGAGTGCAATAAACGGAAAAGTGTCTGTGGACGTTGCCGGTATGCTGTGAGAGCACTTTTAGCAGCCACTGTACTGTACACTGTACACTGGCCCCATTGTTGGTTCGGCTGGGCTGTTTTGTTTACTGGACGTCGCCGCCGCTTTGTAGGCATTTTCGTTTCGATATTGTTTTTTATCGCATTTTATTTCGCCTGGCAAACAGATGAACAAAATAAATACATACATATTTAGTAGTAGTTGGCTGGAAAATGTGTTGTTGCGGCGCTATGTGTAAATAAAACGCTTTAATTGTAACGCTCGCCAAACCATTTTTTTTTTTTGAATTAAAGATAAATATTTGTACTCTTGTGAATTTGACAGGCGATACAATTTTGTGTATGTATACATTTTGTTTTTAGCCAATTTTTTCCATTATTTATTATGAGGCGATGGAAGAAAAAAACATAACGCTCTGGATTTATGCATGTGCATTTTAATGCGCTTTTATTGGAGAAGGCATTTTGCAATGCATTTTTAAAACCACTAATTTGTCAGCAGTCGCACGTGTAAAATTTGTTTGGAGACAATCGGCAAATTGAATTTTCCACGAATGTGCAATTTAATTGCTAATAATAACCGTAAGAATAATGTTTGCAATTAAGGCAGCAAATTTCAAATCACTGCAAAAAAAACACAATTAAAATGAACTGTCGCAGCCATTGAAATAATGCAGGTGGCGCCAATGTAATTGAAACTGTATCATATATATGTATGCATATATATTTATATATATATAAAGCTAGCTTCAGATGCCACAGACTAAAGTTATAAACTGCATTTAATTTGCTGTGCTATAAGTGTTGCAATATTTACAATTTTCCTTTGCAAGTTCAATTCCAATTAGGATTCGCATTCGACTCCAACTTCGCTACAATTATTTCAAATTATGTTGGCAGCTGCTCAAGTTACGCTGGATTAGAGGCAGATTGTGTCTAACATTTTAGCCAAATTTGCCAACACGAACGGCTAATTTGACACGAGGGTCGCTTGTCGAGTTGCAAATTTGAGTGTTGACCCGTCGGCGTTTTGGGTGCCTGATTAATAGTCACGTGTTGGCGACTAATAACTGGCCATAAATTGCGGCTGGCTGGCTGACTGGCTAACAGTGCAAGTGTTGGCCAATTAGCGACCCAAATTGCACACAGCCACTTGCCACTTGCCAAGTCTGACGAAAGCGAGCCCAAATGCAAATGCCGGACACCAATTAACAGTTTTACAGGAACTACATCATTGCGAGGTGGCAGTTGATAAACTGCAGGGCTGTTAACTACATTTCTAACAGGTGCTAAGTGGCAGCACTTATATAAGATTATAAAAGACGCGCAATGGATTGGAAAAGGGAACTAATCAAACTTTTAGAGACAAGCGTGATCGCTCAGGAGATACCCTGGTGGCAGGCCTTTAAGTAAGAACTTAAGGTATTTAAATATTCCAGATACATAATATTATATTATATTATATTTATTCACCATTTACTATCTTAAGATATTGGGGTAATTAGTTGTTGTTAGATTTGGAGTTGAAGTTTCTTAAGTCGTAGTTTGCAGAATAATAAAAATCACATTTAAATTGAAGAATTATCTTCAAATATCAATTATATTTATCAATATATTTATCACCATTTACTATCTTAAGATATTGGGGTAATTAGTTGTTGTTAGATTTGGAGTTGAAGTTTCTTAAATAGTAGTTTTCAGAATAATAAAAATCACATTTAAATTGAAGAACTATCTTCTTAAAACAAGTTTTCTCTAATCCAAAATAAACTGCGGAAATTAGCTAAGTTAATTTGACTCCAAAATACGTTTAATAAAAAAGGAGAATAAGTTATAATTTCCTTACTTACATAAATGACGCAGAAAAGTTCTCGTACTCATACTACCACATTTCTGGAAAAAAGGGTATACAAACTATTTGGTTAACCCAACACTTGAGACCTTACGAATGACTCATGCGTAGCTCATTCGCAACTTTTCGCAGGAATAACTATAATGAGTAAACTTGGCTCAAAGCATAAGACAGTTTGAAGGATTTTCACTGTTCGGTGGAAGTTGACTAATGTTTACCCGCACAAGTGCAGATGAACTTCTAAGGGTTCAGTAGCCAGATTAACCAGCTACGAGTACATCTTCTAGGCCACTTCCCCAAGAAGCCGACCTAAGCACACACTTCCCATTCCGTTACCCGACTCTTCTTCGTCTTCTTGTTGTTGCTGTTGTTGTTGTTGTTGTTGCTTCTTTTAGTTTTGAGTTTGTGTATTTGGGCTTTTCTTGGCTGTCTGGCTTGCTTTTAATTTTGCACTTCCGATTGTTGGCCAAGACAAGCCCAACTAACGGCTAAGACGCCTATTCATTTTTTTCGGGCTGCTCATTTACTGCTTCCTCTTTTCGTCTTCACATTGTGCAATGTGTTTGTCTTCTTCTTCTGCTCTGTCGTTTTTTGTATGTTTGTATGTTTGTTTTGGCAGCAATTTGGGGGCTCAGCTGTTGTACCAACAACTTTATTAGCGGCGGCAACAAATTGTGTGATATAAGTTAAGCCCGCTGCCACGCCCCGTCTATATACGAGCTGCTGCCCATTTGTCAGCGCACTGAATGCTTCAGCGATTCACCGATTGCAACGCATACAAAAACAACAACTAAACAACAACAAAAAAATAAATAACTAAAAATGTTTTGCTATGTTGCAACTCGGCAGCATTTTCCACATTTATTCACGCGCCATGTTTTTGGTGTTGTTTTTTTTTTTTGGCTGCATTAAATTAAATTATACGCTTATAAGGTTTTTGTGGCCAGCGGACTAATCGTTGCTGTTACTCTTTTTGTTGCTGTTTACCTTTATAATTTATATTGTATCAAATTAGTTAAATTACATTTTGCAGCTGCCATTTCGGTGCGTTTTGTGGCCCTTTCGCTATGCATTAAACAATTATATAAATATTAAAATTGCATAAATATGTAATTAGCCAGTGTTGTACAACGAAAACGTTTTCAGCTCTTTGCCCTAATGGAACTAGTCGCAAGTTAAGAAATTAATCCTAATATAGTTTAATACTTATATAGCGTGAGGCATATTCTCCAAATGAATCAAGTTGAAAGCTAAAAGCTTCAGTTTTATGTAGTAAATGCAATATATGTGCATTAAAAGCTTTACTGTTTTTCTTAAAAATTAATGATGCAATACCTATATAAATGAAAACAGTCCATTCTGACATCCTGGGAAGAAAAACAGGCAAGACATATAATTAAATTTCAGTTTTATCCAACTGAAAGTTTAGTCTACGTGTTACTAGAATTTGAATCTTTTATGACCAACATGCGAGTTGGCCTTAAAAGTATTTTTCAGCTAATGCTGCTGCAATTTAAATAATCGAATATGCATCAAATGAAAACTGACATCAGTTCAGTTGCTGCCGAAACGCTCGATGCTTTCTAGTCTGGTTCACACAGCTGATTTCCCTCTGGATTTCCACTTTGAAGACGAGACAGAAATGTTTGTTCATTCGTTTCGTTTCGTTTCGTTTGGTTTCGTTATGTCGAAAACATATTGAGAATAATTTCATTTGCTCTACGCCCGGAGCAGCACTGAAGATATTGCAAATTGCCCAAATCATCATCATCATTATTGTTATTATCAGCATCATCGATGCAAAAGCCATCGTTAAAATATCAAAAAGTTTTGTAAATCATTTTATCGTTTGCCATTATTTTAACTTTGCATTCAGTTTGCACATAATTAGATTTATTTAACTTTGCGACAGGCCCCTCTCTGAATTGTGACTGCAACAATGGGAATGTTTCACATATCAAATTTCAGTTTATTTAGCCAGCCATAAATGACATCTTTCAATTGGTGCGCAAAATAAACACCGTTTTATTTGCATATTTAATTAAGAGTTATTCACAGACTCATGAATCGCAGTTCAGTTTGTGTGTTATAGATTTTTGGTCGCAAATTGTTGAAATATGTTTTAGTTTGGCATTTGTTTCGCATATTTTGCGCAAAAGAATTTTGCTGCCGGCACATTGTTGGCTTTTAGCTTCTGATGAATAGCTAAATTTATTGTCAACTGCAGCTTTAAATTTGTGTTTTCATTTAGTCTTAAAGCCTATAAACCACTTATAATATTCCTTTTTCATTTATATTTTTTTCATTTCAGGTAAGCGACTTATTTGCATAGGCACTTTTTCGTGGACAAATTGTCGTGAGTAACGTGGAAAAATGCCATAAATCTAACGTAATACCCTCTTAAATATATTGCAAATATTTCTGTTTGTTGTACCTTCCTGAAATGTCAGCCATTCGTAAAAGGCTCTCAATTTCAAATCACGGCGACAGCTTCCGTAATTCAATAAATATTTTATTGTATTGCATATTTCGTTTTCGATATATCCTGTGCTTGAGTTGCTCATAGGGCATATAGGTTGTGGCAGCAAATATAAAATGTATTCCAACGAAAAATAAGTAAAAAGTGATTAATAAAACTAAACTAAACTAAATAAAAGGATGTGCTTCTGAAAAGGTGAATATTTATGTATTTGATATCAATCTATTTCTGTGACCATCTTTACATAAGTTAACTTTTGTTCGATGATCAATGTGAATGGGAAAATTATATTAAATAGTCTTAAAGTTCAAAGTTGCTTCTGCTAAAACTAAATGTGCCCACTTATTAAGCTTAAGGGAGGTCATTCAACTCAAGGGGTGTTTCATGTTCCATCATAGTTGCTCAACTTTGCTGCATGTTGTTGCATTTTTGTCGCACTCAATATTATTCATGTCGTTGACAGCTTCCAGCGACAATGAAAAAGCGAAACATGAAACCAAACCGAACCGAACCGAACCGCCCAGCAAGTGGCAGATAACGGCACATTGTGGGAACTGCTCCATAAAACTGCAAACAGCAAAACTAAAACTTTGTTTGCCGCCAGCAGCACCAGCTCCAGTTCCAGTTCCACTTGCATCTGCATCTTCACTAAAGACTTATTGATAATATGCGGTCCTGTGGCACTTTGAATTGGGCTCGGGTATGGGAATGGGAATCGGGAATCGGGAATGGGGCATTTGCGTGTCGCGCTTGACAGACAAACAGACGCACACACACGCCCACCTTTCATGCCACATTATGAATATATGTAGTTGCAAGTATGCCATTCCATATGCACAGTCATATCAACTGGTTCGCCACCCAAAAAGGCGACGACTTTTGTCCTGGGCCGTCGTGAGAAACTCGTCTCTGTCTCTGTCGCTGCCATTGATAAGGCACACACACACACAACTGGTGCTGGAGCTGGAGAGCTGGAGAATTGCAATATTTATCGCTGCAATTGAACCTTTCAATGGGCCGGTCGTATATTTTCTGCCTTGACTGGGGGCGACAACTCATGTAGGAAGCCGAAGCCTCGCCACGAACGATGGCTGCAGATTAGTTTTAATGCTGGGCGGTTCCCAGTGAAAAATTGTTCACTCAGAGCGAATTCCGATCAAAAATGTTGATGTTATAGTAAGCATATGAATATGTTTTGTAATGTTTGTAATCACATTTTACACTTTAAATGGAATAAAGTCTTTGAATGTTGAAAAAGGCAAGGCAAAGGCAATTGATATTTTGAAGAAATGTACAATATATTATACAATAAAGTATAAAAGGTAAAGTGAGCAATTTTCTCAAAATATGTAAATAACCATCAATATTTTTCACATATATAGAAAGAGTTGAAACTTGTATACATTCGCTTAAGTATTAACTCTTTTAAGTGGGCGAATAAGTCAAACAACATAAACAGAATGCATATTTTCATCGAAAAGCATTAGAACAATGATGGGTTGACAGTTCGAAAGCAAAGTTCTGGGAATAAAATTGAAAATCCGATTTCACAAGGAAAAATGCAAAGTGAAGCTGCAAGAGAATAAGTGTACGAATAAATATATATACATATAAACAGTTACACTTAAAGGAAGTGGAATAAAATCGAGTCATCTGGCATGGCAGCTATTATTCAAATTGGTAAAGTTTTTCTATTATGCTGTTGCCGTTAAGTGCCAGTCAGTTTAATTAAAAAGCCAGAAGGCTATAAATAATGCAATGATATAAATTGAAGTTTAATTAAACTGGGCAGCTATTAGCAGGCCGTGTCCCCACACACAACAGACAATAGACAACAATTTGCCTGTCATTACGGCCTCGGCCTGCAGAGAAACTGTAATCAGGGATGAGAAATTAGTCGACCTGCCCAGGGGCATAAAACAAAAAAGTGACCTTCAGCTTTAGGTAGGTGGACAATAGGGGCGCTCAGCTGGGAAGCATTTGCCTAGCCACAGGTGCACAGATTTGCTGCTATTGTTCTTCTTCTTCTTCTTGTTGTTGTTGCTATGTTGCTCTTGCTCTTGCTCTTGCCGTTTTGGCAGCCATTTTGTTGGCTGTCAGTGGCAAACATTTCAATAAACGCATAAATTGCCGTCTATTTTTAGGCGCACTTTTTGTATGGCGCATAAAGTCGCAAGAAATTGAATATTGTCTAAGGGCGGGCGGGGAGCACAAGAACAAGCAACATTAATTGCTTGAGTGTTGTCAATTGTTGAGAAACATAAAGATCAAAAGCATAAATTCTACATATCAACATTATTACGCTGTCCTTATGTGTGTGTATACAAAAGTGGAAACATTTCCAGAAATTTGTTACATAGCTGCTTTGAATCTTACTTTTTAGCACACACGCGACTCTCTCGTTCACTGTTACAATTACAATTACAATTACAATGTACACCAATGCAATTAAAATAAATATGTAACACGCTCACAACAACAAAATAAACTCAATAAAATATACAGGTGTCGTTTGCCCTGAACACACACACACACACACACACACACAAATTGCAAGCTTTGTTTAATCATGACAACAAACACGTTGTCATTTAAGCAACAAAAACAAAACACGCCAATGTGAACATCATGTAATTAATTGCCAAACACAGCAGCTGTGATCGATTGAGTGTGACCAGATCGATTCAATTAAGCTTGACCCCACATTTTTTCAGCATTAGTGCTGCTTGTAAAAAGTTCTTAGTGTAAAAAAGCTATTCCACTGTTAAAAGCAGTTATACGTCACTAACAGAAGGTCACATCTCGTTGTTTTCGTTCTATCAATTCCACTGATTAAAAGTGTGATAATTTGATTGCAAGAAAATCGCAAGTATGATTTTGAGGAACAAAGCAATGCAGTGAGTGGAAGGAACATGTCACTTTGAACATTTAGTTTGCATCTGCATTCATATATTCTTGATCAGAATTTTTACTTGTTTCCCAGTGTGTTGGATACCACTGTCAAAACTAGCAACACCAAATCATACCTGAACCAAAGCCTCGCATATTTAATGACACTCTTCTATGCGATTCTCAAGATGACTTGGGAGCCTGTCTGGCTTATAATAGAGAGTCCGAAATTTGAAATTGCTAAAAACAGACGACAAACCATGATGATCAAAATCTGGTCAATTTTGACAAAGTTTTTGATGCTTGAAAGGCATTTCGAATAGACTTGGGAGACTTATCTCGTCGAAAATCTAAATTACTTTAAATTTGATAGCATATCTAATAAAGAGCACAAACCATGATAAAAACTGTCATGGGAACGAAAAACTAATCACTTTTGACACAGTGATGGGAGTTTTAGATGTTTGAAAGGCACTTCTAGGGACTATCTAAGGCTTATATTGGCTTGTGTTTCATAGAAAACTCGCAAATGCTTCCAACTTAAATGCAGAAATGTTATAGACGCTAGACTATGATCAAAACTACCTCGTCATAGAGACTCAGATGAGTTTTGACAAAGTTATGGCAGCTTGAAGTAAGGGAAGGGCATTTCTAGAGACTTATACCAGGCCTTACTTCGCAGTCCCGCAACGTCGAATGGCAAATGTTATTAATTAGATGTGACCAGAGGCCATTAGCAGTAAATTGCCAGCAAGGGGCAGGGGGGCTAAACAAAGAACACCCAATGGCCGCCCAAGATGCCGTTAACGAGAAGGCAGCCATAAAAATCAGCAGAGGTGACAAATTTAATGGGCAAGGACGCAACTAGGGCAGGTTATATATATATATATATATATACATATGCATATATATAACCATAAGACTGCGCCTCGATGCGCCAACTAATTGACGGTCGACGCGACAGAGATAAAATTGAAATTAATTAATATATATTTTGTATACAATATTTGTATGCATATATGCATACATATGTGTCTTTCGGATCACTTATTGCCATTTGCTTGTCAACTTTTGCGCTAACGAGCCAAGCCAGGAGCAATTAAAATTCTGGGGGGGCTGACAGCTAAACGTGACGTGCGAGTGGGCGTGGCATGTGGCGTGTGCTATGCCTGTGTGTGGCTGAGTGTGTGTGTGTGTGGTCACATTGCGCATATTTCAATCATCATCATTTGGAACCGAACCTTTTAACATTTTTACACCTGATCCCGTGTTGTTGTTGTTGCTGTTGTTCCTTTTGTCCTTTGGCAAATTAAAAACACATTTTGTGACACATTCAAAAGGTGTTTCCAGTTTTTTATTTGTTGCTCTTTGTCCCGGTTTCGTGTTGTGTGTCCTTTAATGGGGGGCGTTGGGACAACACACCTCGCAGCGGTCGAGGACACGGCTCATTTGACAGAGGAACAACAAACGAGCTGAAAGGTCGACTCAAATGAACTGAATTGTTTCGAACTGTTTCCTAATTAGCTACATTCGAAACTCAAGATTAGTCTAGACGTGTTTAAGATAAGCAAACCACAACTTTAAGGCAATATAATGTTTATAATAATATTTTGAACACTAAGGAAAATAAGGAAATACTTAATCCTTCAAAGCTGTGGACTTGAGCAAGGAAACAATATTTTGTTTTAATTTAAAGTAAGAACTGCGTTTTTCTCTGTTTGTTTCTAGTTCAAAATAGCAGCTTTAAACTTTGCCAGCATACAATTTGCTTTTCCTGCTATAGAACGACTACTGGAGACTCGTAGGGGAAGGGGGCTAAGCAGATCCGAAATGTCAATGGACAGAAAGCGAGACAGTAGCTTGTTTAATTGAAAAAAATTAGCTCGGGAACAATTTGGTATGCAAATAAGAGCAAAAGTCCCAAAAGCCATTGGGAGTTGAGCCAATGTGCTGTGGGGGGAGGTGAAAGGCTCGAATGAGCAAACCGAGTTAGAAGCTTAAAATTGACATTAAATTTGCAATGGACAGGACAGCAGCAGGGAATTGGATGTGCAAACTGAAACTGAGATGGGGGTAAAGCATCGTATGTCAATGTCGGACGGGGCTGGTTAAAAACTGCGATGACGATGACGATGACGATGAGTTTGTCAACTTTGATGAGATGATGTCTGTCTGCGTCGCATGTCCTGTGTGTGTACTTGTAAGGACTCGCACTGCGCACAATGCAGCCAGCGTCGGGACATTGCACTGTCTGCTCTGGGCTCGGGGCTCGGGGCTCAGGGCTCAGGACTCGGTGCTTAGGACTCAGGACTCGGTGCTCAGGACTCGATTCTCGTTGTGTCTGCTTTGCCTACCGGCATTGTGAGTTGGCAGCTTTCTCAGCTCTGGCTCTGGCTCTTGCTCTCTCTCTCTCTCTCTATCTCCTCTGCCTCTCTTTCACATGCACACACAATCCCTTGTGAGCCTCAGCCTATCTCTCTGTGTGTGTGTGTGTGTGTACTCTGACATTAACCCCTCGTTACGGGGCAAGGGTCCTGTGCCTTTTACTCCATATTTATTAGTTTTACATTCTTTTTTTCTGTTTCTCTTTTTCAGAATTTTATCTCAACGTTGCATCGCATGTTGCTCTTTAAACCAGTTCTTCCCATTGCCATTTAATTACCCAAACTGATTTTCCTGAATTAGTTCGTCAAATGTTTCGCCAGCACTTTTAAAGTTGCCCATTATATTTCAATGCCAGACATTCATTATACTCTGCCTCAATTCTGAATGGTTGAGCTAACAGAAAAAATTATATATATAAACGGCCTGTCGGCAGACTTCTCAGCTTCTGCTAGCCCCGTCTCAACTGCATTTGCTGCTGCGTTGGCGCCTACACTGAGAGAATTGTATGCTGGCAAATCCGATTGTGTATTGGTAAAGGCTCCTTTTGGGCTGGGTATGCTTAAATTTCATTTGCTGCATTAAATGAGGAATTATGTTTGTACAGACCTCAAGGACCTTTGGGCGGCATTAAGAACGGCTCAAGAGCTTGGGCTGGGTCGCTGGCAACTTGACTGGAGTTGCAGACAAAAATAGCAACAGCATAAAAGAGAAGCTTTGCATTTGCTGTTTGACGAAGCTGCAATGCACTCTAACATATTGATTGACGACTTTTCGATTGAAAAAACCAGAACAGCTATGTTCCTGTGCTTTAAAGAATCTGCCAAAATGATAGTGATATAAGTTAAGATACTTCCTATGCTTACTGACCTTATGTCAAAGAATCTTGGAAAAAAAACAAAGTACTTATTAATATCAAATTTCATAAAAATAGCTTCTTAATAGATTACTAATGATAACACCAATATAAGCCATTTCCTATGAACAAGCAGAAGAAGATAACAATGCATGGAATCTAGCTCATATCTAGGACTCTGCTATAATGCTTACCAAGAAAGATGCAATAAAAAATAATACTCATGCACTGAGCAGTACTAAAACTAAAGCCAACATCATCTTTCATACTCAACTTGCAGAGTTTTATGATAAAGTTCATAGCAGGCATTTAAACTGCATTTTAGATTGGATTGGAATATCTAAGATGGCATATTCCCATTGAATAGCTCTCTCTATCTCTCTCTCATAATGAAGCAAAGACTAAGCCATATCCAGTTCGTTTTTATGGGATTCCTTAATGTCAGCTCCACGCAAAATGCTCCGGGATTAGTGTATAAAAAGTGCTGACTGCAGCAACGACGATGACATTTTAATTATGTGTGCCTCGAAGGCAAACTAGGGGGACTAGGGGCTGCTGCATTGAGCAGGGGTTGGCAGCAGCAGCAGCAGCAGCAGCAGCAGCTGAGGGGGTGGTAAATAGGGTACTACTTGCCGAGACGCTCGCGAGACAGTTGCTGTTGCCCCCAGTGGGGTAGGTTAGCAACGGGGTGTAGGGGGTGTGGTGGGTAGGGGCAGCAGCTGTGGTAGGTTCGCAAATGAAAAGTGAATTCAAAACGGAAACATTGCGAAAAATGCGCCAATGCAGCAAATGCAGAAAATGCTCAGGCATGAGCAGTGTGAGAATGAGTTCAGCCGGCGGAGGAGGCTTCGTCTAGGCTCGCTTTATGAATACAAATGTTTTCCATTTGCTGCTGCGTACACTGAGCGAAACTAGCAGAACCTTTTTCGAAATGCAATTAAACATTTAAAAGCTCACACATGCGAGCATGAATTAGGTGCATATGTATTTGCAGTTCATTAAGTGATGCTGCGACCCAACTAACCCCGCTCAGCCCCTACAGCCTCTATAAGGCCCCCAGCATACCCCCAACTAACACACACACACACACACACACACACACACACACACACACACACACACACTTCCTGCACACATTTGTAGCCAGCTCTGTGAATATTTGCAAGAGCTTTGGCGTAATTTAACAAGCGTAACAAAAACACACATATATATGTGTATATAACAAGTATGCATTGTTTAGTTGACAGTGTACGACTTGCAGATGCCCTGCTCTCATAGAAATAGCTTCATTTATGCGTATTGCCGATCGTAAATGATCTGTAAACATATGCAAATATATAATAGAAAATTCAATTAAATTTTTATTATTTCTTTTGAATTTTGGAAATTGTTTTAGTAGTACCCTAAAAACTGGAAGCTGTATCTTTCCAGATAAAAACAACAAATTTGGGACAAGGGGAAACAACCCATGTTTAGTATTATACTTTTAATTAATTATATATTTTTTCTACAAACAAAAGAAGGACGTATTTTTTTCAATATTCTGTAATTATTTACTTTAGATTTGATTTGTATACCATAAACTATATTATCATGGCTTTATTATACACTTTATAGGCCATTTTCCATGGCTACAGGGTATCAAAACATGGGAGTAAAACTGTTTCTAAAGGGTGTCGCCTGCGTTGTTGGTGTTGCTCTTGTGGGTGGCCAGTTGCGAACTGACTGAATGTGTTTTGAGTTTGAGTTCAGTGTGCGAGATGGGGTTGGGGGTTGGTGGATGAATGCTGGGACCTGGGTGTATGGCCTTACCCCAAACAATCTACAACTGGCAGCAGTCGAGGCCTGGGTTAATGTACTTTCTGCAGCAACGGCGACAGCGGCGTCTGCTTGACTGGCAGCCTTCCCAAACTGACAAACCCCCCTAAAACGAGCCACTGCACCACCTCCCCCCTCACAGCAATTGCGACAGCGACAGTTTGTGCAGCTTCCCTCGGTAGCTGCGATAAAATGTTTTATTTAGCGTACACAAAATGTAATTCTAACATTTCATTTTTGTAATTGCGGAAATTTTCATTGAAAAGAATTAGCTTACAAAATGTGCAGCCAATTTTTGGTTCAGTGTGGGGCCTCTGACAGAGGTGAATGCTTTATATCAATGTCAGGGTCGTGAGAAGACGAAAAGTTATTGCATCATTTAATTTATTTGCTTACAGAATTCGTTTTCTCGCAGGTAAAGTGTGAAATTATTGAAATTTTTAAAATTGAATGAAATTTAAATTTAGAATAAAAGGAGAGAAAACGTCATGGACAAATTGTCCTGGAGCTTTAAAATAGGTTCAGTTTTGGCAAAGTTATGACAGTTTATGCTCTTCAAAGGCATTTATAGGATACCAAAAATCACCTTTGATGACAAGTTTCTTGTTGACGTATGTGGTGCATAGAAGGAAGCGTCGAACCTCCCCAAAAGTTACCTCCAGTATGTAAAACAAATATATGCTAGTGAAATCTAGCCATTGACTCGAAAAGAGTAACTTAAATGCAGCAATTTTACACTATGCAACAATTTAAAAGAAGGAAATGGTGTGGACTCTCCTCAAATTATCCCGCTTCATTATGTTTTCCATATATTCATATAATCATATGCATGGTCTCACAAATTTATAGTTTATTTGTCGCATTTTCTATGGTTTGTTGCTGTCAATTCAGAAAATTATGTTAATTTTATATGCATTTTAAAATCTACGCCCGGAATGTATCCAATGAAATTCTACCAATTGAGTGAATAAATCGACATAAAAAATGTAAAAAAAAAACAGCATTATAAATTCAAACAAAATGCTGGAAAAAAATGTGTCTATGTGTGAGTTCTCACCCTAAGGGTGGCCCAAGGGGTGCCGATCGCAGGGTACACTCAGTCCTCGGGGGTTAGATCACGCGTGCTCGACACCTGAGGCTGGCAATTGGAACTCGAGCAGGGTGCAGAGGATTCCAGGGGCAGGGTACTCCCTAGCAGTAGTTGCCACAATATGCGCTCGCGCTTGCCACTTGAAGCTAGCTGCAAATTATAAAATCATAAAAAAGCCACACAAAAAAGAGCCTTTACTATCTAAGGTGCAATCAAAGCGAAAAGTAACAACAACAAAAATACTTTAAGCAACAAAAAATAGGTGGAGTGTGTCGTCAACTTGCGACGACGCCGTTCCATAAACAGAGGCGCAACTAATTTGCATAATTTCACGAAGAAGAAAAAGAAGGAGAGATAAAAAATGCAAAGAAGGTATACGAGTCGACGAAAGTGAAGTTTAAGCAGTGAGGGAAGCTCGAGGCGAGCTGAGTCGAGCCTCAAGAGTTTGGCCAGAAGTAGCTGATTATCGTTATTATGTATGCAAACTCAGGCGCACAGGTCGAAAGACAATAGAATTATGAGGTGTTGAGCGTTGACTTGACTAGCGTAGCGTCTATTAAAAACAAACAACAGCAACAACAAACTGAGTTATAAACAGAAACAGAAACAGGGCCTAAAAACCCCGCTGTGCTTGTGTCTCAGACATCTTTGAACAATAGATAGAAAGTTATGTGTTTCATGGCTAAATTGGAGTCTCAAGTCTGCAGATGCAGCCAAAAAGAAAATCTAAATGCAAAGAAGCTCAAGCTTCGTTCAGTTCTGATGCACGTGACCCATTCATGAAGTGAAAATGATGTGGAGATTTCCGCCTAGCAAACTGTAAAATTAAATTTTAATAACAAGCTACGTAAGGTAGGGCAGTTAACAAACTAAATTGGCCTAGGTAAGGGTACCGGGTACCGAGTACTGCTACAAGAACTTGTGAATAATAAAGAGATTATCAACTGAGTCAGCTGTTAATTTAGTTTGTAGAAAGAAACTTCCTCCGTTTATTCAAACCATGATTCTAACCATCATTTCCATACTTGGCTAAATTAGTTTGAGTTTCATGCGCCTAGAGCTGAGCTTTAATTTAAAGCGGAAATGCTCACAAGTCAATTTTCGAAATTATGGTTTGTCTTAGAAAATATGAGTAGTGCAATTCGACTATTTGTAATAATGAGTTGGCAAAGAAGAAACTTAAGACAAAATCTATAAAATTAATTTGAAGAAGAAAAAGTTCTTTATTGATTGGAAAGTAAAGAGGTGCATTTTAAAAAATTACTTATACGATTTTTTCACTTTAAATAAATGGCTATCTATAAATTATGATCCAATTTCGTTACCTTAGCCAAACAGCTTTCATTAATTATTATAATATGTCCACTTTAGCATATACTTCATTTATTAATATTTTGGGAATTTCGTATTTATATTAGGGAAAATCCAAACAAATCTTAAATTTTTAGATTAGTAAGTAACTTGAATTGTAAAACTTACTTCTCACATTTTGCCAAACATTTCCTATAATTTTCACACACTTTTGTAAGGGGCTTTAAGCTTGTTAGAAAGAAATACTACTTCAGAGATACTTGAATACTTTGATATTAAAAGAACGCGCTCTCTATTATCATTCCGCATCCTTTGCACATCATGCCTTTCGCTCCGTCTGATTGACTTGGGTGATCTACCCCGACCTGACTATAGCTGATATCTGATCTGTCGGCTCACTGGCCTGACAGTTCAGGTGTTAATGACTCCTTTACGAGTGAGGCATTCATTGTTAGAATGCTTTGCATGCGCAGAGTCCGGTTGAAATTAGTATGCTGGATCAGTTGTACGAAGAAAGAGGCCTATGGCCATTGTGTTCTGGCCACCCCAAAAACAAAAGGCGGGCAGGCCTTTTGTGTGAGCCTCGCTCATATCCGGTAGCCGGCCGGTGTTGCTGCTATACTAATGCCATATAATGGCTTGATGATGCTCGAAACGGTCCGATGTTGTTGTTCCTGTTGTTGTTGTTGTTGTTGTTGCATCGAACATGTTGAACGAACGAGCGAGCGATCGTCGCAGCTGAAGCGGGGTTGAAGTTGCAAGTTGGAAGTCTGCGGAGTCACCAACTTCAGTTTGAACGCAAACGTCGTGCTGTTAGGTTGTATATACGGGTTTCTACTCAATTTAACTTCATTGGCAACGTGAAATTTACGAAACGAAAAGCCGAAACGCGAAAGTATCTGAACTCGTGCACAACATTTGTATCTATGAGATGCAAACGCAATTTTTGTCTTTAAACTAAGCAATTTAGTATTTAACTATTCATGTGCAATACAAATGCTTTCTAAAAGTGCAAACTGTAACGAACTACCTGTTCAAGGAACACAAATCTCTATATAGTAGTATGTGTGTGTGACTTGACCCAAACAATAGATCGTATAGACAACAAAGATTCAATTTAAGTGAATTACCTGAAAGTGAACAAACCGAACCCTCTCTGTCCCTCTGTCTACCTAGAGAGGACTCCCAGCTTGTGTACCTGTGTGAGAAATTAAACAAAATGAAATATCTAACGCACACACATAAGGAATCCTACACATTGGTCGCCCGCAAACGCTATATGAAGAACCTGCTGTACGTATATACATATTAACATAATGCTTCTAATTCAATAACTACATCCAAGCCATATATCATATGGTGTACAAATATTGACGCACGTCGCGTGATGTGACATATGCGAATATTATGCAAATTGCGCTGCAAATGTTTTGAATTTGAAATGCGCTTTGATTAGGCGAGCGAATTTCGCACTGCAAAATGTTGTAAGGGGTTTTTCGCATAATTCGCATTAATTAAATCCAATTGAATTTGCGATGCGACGCACTTGAAAAACGCGCCCCAGAATTATGTAATGTAATTTGCAGGGAGATGCGCATAAAATATGTAAATTTTAAATGATATCTGGCAAAATGTCAGTCGTGTTTGATTTGTTTTGCTTTGCTATGCTTCTTCCCTTTTGTGTATGTGTGTGTGTGTGTATTGTGCAGCAAAATAAACCGCAAATGACAAACGCAAATTTGCACATGAATTATGGTTTATCAATGGATATTCGCAGAGCTGCAACCCAAGATCTTTGGCTAATTTTCCCAAACCCTTTTCCGCTTTCCCCTCTTTTCGTGGCAACGCCTTGCAGAAAAACTTCTTTTTGTCAAGTCTTTGTCATTTCGGCGAAGAAGACGGCTAGAATCATTTGATTGTTAATTAAATTTATGATTAATGAATAGCTGCCTTTAGATAGTGTTGACGATAATGCTGATGATGATGTTGCAGTTGTTTGCTCAAACCCTGTTTTCCTAAAATACATAACAAACAGCTGTTTATGTATACACGGCGCCGGAGTAGGGACCAAAAAAAAAACATGTAAGGCGATACCTTAACGCAACAAAAAATCCCTAACCCTAACCCTTTTTTTCGGTTTACACCCCGGGCTGCGAAAATTCGCAGTTGGTTTTTCCTCGTTTTTTGCAAATCAGCAAAGTCAACAAGCGTCTGGAATTTGTAATTCTCTCCCATATTGCTTATCAATTTGCGGCGATCGTTAGTGAACCGTTAGGCGTTAAGCCCACTGGAGAGTCTCATGCATATATGTATATATGGATATGTATCTGTGCGATCTGTGTACAATAAATCACTTGGGCAAAAACCCACACAAGTATCCAAGAACTCAAAAGAACTCGGGGAGTTCAAATGTGGTTAGTTGAAATTCGGTACGCAGCCACCAACGCAAGAGCAACAGCAAAAAAGAAGCAGGCGGGTCAGCTGGCGGTTAAACTCGCGTGGTTTTCCATTCCGTTTTGGGCCCGCAGCGCGCCCGATGGAAACTTAGCGGGGGTGCAAGGGTGGCCAGGGGGAAAATGGCCAGCAGACATGCAAGAAGCAACTGAAAAGAGCATATGTAATTAGAAGGCTGTGGCTTGTGAGGAAATTGCATTAGCGACTAATCAAATTAATTTCGAAAAACGCAAAGAAAACGCGAGCCAAGTGAGTGTCATAAGCAACAGTATTTATATTGATGAAGTGATGAAGTTGCAGCCGCAATCAATCAAAATAGACGCTTGCAACACATCCATAAGACATTTGCAGCACACATAATTAGAAGTCTGCTGCTAGTGCGCAATTTTCTTTATCATCTAATCAAAATAATTAAAACGCTTTATGTGCACAAAAGTCGCTCATAAAAGGCATGCGTGTTTTAAAGCGTCAGCTTATTGCATATGAGCAGAAAGAAGCATGCGACTTAAAACGCTCGCTTATTGATCAGCAAACATTTGTAATAAAAAGTAGAAAGAATTCAAGAATATGTTTTTTATTGTCTACACAATCAGCCTCAACATGAGCTGCAAACAGTAGCATACATATCTAATTGGAAGTCAGTATAATCAACGCGCACAAGTCGCAGCGAGTCGCTAGCGAGTTAAAACGCACGCTGGAATAGTGTTATAATCGCGCTTGTAATATGCCTGTCATTTAACCTACTAACACGACGCGTTTGCTTCACTTGGCCACATTTAATCGCGTGATCCATCAATACAACATGCTTAAAGCATCCATCGTTCAATTCCATCAGTTTACAGCCATGTCAAGCTGTCAATGTTTCTTTTGTTTTTTGTTTTTTCGGGAGAAATGCGTCGCAAATTGTCGTTTTGGTTAATCACAGAGGTTTGTCGCTTGGGTCGCTTACAAACCGCAGCGCAGAGTTGACTGGAGTTGAGTTGAGTTGAGCATAGACGTCCCACATCTTTTTGGCCATAATTGCAAATTAAGCACTCTGTGCTGTTGTTGTTGCCTTGGGCAACTGATTGAGCCGCAGCGATTGCAGCGCTTTTGACCTTGCCAAAGCAAAACAAGCGAAGCGATTCACCCACGCGTTTTAAAACGCGCGCTAGTTATTAGTTGCAGAACTTTTTTGCACTCGAGCTGTAATAAACTATTTTTGCTATTATTATTACTTGTTGTAGTTGCTGCTGGTCGTAATCAGCTCTCAGCACTGTAATTGCCCGTTGCCAGAGCAACACCTTGACCTGGACTCTCATTCTGCGGAAAAGCGCGCCAAAGCGAATTCATCCTCTTGGAAGGCGGAAAGGCAGAAAGGTACTCGCTAAGCGTGCCTGTGCCACATTTATTAAGGTCCTTATGAATAGCTCTGGCTGACTGCACTTCATTAACATGCAAAGTGGCAGCAAAGAAGTGCTGCACTGCCCCGTCCACCTGCCTCAACTCTGCAGTTCAGTTCTGCATTAGTGGCCCGTTCTATGCATATTATTTAAAAATATCAACACTTAAACGGTTATTACCAGCATTTTCATGCTGCATTTGCCAAAGTGTGTCCAACAGCCAGGACAAGTCTGTCCTCCCAGTCCCCCCAAGTGGAGGCACTCAACAGGTTGCTCTTTCGCTCTTTCGCTGTACTCAATTGCGTGTCAAATTGAACTTGTTTCTTGTTTCTGGCGGGAGGGGTACAAACATTTCTTATAATCGCTCTAAGTGTGTGTGTGTGTGTAAGTGTGTGTGTGAGTGGAAGATCTGGGGGAAAGACAGCGAAAATAAATGGTTTGTTGACTCGTTCAAGTTGCCAAAGATAGCTGCGCATAATTATCTTAAGCCAATGAAATTCTAGAGAGCGCCTTGAGCTCTACAGCAATTGGCCTCTGAATAGCTTCGAATTAATACCAAAATATGTTTACATTTTTACGACTCGTTGCTGTTCTAAATATACCTGCAGGAGTTTGCCTCAACTATCTGCAAATCTATAGCTATCAATTAGCATATTGACGCTGATTATCTGCAATTTTTTGATCATGTTAAAAAACTCCACTTCCATCAAAGATTAGAGCTGAGTTAGGTTCGATAAAAGAGCCTAAGTCAAATTATAATCCAAGGCGTCAAATTAATATCTAAATCTCTTATTATTTGCCTAACCTTATATCAACTTTCGTATTGCTACACTAACTGAATTTACATTTACTCTGCCTCATTCCTTATGAAACATTAGAGTTACCTTTACTAATTGTATACAACTCTCTCTCTCTCTCTCTCTCTCTCTCCCTCTACTCCCAACTAGTTATTTCCTTATTGTTTGACTAACCTGATCTACATCTAACACTTTCACCTCTCACCCAGCTATCGGGTTGCCGTTTCATCTACATTTACAACTTCTCAAAAAAGGTTGCTAGGGCAGCTCAAGAACTGGCGCATCTATCAGAGTTCAGAGTAGAAGCATATTAGGCTAATCTGCCTGCAGCATCAAAATGCTGATTGTTTTTCCCATGTTTTTTTCTTTCTTCCACTGACCGCAGCACAGCTGCCTGCCCCTGGCCAAAAAAAGACGAGATATCATTGAGTCGGCTCCCCCGGCTCTGACTTTCACTTTAACTACCGCCACTTTCCTCGATCGATCAACTAAGAAGCTGTGACGCTATAAATTTACAGGCTGTCAGCGCAAGAACCTAAGCAAAGAAATAACAAGTTCCTTTCTTGGGGTTATCAAAAACGCTGTGAAAATGCTCACGAAAATTGTGTAATTTTTAGCCCAAAAAAAAAAGAAGAAGGACTCGATTGAAATTATGCAAATGACCAATAAAAGCTGGCAGCGCAAACTTTTCCGGCAAATTTGTGGCTAATTTACGAGCGTACGAGCCTGTACCTGGGCGGCTGCAGGATCATCGCAACAGCAGCTAGGAGTCCTTGTTTGCTGGGTTTTCCTTTGGAACGTGTTGCATTTATGAGGTTGAACGAAAGCGGAAAACGGGTTCGGCCAAAGCGCAACCCCTCAAGACGCTCGCCTCGAAGGATGTCCTCTGGCTGCACACAAAAGGAAAAATGGGCAGAGACAAGTTTTTCCTCACACACACACACACACACACAGCGAACGAGAACGGAAATGAGAAAAACTTGCGCACAATGCGCGAATCTCAATCTCGTTCGGAATTCGAGTCGTGGCGACTGTTGGAACTAATTTTAATGACAATTCATGCAGCGCAGGAAGCAGTCGCGACTTCTTTAGCTTCTCTCCAGCGCATTAAGCATAATGTGCAAATGAGTCGACGACGCTGCCCACCCCGATTTGCCCCTTTCTTTTTTAGTCCTTACCCTCATAGCCTGAATCCCTTTCACCATTTCCGCTCAAAGACTTTCCACGACTTTCGCCACATCGTTCATCATAACGCGACGCGGCTTATTGGCAGCCCATTTGCCGCAGCATATAACTGTTGTCATTTTCACGTAGTTTTCCTATAAATTCCTACATGTCCTGCGCCGCTGGCTGACTTTGCACGCTACAATTATGCTATTAATTATGGCCTAGGGTCGCACAGGACGACCTCAAACTGTCTGTGCGAGTCTCTGGTTGAGGTTTTGACTTTTTGCTCGCCATATCCTTTTACGTGTCAGGTCGGTCCCCTCTCCCCCCATCCCCTCCCTGGCTGTCCTGTCCAGTTACTGGCTTGCTTATCGCCGCAGTGCATCGCACTGCAGTCCTTTCTATGTCCTTGCTGTGTGTGTGTGAGTGAGTGTATGTGATGTTATCAGTTTTGTGCTCCAGTTTCCAAAGAACGAGTGAAAACTGTCGCCTGCTGACCCATTAGCTGAGTGTGTGTGTGTGTGTGTGTGAGTCCTTTGTCCTTTGGGACTTGATTCTTTTTTTGTTGTTGTGTGTGTATTGTTCTTGGACATTTCCTGTAATTTCTCACCGGCAAACGGAAAAACTAGACAGTTTTGCAGCCTGCATCACTTGCTCACTAATTAGTGCCTGGGGAGATCGAAAAAGGCAACTTGACGGCCTAGCATCTCCTTCCGCAGGGACAACGCTCCTCCGCTCCGCTCCGCTATCTCTCCTTCTTTTTTCCTGTACAAGTGTTTCCCACGCAGCGGAGAATCAAATGGAAAATAAAACCCAAAAGCCAATCCCAGGCACTGGCTGTTGTTGTTGCTTTTTGGCTTACTGCTGCTGTTGTTTTTGGGGCCTGTGATTAAGTGCTGCATAGCAGGTCATATGTCTTACTCTTTCCTACAACTGTCAACGCCCCAAGTCGACTGTTGTTGTAATTGTTTTTCTTCTTTTGCATTTGTGCCGACCGCTTCAGAAGTCAGCGGCTAAAACTTGTATTTAAACACACGCCGCGCATGCCAAATGAGTTGGGTTGTAACCCAGAGGGGTATCCAAGAGTGGGTAGGGTAGGGTGCCGTAGCTGGCTGACTGCCTCGCTTGGGTGGGTGACATAAATTTGCATTTAATGAACACTTTTTGGTGTGGAAAAATAACAGAGGTCTGGCTAAGGAAATATTAGCGCTTTGTATGCTTGTAATAGCTTTTAATTAAGTGGGCGTGTGGCAGTTTCTCTCCCCCACCCATCTCCCATTTCCCCCCTCCCACAACCTACTTAAATCAGCGATTTTAAACAATGGAAAAGTCAGACGCAGGCGCAACCGCAACAGGAAGTGAGTGTGTGTTCTTTTTGTGGGTGGCAACGTTCCATTAAAGCCATATAAGGCCAGCGATATCATCAGCATCAGCTATAAAAGCTTCTAACCCTAACCCATCATCAAATCCTAAGCAGTGTTCTTGCCTTTTGCAGTTGCAGTTGCATTTTGCTGCTTTACCTTTACTCAGTTACCTTTACCTTCCCGTCCCTTATCTCTCTCTCTCTCTCTCTCTCTCTGTCCTTCGTCCTGTCGCTGCTGTCACATATTTTGATGTTTATTGCTTGTTAGGGCAACGTTTTTATGTCTTGTCCTGCATTTGATTTTATATATTTTTATTTCGATTTCGATATCGATTTTCAAACATTCTGCTTCGACAAATCATGTGAAAAATGGTCATAAAAATGCAATAAAATCTTGTTCACTCGTAATTTGATCAGCTGAACTAGTTGTTACGTTATTTATAGCAACTGCAATTGTTGCGTTTCATTGCTAAAATACTAAAAATACGTTGGACAAATGTGGAAATATCAAACGCTTCAGCGGATTGAATTGCTGAATGGGTTTGTTATGTTGGAGTTATTGAGTTGAGTGAAAAGATTGTAATGTTCATATGTAAGAGAGTGAAAATATAGCCCATGGCTTTATTAAGTTGGAAGCCAATTTCTAATTAATATACTCATTTTCAATGTCAATGATTGAAAATTAATATGTTTTAGTGGTTTGTAGTTATATTAACTATGCAACTAACTACCAGCAGCTTAAACACCAGAAATGTGTTCGACATGTATAGCTGGAAACAATAATTAGTTTATTGATTTAGCTTCGAGGAAGTGCATGAAATTGAAATCAAACATTCTAGCTGCCAATTTCAGAGTTTGTGGTTAATTTGCATGCCAATAATCGACTTGGTGAACTGAAAAGTTTTAATTAGTGATTCGCTAGAATGCATTGCTGAGTGTTGATAACAAACAGTTAAATATGAAAATTTATAAAGAGAATGAATACCATTCTGGAATTTTGTAGGTATTGTAGGTATTTCTCTGACTATGCCATATCAATATTTTATAGCACTGACAGCTGTAGCTCCTCCCAGTCTCAGTTCCACTTAAAACTTCTCGTATTACCCAACAACGGGTTATGTACATAAATTTGTATACATGTGTATCTATGTCATCCACTTTCTCTGCCACTTTAAAACTATCAACACTCACAATTTGTTGTTGTTGCTGCTGCAATGATTGGAGCTGATGACGCATCTGGCTGACAGTCCTGCTGCCTGTCCTGTTGCCTTGTTCTTGATATCCTTTTGCCATAAGTGTCGTCGTTTTTATGTGTGCCAAGCCAACTCCCAACTGGAACATCACTTCGTGTAGGTGTTAATTTATGGGCAGGCTGCTGGAGGAGCTGCTTACGTTTAGGTACTGCAAGGACTTTGGGCGCACAGCAGCACAGCAACAAATTGCTTAAAAATAACAACAACAACAACAACAACTGCAGATGACACTTTGTGTTGTTCTTGTTGTATCCTTGGAATGTGGAGCAACAGCAGCTGCACACATGAAACAACAGCAACAAAGTAAACAACAACAGGCACATCTACAACATCCTCGACATGGCTCCTTGGCCAGCTGAGGTCCCCACTCGGAGGTCGCCACTTTTATCTGTCACCCTCTCTCTCTCTCACTCTATCTCTATCTCTCTCTACAGTTTTCTCCTGTTTTCATTGCGAGGCGTTTGTTGCTTGTGTGTCAACAAAGTGGCGGCTGCTGCGACAAAAACTTCAGCGAAACCCAAAAACACCAAAAAGACGAACTCGACTGAAATACACAACTGAAATACAAATGAGAGCAAAACAAAAATACACAATAAAGCATTGCACAAGTGACAATAAACATGAATAAAAACTGAAAAACAGTGAAACCGAAACAAGAGAAAAAGCGAAATATATGAATTATGAAATACTCAAGTGGCACTCATAATTTTTTCTTTTCTTGCATTTTGTATTTGTAGTCCCTGATGCGTGAACGCAACTTAAGAACTTGAGCGAATGTACCACTTAACTCTACGAATTTTCACAGACCGAAAAAGGTATCCTTCAGTGGCTCTCGACTGCCTGAAAGCAGCAACAAGCACAGCTGAAGGAGCATATTCAGAATCCTTGAGCTTTTATAAAGACAAGTTTACTTAAGTTTGGGAAATATTCGGATTGTACTATTGAGATGCAGCTACTGTTATAATAGAGTTGAGTGGTGTTCTTTAGGCATCTGTTTTTCAAGTTTTGGGTTTTAGTTCAATAAAATTCTTAAAAAGTATCAGACAACCGCCTCAAACTTTATCCTATATGGATTCCTTTTTAACGCATTTGTAAATTGCAATTTAGTCTTTATTTCTATAAGTTCTTGTTTAAATTTTTAAAATATATTCCGTTTTTTACTTATCCATAGTACTCTTATATCCATTTCTACTCTATTTGTTATTATTGCTTCCCCTTTACCATTTCCCAGCAGCTTGATTTTTCCATTGATCGCCTAAACGTTCAGCTTGACTTTCTATAGCTGTCAAACTTCTGTTCTATTCACTTTTACTTCAGTCATCACTCGAGTTCTTTCTTGGTTAACCTTAGTGGAACTCAGGGCTTGCAAGTGACTGCTCTAGTGGCCACTTCTCAACATGTTCACCATGGGTACACCCTGTAAAATGCCTAGCCAAGGCGAGGGTTTGAAAGCCACTCGAGTTTGCGCAGTCAATTGAATATGCCGAATTGCACTTGGACTTGGACTTGGACTTGGAATTGGCGCTGAAGCATGAAGAGATTGCATGATGTGGCTTTAGTTGACTTGGACTTGGGAGTTGGCCTGTGACATTGCCGAGAGTTTTCGAGTCTTGGTTTCGGCTTCGTTTGGCTGGGCACACGCTAGCAAAGATTGTGATTAGCTTTTTGCGTGCACTATTATTAACCAGTCGGACAGGAAGTGTCTTCGCTTGTGTCTCTACCTCACTCTAACCACTCGCGTCTCTCTCTCTCTCTCTCCTTGCAGACGTCAGCATGCTTTCATGGGGGGCACACAGAAGCAACAGCCGGGCAGCAACGTCATCGGCTCTGCCGGCACAGGCAGCGTCACTCACAGCCCGGAACGTCTGCGAGGCGCCACACAGGATCTCTTCGAGCTGCTGGAACGCGTGCAGTGCTCGCGGCTAGATGACCAGCGGTGTGTTTTGCCAGCGTACTTCTCACAGGTGAGTCGTTGTATTCATGATAAATGACACTGGCGCGGTGCTCATACCATAAAAGATATATGCATCTACACTCGGGGGTTGCTCACTGCTGATTATAACCTTGCATTCTGTATAATATAGATTATATATTATAGATTTTGTAGAAGAAAACAAAATTCCTAGCTCAATTTATAGAAACCAAGCTCATTGTACTACATCATACATCCCTTTAATTAAAAACGCGCTGAAAAAGGCTTCCAAAGTAAATCGCCTTGCTTTTTAAAGATTAGTTTTGGTGAATCTAGCTTTTTTAATGTAAACTTCTAAATATAGGAAAATATGTTCTTATTACTATAAAATGTCTCTGTATATCAGGATAGTTTGCTTTCAGCGCCATTTATTTCATTTTTTAAGATGTCTCTTGTTTCTAGAATCGAAAATTACAATATTAAGGAATAATTGGTAGAAACTCAAGTTGCGAGTGTTTTCATCATTGTAGAAAAATTGAAACAATTTTATAAACTAAGATTATTTTATCCTATAGCACAAGGAAGCAATTGCTCTCATATATTTTTTAAATTTAAAGTAATTTGCTAGCTAACTATCAAGTGTAGATATGAGCAGTTGTATCCCGTTCTGCAAGGGTATGTTATCTTCTAGCTGTCCTTATCCCGTTCTACCCTCTCTGTTCGGTGCTGTTCGGGGCAACTGACCTGGGACAATAGAGGTTCGGTTGCATTGTCTGTCCCTGCACATATGGCAGGCAGCTCCACATATCTAACTGACCCATAAAAATCGGTTCGTTTGCAGGCGAAAGTAGTAAACATTTTTACGGGGGTCATCAAAATGGCAAATGGCCCAACAAAAGCGATGACAACAACAACAGCCGCACTAGCTGAATAAATGAATCAATGAATGAATGAATGAATGCTCATAATGGTATGCAAGTAACCAATGTGCCAACTCTGAACCGCACCTTTGCCGAAACTATGTTTATAATTTGACATAATCTGTGTGCTGCTATTGTTGTTGCTGTCGCTGTCGCTGTTGCTGTGGTTTGTTGTTGCCAGTTTAATAGGCATAAACATTATTCCTAAATACATACATATGTATCTGTGTTGTGTTGTGTTCAATGCTCAACTGCCAGGGATTACTTTTGCGTTTCTTTACAAGCACTTTCAGCTGCTTTTTGCTGCTTTTGGCTGCTTTTGGCTCTCCTGGGGGCAGCTGTTGGGTGTGGCCTTTGGGCGCTTATTGCTTATTATTAATAACATTTTTAGATTTTGCAATTAGTTGCGGTTTTCTCAAATGCAATTTGACAGCCAACCGATTTACGGCCTGGGTACAGTTGATCGGGCTACATACAACAGACGCTAGAGAGCGCCACTTTGTAACTGTTCTCAACATGCTGCATGCTTAACATTACAGCCGATAGAGGTCGCTGCACAGTGGCGCTCTCTAGCGTAGCTGTGCTGGTCTTCGTAGCGCTGAATTTGATTTGCGCTACTGTTGATAGAGGGCGCTTTAACGTTGCGCTGCATTGCGTTTGTTAACTGCAGTGCTTGTTGTACTCCAGTAGCGCCAGATGGCGCTGTCAACTGGCCGCAGCTAAAGTGAAGCTTTGTAGTCGTTCAGTTTTGTTTTATTTGCAAGCAATTAAATAAATATATAAAAAAATATTAAAATAAGGACTTTAATAATATTGAATCATCTTATTACTCATACTATTATTTTACTCTTTAAAAATAAATTTCAGAAATTAGGTATAAATATATGTTTGTCGTAGAAACTTATATTTAAAGTAGAGCAAATTAGTTCTAGTGATTTGAAACGGTCTTATTTAAAATAAAAAATGTTATATTCACAACTTTTCTCATAAGCCCATTATATTAATTTCGCAAAATTTGTGTCTATAAACGAAGTGCCTCAAATTGCTGTACAAATTCACCCAGTGGCACAGCAGCCAAACATAATCTACTTGATAATTATATTGTTGTTGGCTCTGCTGCTCTAGACTAAACTAACAATTCCCACTCTCAGTTGCTTCCACGTCTTTTCACATTTTAATTTAGTTTTCGCAAGAAATTTCGTTGCAAACTTTGCCATCAAAAGATTCCCAACTGCTGCACAACTAGCCGCATGCTCGTTTTGCTTTTGCTTTAGCTTGAATGTCTTTGCACTCCTGTCTGCACTGCACCACCATGCCTAGGACACCTACCCACTCCTCTGGTGCCACCAAATGCGGGACGCAGGCTCTTCACATACACTGCCAGACCTAAGACGCTGCCTTTTCAAACTTTTATATGCGGGCTGCTGGCAAACTAGGTTGAAGTTAAAGTGGACCTATAACACTACTCCCTTCCCCCTCTGCCCATCCTCTCCTCTGTAAACCCCTTTGCTGCGCTCTTTCAAATGTGTTTGCTCAAGTCGCTAAATTGAATTGAGGCATTGAGAGCAACTGCAACTGACGAAATGCAGTGGCTGTCAAACTGTTGGTTTCATTTTGATGTCCTGTTGTTTTCAAAACTGTGTGAGGAGAACAAGAAATTCTTTAGAGCTAAGCTAAGCTGGTCTAAAATTTAAGCATAGGGTATTTGCTCATTGAACATTCTCAACTAGCGCAACGCCCATTTCCTTCTCTCTTTGCCCACTGCATAGTTGCATGTGTCCTTGCGCTGGCCACATCCTTTCCACTTAGGTCTTGTGCTGTGGCATTTACCGCATTGTTTCACGCGCTTTTGGCCACTGCATACTTTCGGGCTAATAAAGCGTGTGCCGGCATTCGCTGCCTTCTGTAATTCCTTCTCTAATCCCTACCCAATGCCACAATTAGCCACTGTATTTTATTTCTATCTGCATTTTTTTTTTGAGCTGCCTAATTAAGCCCAGCGCAAGGTTGCCTAAAAAATAGATACTATATCTGTGTGTATCTTTGTCTCTTTTATTTATACTATATATGTATGTATGTGTGTGTTTGTACACCTAGCACACCTACTCATAGATACATTTGTATCTTTCTGCTGCTCTGTTTTTGTTTTTGTTGTTGCTTTTGCACTTCAGGCCGGAAACATTGTCGCTGGGCTTCGTTTGTCCGCAAAGCCGCTAAAATTTATGCCACTGTTTGTTATGCTGAAGTCGCCTGGCCCCCCGAAAACCCCCTCGCTACATAAAAAATGTATCTTAACCATTTCATTTTGGTCTTTGCGGCTGCTTTTTCTTGCATATTTTTCACGCTGCCGTTGCTGCCACCTGAACGCCCCACCAAGTGCCACATTAGAAGCTGCCACATGCAGCACGCCCCCTCGCCTGCCTTTCGCATGCGATTTGTCTGCCTGCAACAGCATCAACCTAATGGCTAGGGGGGTGGGGCAGCTAGTAGGTGGGGTTGGGGTTGGGGTTGGGGGTGGGGCTTGGGTATCCGACTCCCAGGCGCAACTGCAACGAACGTTGAAGTTGTTAATTGCCATGGTCGTCAGCCGCAACGGAGTCCTCTCACATTTGTTGCCGGTTCTGTCTTTGGCATCAGCTAACTCCCACAGTCGTCAGTTTTTCAGTCAGCCGCAAACACACACAGTTTATGCACTGAAAACAAAATCACGAACTTTCTACTCAAATAGTTACAGCCTAAAGCTCTTAAAAAACAGATAGTTGCAGTTGAGAGAGTAAATTTCGCATTGAATTAAGAATTTTCTACTCAGTTTAAGTATTATGGGACTTACTCTTTGTTTTGTTCTTGATTAAAGTAAATATTTTGAATGATTAAGTTTTGAGGCAGTTCAATGAATAAATATAGCTAGAAACGTTATTGAAAATACCAAAAAGTATTAGAAATTCACATAATTAATTAGAGAGTAGTCTGCTAAAAACGAAATGTATCTCTCCCAAATTGTTCTCAGTGTATGCATGAATTCTAAACCGCAAAATGTGCGATGTTTATCTCGAGTGGAGCCTACACGTATCCCCCAACAGCAGATGCATCAACAGATAGTCTGGCCTCTGCATATGATCTAGCTATCTCTGTCCCACTCTCGCCTGTCTCTCTCCCTCTCTCCAGCTCGCTTTGGCCGCACCACGTGTTGCACTTAAATTTATAATTATTTTCCGGTTGTTGCACGTCTGCCTGCTTGCCTCTTGCCACCTTTTTGGGTCTAGAGTTCGTCAGTTTGAAAATCTTTTGCCTCTGCTTCCAAACTTTGCTCACTTGTGGCTTTTTAATTTCAACTGGCCCCCACTACTCTTTTCCTCTTCTTCGCCTCACTTTGCTTTCCACCCTCGCACCTGCATAAAACAATGCAACTTTAAAACTATTTTTCTTCTGCTTGTTCGTTTTTTGCTTTGTTTGCTTGATGACTTTTAGCGTCTGACAACTGGAACTCTTTTTCGTGGCTTTGACGTTGACGTCGGGGCACCCGAAAGCCTCGGGGCCACCTGACTTTGCCAGCGAACCCCCTCAACCACTCACGCTGCCCCTCATCCTGCCCCTGCCCCTGCCCCTGCCCTTGATCATTTGGGGGTTTTCCTCTCTTGTTTGCCATGTTGCTGCTTCGCTGGCTTCGTTGTTGATTGCCGGCTGTCTGCCAGCGACTAAAAAACAGAAAAAAACACAACTAGAAGAAGTGAAGAACCAAGTTGAAGAGCGTTTGACTGTGAGATGCCCTGTAAACATTAGACTAGAGAACATTGTAGCCTGTGGTTGAGCTTCAAACAATTGCAAATTTTACTATACAAATTCTTGCAGATAGCATAATTTATATTTAGTCACCGGAACTACAATAACTTCTTAGTCACATATATCCTCCTTCACAAATGTATTTAGTTACAGGGTATAGCAACCACAACCCCAACAACAATTGCAACTCCATCCAGCTTTGTTGGTTCCCATTAATCCTGTTACTCATCATAACTACATTTAAAGCAACATTTCAATGCTGACTTTTAATGCGGGTCATGAATACATATTTCATTTCGTTGCGCCTGTGAATACTGCTGTGAGAAGAAGAAGACGAAGATTATGGTTATCTTCTTCTTAGTTTCCATCATCATCATCATCTGCTTAACCTCAACTTTTTGCAATTACTCACAGATATCGCAAATATTTTGTGCCCCGCCCACAATTCAAAGTTTGCTGCATTTGTTGATAAACATTAAAGAAGAAAAACAGCACCCACAACAAAAACAACAACAACCTCTTTAGAAACGTGTGCAATGCGTTGCTTTGGTATATACAGATGATTCGAACTTTGTATTTGTATTTCTTGTTCTTCTCGAAATTCATACACATTTGTTGACTCGTCTCTAGTCAAAGCATATTTATTGTATGCCAGTTTTATGGCTTGAATGCCAAGGTCACGTGGGTCTAGTGCATAAATTTGTTTGTTTTATAGTGCGTACGACAATTCTATGGGATTCTTATACATATACATATATTTAGTTATTTTTATTTTGGAATAAAGTGCCACAGCTGTGGCATAAACTTATGGCATATCCAAAATATTCCAAGCCTTATCGCACACCATTTTACAAGTTTGTCGCACGAGGGTTGTGTGTTTTCAATTTTGGTTCCGTTCGGTTGCTGCACGTTTTATATGGAATTCCTTATCGCCGAAGCAAAAATAATTACACGCAAAAACTCATGTAATTAAGCGACTGCTTATCGCAGCATCCTTGTAAATAATATAAAAATGTGTAATCTCTGTGTCATGCATAAACATAAATATGTTAAGTTTCATGCGACTTTGAAAGTTCCACTCAATTGCAAATATTTCAAATGTGGCGCCACACAGCAACACTGCTTATCTCGCTCTAACGCACGCCGCTCCAGGCAAGCGCCGCACTCAATCTCTTGCTGTTAACTAACAGCCGTTTTGAGTTGTAACTCGCTGTTATGCTCGCATGAGCTGTCAACAGTCGTCTGTTGCTCTCCGCGAGAGACACCTAACAGTCTGTTAGCTGCCGCTGCTAGCACTCTGTTTCTGTAATTGTAAGCAAGTTGCCGTTAGCAGACGTCTTCGGTCGGTTGTCGTCGCTAGTCGCAAAAACGAGTGTCGCTTGTCGTCTCAACGGTGCGTTGGTTCGTTACAAATTCAAAACAAAACGCACGCGAGTTATTTTTAAAACAACTGCATGCAGTTGCAGCGTCTCCAACTCCAAAATCACAACAACAACAGCAATACATTCGAATATATGTATAAATAAGTTCGTGTTTGTGTGTGTTTCTATCTGACAAAAATAAAACATCTTTAGCGTGTGTTTGTGTTAAGTGAAATTATTTGCTTAGAAATTGTTTGCTAAAAATACGCAAAATTTGCATATAGCAGAAGCACAACTTCAAACAAAAAATAACGTAAAACATAGTCGCTTGGAAAGTCGCTACAGTTTGACAGCCGCTGACCAAACACACAAAATAACCAAAAAAAACTCGTCAAACGAGTCAAACTACGTGTGCAAAGCAGTCGCAAAAAAAGCACAACAACAAAAAACCAACGACAACAACAACAACATTCATAATAATTTGCGTCAGCTTTGGCTGCAAGAAGAAGAAGAAGAAGAAAAACACAACGCCTGAGCAAAATTATAACAATTAGCCGAGCAGCAATAACAATTGTTTGAAGAATTGTAGCAACCGCCGCCCACAACAACAACAAGAGCTAGCAGCAATCAATGCAGCCAACAACAACAAGTAGAACAGCTGCAATCGTAGCCTAAACAACAACAGCAGCAACAACAGCAACGATCGTGGCATTTTACAGCGAAGGCGCTGAGCGGCGTTGGGTGCGTCAGGCGGTCATGGGGGTGCTCAGGTGGCGCGATCTGCCCGGATCGCGAATGTCGTCGTCGGGCTCAGCAGCAGCAGCAGCAACACACAACAACAACAACAACAACAGTCACCAACAGCAACAGCAGCAGCAACAATATCACCACAACAGCAACATCAATAACAACAACAACCACAACAATCGAGAGGTAAGTTTCCGAGTGTTGCTTGTGTGGGTTCAGCTCGGCCGTTATACATTTTCATTAATTAAATGCAATTTGGGCGTTTGTAATTGTATTGCATTGTGCCTCGATTCCATTCTTGTGGCTTAGTCACTAACGTGTTACAGTTTGGCGACAACTGGATGCGTGGGCAGCAGCAGCTCCCAAAAGGCACTCACACTTTGAGTATAACCAAATTGAAAATTCAAATTAAATATGAGCTTATTTGGTTGCTATGTTTGGTTCAGATTCAGAACACGAATCAATACATAGTATGTATATAATTATAAATTTTGTAAATGCCATATGTAAATGCTGATTGAATCATTTTGATTTTAATAAAGAAAACCTTTTTGATTTTGAAAATGGCACTTTTAAGTTGAGACAACTTTTTGGGTCAAGCGGCGTTGGCAAAAATGCTTAAATCAAGGTCTAAACAGCGAGTTTGTGTTTTTTTTTCGATGGAATTACATTTCAGTCTTTAGTTGGAAAACAATAGTATATCATTAATATACAAGTTGTTTTTTTTTTTTTAATTTTTCATAATATCAGAATCTTGTACTCCACAATTGCATCAAAGTATAGAAGCTTGATATTTGAAGAAAAACATCAGTCTACGTTCTAGAAATTGAAATCATTACTTTCAATAATAATTTTTAAAACCTTTTCTTAAGCTTTATCACTAATTGGTCACTAAATTTGAACAAGTAATCAAAAATAATGTAAAAAGAAAAATGGGACATGCATAAAGCTTATGTTATTATTCTTGAATTTAAATGAACTGTGAAATCAAGGCGAGAACATATCACTATATTTAAACTATAATACACAGTTTAATAAACACTCAATGCTCATCACAGTTTCACAGTCACTGCCTTTATTAATTGTTATGCGCTGCTTAAATGGCTCTCAAACTGCTGTTGCTTTTGTCAATTTGTGGCCTCAACGAGCATCATTTTGGTTTTATTTTTCTTTTTTGTTGGCGACTCTTTTATTTGGCTTATCAATACGGCGCGCGTTGCTCTTTTTTCTTCTCTTATGTTGTTGTTGTTGTTGTTTTTTTAATACCAATTTTTATTGTAATTTACATAAAAATGCTGCGGCTTTCACGCATGTGTGCGTGTGTGAGTGAGTGTGTGTGTCTGTGTGTGTGTGTTGCTTAATTTAAATAAAAGCGACAGCAACAACAATTTCAAACGCTTCACTGATAAAGCAAGTATTTGTAATTTAATGTTTGCCTTTGCTGCTGTGCAGAACGAGAGAGCGAGACAGAGAGAGAGAGAGAGATAGAGAGAGTTGGAGTAGCAGAGCGAATTCCACACTCTTTTTTCTACCTACACTAGACCTTACACACACACACACACACATAATCACATAATAGAATTTCCAGGCGGGCTTGGAAAAATCGAAAAGAAAGAAAAACACGCGGCAAACACATTTGACACAAATCGCATAAATCACTCCAAAAACAGCATCCACAAAAGTTCGAGAAAGCGTTTGCTGGCAGCATTAGCTATCATCATTATGAAGATAACACATTCATCATCATTATGTGGCATTAGAGGAGACAGCGAAATGAGCGAATTATGCGATTCTTGTCGCTGCTTTTACCTACGCACTTTTACTTCTAGCCCCCCCAACTGCCCCAAACTCCAAGTGCTGATCTCTAGACAGACGCCGTCTCGATCTTTGAAGTCTTTTGCCAAGCCAACTTTCGCCTGGGCCAATTGAGAGTTGTGGCTAGATACGCGCTTGCAAAGAGAATTATTAACCCACAAATGGGCACATGGCTTTAAACGGCCCTGCCGCACATAGATCGCACGCTCCAATTAACAAAACGATTGCATTCAGTTCTATTTGTTCTATTTGCGGCCCCAAATGGAAAGCGCTTATCGGCACCTTAAACGTGTCTTGGCTTTTGCTTTTGCCTTTTCCGTTTGCCTGCCACAGCTCTAATTCAATTTTAGACAACAACAGCAGCAGCAGCATCAGCAGCAAGGGCGCATCTCTTATCTATCAGAAAGCCTCCGGAATGCTTGGATTTGATTTAATTTCATTTTCAGGCCTAGGGGAATGAACAAATTCAATAATAGCAGCACAGGCATGCGCTCTTCTTCATTTACTCTAAGGGTATTTGAAATTTGACATTAGAACAGACATGAACTCATCAAGAATTTAATTCTATATTTTATGATCTTTTCGACTGTCTATGTGAAGTAATTAAAATTTTCAAGATAAGGTCATGACAATTACTACTTTTTTGCTTTTATTGTAAGCCTATATATTTGATCAGCCTTAGCCTACTATATTCTACTATATAAACACCTTCAGATTTATATATTATATATATTTAGATATTTAATTAGCTAGTGTGTTTGTTAAACTTCGGCCAGGCACATATCTGCCTGAAATTTCTTTTTTTTAATTTTTAATTTGATTTCGTTTTGCTTGTTGTTTGAACCTGTGCCCACATGCGCCACGCCCCCAACATGTACCAGAGGCGGGGCACCATACAGTCTGGCTAAATATGTATTGTGGTTTTTTTTTGGCTAAACTTTCGCTGCTTTTTTTTTTGTTTCGACGTCAGCGGCAGCGTTTAGCAGCCACTTTGTGGGGTGGCTGCTGTCGTGTAGCTTTATCTTTATCTGTGTATCTGTAGCTGTATCTGTATCTGTCAGATACTTTGTGTGCCGCCTACATTGGCCATCAGCTGTTCCTGCGGTCGCGTTCTTTCATAACACACATGGCTGGCAATTTATGACGTTGCCTACTTTGATGTCAAGGTTTGCCCCGCACAGCTAATACAAGAAACAAGAAACACGAAAACGAAAACCACTTGAGGACAGACTTCCTGCTGTGCCCGAGCAGGGATTCGTTCTATACACTCGACAAAAAGACAGGCATACGAATTTTCACAAATAAAAACCATTTTCAAATAAAAGTCAGATAGTGTTTGTTTTTAAGTTATAGTTGCTCATCATCAGAATAAATTTAAAATAACTTGTTCTTTTTTAGATCATAGTATATATGTATATGAAAATTTATTCATATTTTAATTCAATTCATAAATGAATTCAAACCAAATCAAATTGAATGTATTCCATTTATTTATTTAGGCTAATGAATGAATTCCAAATGATATAGTTATATTCCTTCTGCTGAATTTAATTACGTTGTTGCAGCTACTTTGTATTGGCTTGAAAGCGCCCACATTTCGCTGAGTGTAGGTACAGCTGACGACGAAGTTGAAGAACCCACGCCAAGGTCTTGGAATCGCTTTCGCTTTTTGTCGTCGTCGTCGTCGTCGTCATCGTAGTTGGTGTTGCTGCCCTTAAATGGTCAGTTCGATGTAACTAACGACGTGTGGCAGCCTCTAGTCTATAGTCGCCACCTAGGTAGGATCGGAAGGCTGGCTGTCTGACTGACTGACTGACTGACTGGCAGCGCCGCCTCTCCTCTCTACATGTATGTTATACTATATATATTACTTATGCATATGGATTGCATACGGCTGCAGGGCGCGTGTCTTGCATAATGGCCAGCGATTAATGCGCTCCCAGTTCGGAGTCTCCAGTCTATAGAAGAACAGCAGCAGCAGCAGCAAACGAGTCAACAATGAGGCAAACTCATTTTGTGTCTGTGTCTGGTTAGTTAGTTAGTGATTCATGGCTGTGCGACAGTCCCTGACTCCTCTCGCTACTTCCTTGGCCAGCGACCGGATATGCATTTGCCAGTTTGCATTTTGTATGTGCCTGCTGCCTGCCTGCTTTACGAGCATAAAAATTAATGTTGCTGTTTGGCAATCCGAGTACGAGTACGAGTACTCGTACTCACACTCACACCCATTATACTCACACTCGCGACTGGCAATGATGATGATTATTATGCATTGCCTCAGACTGATTACAAGCATAAACAGAAAGGGCATAGGACGTTGGCATATAACAATCATTGCAAGCTAACAATCAACCAGACAAGACCTGAATGCACTACACGACTACTTCCCAGCGAGATCGTTGCAATCCGATAAGGTCACTGATCGATCGACTGTATCGATCGGTCTGCTCCCTCGTCCACTTGAGAGCTCAACTGTGCAGGTTGTCTATTGATTTAGCTAAAACAGATAAGGGGAGTGGCTGTAATGCCGACTATATTTCAAGAAACATCTTTCAACAGTTGAGAGAGGGATAGCAGCAATGTTTGGAATGGAAAATATCATTGACAGCTTGTAAAAAGGTAGACACGATAAGGCTGAGCAAATTAAATGAATGAAATGTGATAAGTATATACATATAAGAATGCATTCGAATGATAGCCAACAGGGATGAATGATAGTGAGTATTCTACCTACATGCGTTTCCAAGCATAGTTTATTGTTTATTAATACACCAAATTGATAGGTTTAAATCTTCATTATGTTGTTAGAAATTTCAATAATTCCAAGTTTTTTGATCAAATAATATAACTGTAATATCTATTTCAAATCTATTTATCCACATACTTGAAAATTTGTATCACATTGCTTCTATAAACTAACAATTTAAAGTTTGCAGGTTTATCATGCTTTTAGAATTATCTTTAATTTACAATTTGTATATCTTAACGTTGGAAAAGTGAAAACCCCCAATTATTTGGTTATACATTTATAAATGTATTATGTAATATTTTGCACATTTATTTTGCACTTACTTTATTTGGTTTTTTGCAATAGACTTAGGCGATTCTTCACACGTGTTGTCGCATCCATTCAAAGGCTTCCATTCCCATTCACATTGGAAGACAATCGCCGCCTCTATACGTATATATATATACTATATACTGTCTGCATTCATATACTTCATACTTCATACTTCATGCTCAGCTACGGGCATATCTATTGTGGTGTAGTACAGTAAATTGTGAATACGTTTGTCAAACGACGACGGACTGCAAAATGTGATGACAATGCGGCATTAAAAAGCATGAAAATCAACCCGATGCCAACAGCAAAAGCAAAGCTGCAGCAACAGCAACAACAAATTACAAGCCTGCTTGTGTTGTTGTTATTGTTGTTGTTGCTAGTATTGTGTAATGGCAAACAGTGTCTGACGGCATTGACAACACTTTCCTCCTTGCCGCCCGCCTGCAAAGAAATGAAATTGCGTATATGTATGTATATATGTATGTACAAAAAAAAAGAAGGCACTGACAATTCTTTATGCTGTTTTTTTTTGGGCAGCTATTGCTGTTGTTGTTGTTTGTGGGGGTGGTGCGCTGTGGTTTGTGTGGCGAGGGGGGGGGGGGGCAGCGACTCATAAACAAGCGCTATTAATTAAACAAGCAGCGTTGCAAGCATTAACGGTAGCTACCTTAACTTGGCCAACAGTGAGGCAAGCGTCAGGTAGCTAAAAGTGACAACACAAACCGAAAGTTGACAACAACAAAAACGAAACCAACAACCACAACAACAACAACAACGAATGCAATATCACTTATCAGGCAGCAGCAAGCAGAGCCAGCGATAAGACTCACGCTCTCTCATATCTATGTATGTTTATAAGAAAGGTCTGCCTTGGACTCGTCTTTTGTATTTGCACAGTCAAATTGCATGCGACGAGATAAAAACTCGGTGAGTTTCTTTGTCATGCTATACACTGATATACCTCTATATGTTTATGTACCTACTTTGCAGTAGGGTATACTATTTCAAAAACAGAAATATGTGTGCAGTATTGTAGAAGGCACAAAGTGTTCTTATATGTACAAGTAGATAACTAGGCTTTGGTCATAGTTGTCAGATTTTTATATTTTCGATTGCTCATGAAGTTGTCATAAGCTAATAGTAGATATAGTTATATGAGTCGATTTACTTACAGATCTGTTTATATTCGATTGAAGTCCATAGTCTTATAGATAATGTGATTACTTTCATGTAATTATATATAAATATATATAAATATATATACATATATATTGAATTTGAGCCTCTCAAGAGTATTTTATCGTCTTTTCATAAACTCTACGAATTTCTCTTTTTGCCTTACTAATATTTGCAGAACGCGATAAGCGTTGAGATATTTACCCAAGACGACCTCTATTTTATCGCTTTATTAGTTTTGTTGTTTGTGTGTGTTTTTTGGTTAAACAATTTTGTATTTGCCGCTGGCAGCTGTGTGCCTATTTATACATAAATAAATATTTATAAATATATATACACAGGCATATATTTTCACGCTGGAAAATGCTCTGCGGCATTCTGACAAATTGTGTGCTGCCAAAATTGCGACAGACGCGACGACGCGTCAAATGTTGACAAATGCACATAAAGTGCTTATGGAATATATAGGTGTATATATATATATATGGCGAAATCGTGCAGGTTCTCGAGAAATATAGATACAAACTATATATCAGTATATCTGTTGTATATATCTATATATATATGCAAATAGCTTTGTTTGGTTTTTGTTTATAGAGCAGCGTGGGCAACGTCGCGTTTAAATAATTATGAAATGTTTACAGTAAATTAAATACACAATACACACACACACACTTACACACACACACGCACAGTCAATTTGACTTCAAGTTACAGTTACATAGAGTTTCACTCGACTAGAATTTGTCACTGGACTGCGGACTGTCTCGTGTTTTGTGTTTATTTCTGTAACGCTACAGCTGTAGCTAAAGTTGGAGTATCTGTATCTGTATCTGTAGATACAGTATCTGTAACTGTATGTGTTTTTGGGCATCTTTTGTCATCGTCGCGTTGAAAAGTAAAAGTTGTTTCACTTTTCAGCCGACTTACAATAAAGATTCTCTCGATCATATATTTGCCTTTTGGGATTTTCTCTTTATTATTCATAAGTGAAATAAAAACACAAAACAAAATCTCAGCCAGCCAGCTTCTCTCAGTTCATCATATATCATAAATCGGAATGGAATTCAGCTGACAAATTTGAAATACTTTCGCTGTAAGCTGTTATTTTATTTATACAAATAACTCACAATCATATGTATATAGTATATACATATGTATGTGTGGGTCGTTGATCGCTTAATAATAATTTATTTTAATTTATTTTAGATTACACACAATTAGCAATTGGCTGTAAAAACCGCATAAATACTTTTGCAAATGGCCAAAGCTAAATTTTGTGAAAATGATTTTTTAATTAATGCACAAATTGTGTGCAGCTTTTTTCTGTTGTGTGCTTTATGTTTTTCAATTACTTTGTGGTTGCCATTGTTGTTGTTGTTGTTATTGTTATTATTGTTGTTGGCCTTTACACAGAACTTGGCGCCTTGGCAGCCTTTTCGTTTTTTTGCTTTTTTGTTTTTTGTTTTTTAGTCGCTGGCAACGCATTGAAGTTGCCAAATGTTATTGACCCAAATAGAGAAAATGTAAAAAAGTAATCGCATTCGAAATAGAACCAAACAAATAAAAAGCGTCGAGAATCAAATCGTGTGGCCAAATTGTCGCTAAAATAGTTGAAACTGTCGTAAAATATAATTTATAAAGACACGATCCGCAGCCAAATAAACAAAATTTGTTGGAAACTCACAGACATGGCAAAAATATATCAACATCTAGACTGTTGGCTAGGTTTTTCTGTGGAACTGACATCTTAAGGCTAATTTATATTGGTATATTGTCATATTGTCAGTTGTTTATCAGTAAATAAAGAACATATCTCAGAATACGATCATATCTGATAATACTAACTCAACTTGCATGCAGAGATATATAATTTAGCTTTACTATTTATTTTTAAACATAACCTTGTACTATATTTAGTTCTACTTTTCATAAACTGTTGAACTTACAATCGTAATTCAGATTTCTTATTCTTATCTAACCTTGCGCCACATTTGCATGAAGCTTATCTTATCTGAAACTCCAGATCAACTCACAGTCTTAACCAACACCAACTTAACACTTCGAACTTTTTCAGTTTATACCCTTATCTGATCACACTCAATTTCCATCTTTTAAAATCACTTCTTGGCACACAAACTTATCTTATCTACCGAGCTGCAACATCCTTTCCACTCTCTAAGCCCTATAATGTTCATTGTGCCCCCTCTGCTTTCCACGCCCATGACAATTCTAAGTACTCATTGCATATTATTTGCATATTTGAAATATCAACAGCGTGTTTGAGCATTGGCAAATTGTATCTGTGTTTGCTGAAAGCACCTTTATATGTGTCTCTGTGTGGCTTTATATATGGTATATATATATATCTGTAGCGGCCTAAATTGCCTTTTGCAAGCAGCTGTATCAATAGCTGAAATACCGCAAGTTGCCCAAACTGAAAACCTTGTCGTCGGTGTTCGTTTTCTGTTTGTTTTTTTCTGTTGACAAACTAATTTGCGCTCAGTGTTTATTTTAGGTATGGTTTTTTCTATTTTTCTCGCGCTTAATTAGCAACTTGGTGAGCCTAGTCTTGAATTTTACTATCAATTAACATAATTGGCTGCTGTTTCGCTGTCGGCTGGAACTTTGGAGTTTTTTTTTGCTTTTTCGATCATTTGCTCAATATAATTTGCTGTGATTGGATACGTTTGGAAAAATGGCAAGCTGCAAGCTTGATTTTTGTTGTTGTTGTTGTTTGTGTTGTTGTATTTTTGCAGTGGAATGCGGCTCTTGTGGCACACACGGATTTGGGTCAGAGAAGCGTTGCCGTTGCCATTGCCGTTGCCGTTTGTCGACTGCGTGTGCAAGTATTAGCCAACTCGGTCTTTGAACTGGCCAGTTCTCTCTATATAAGCCTGTGTGTGTTCGAGTGTGTGTGTGTGTGTGTGTATGTGTGTGTGCTTGTAATCTGAGCCATGTGTATCATAATTTGCTGTGAGCCAAGCGTCGCATCGCATCGCGTCGCGTCAACATTTTGTGGGCCAAGCTCTGTGGCCACATTGCGCATACGCCACGTAGCCCGCTTGAGACTGATATTATCGGCAAGTGGAGGAATCATTTTGCGGCTGCTGCTTTAGCCACGTCTTTTGTTTTTTGCCGCAGCATAGAAAATGCAGTCTGTTTGTTTGCCAGCCTCTGCCTGTTTGCCTGTTTTGTCTCTGCGCGTTTGTTTTCAATGCGTTGCTGACCCAGAAAAAGAAACTTTCATGCTGCTGCTGCTGCTGCTGGCTCGAGAGCAGCTGCTGGCTGACTGGCTGGCACAGTATGCAACCGCAGCAGACAACAGCTGCAAGTGTTTTGCGGCACACAGGCCCTAAAGCTGTGGAGGGGGCGGCAACGCCCCGTCAACAACATCAACTCCTCCCCGCCTACCAGCAACAACAACAACAACAACGACGACAACAACAACGACAGCATATGGCAATGGCATTTGACTTATAATTAATACTTGGCCCGTTGATTTATGTGCCACATTTTGTTGCAGACGCGGAGTCGTCTCCAGCCAACCTGTTCCTCTTTGCTGCCTGCCTTGCGCAATTTGCATGCGGCTTTGATTGGGCAACTCAAAGATATCCCGTTTGATTAAAACTCTGCCATAACTAAATATATATATGCAAATATATACATATAGATTTTAGTATTTTGTTTCATTTTGCTGTATATAGTTTTCTCATTACTTTTTATTTTGCGCATCAGTTGTTGTTGTGTGCGGATCAGCATTTTTATTATTTATTATTCAGCGTGCTGTTGGCAGTGATGAAAAACTTGTGCTATTAACAAAAATTTACATGCCAACAACAATAACAACAACAACAACTACAACTACAACTGGCACTGGCTTTTTTTTTGCTGCTGCTCTTAAACTCGTTTTATTTACAAACATTTGACTTGAGTCGCTTTAAGTGTTTGCAGTTCTCGTGTTTAATGAACAAGTTAGTTAGTTTTTTTTTCGCTGTTGTTGTACAACGTAAAACATACAGCGAAAAAGTTGACGCTTATGTAAGAAAAGCTGGAAAAACATTGCGCATGACTCTACAACTGTGGCAGTCAATGGTTGTCAAACTGCGTAATTTCTGCCGGCAACGTTAGAGGTTGCAAAATGTCATGTGATTGATATGGCATTAATTTTAATAGTTTTCAAATTTACTTTTTGCTTTCAAGTTTCTTATTTCAAGTATACAATTAAATTATTAGCACCTACGTCTAAAAATACATAAATAAATTGTGATTAATACTAATTTGATTTAAAGCTTAGAATATCTTTTTGTATAAAATGTTGTAATAAAAGTAAAATATATCTTAAATAATAAATCAATCAAAAAAAACTATTTATTTAAATTTAATAGACAAGTATGAAAATGTTCAAAAATTCGATTTATTTTATCATGTACTTGTTAAAGCTCATGTTAGTTGACAAAGCGTATAATTTAACATGTGAAAACGAAATGAAGCTTCACCAACAGCTGAACAAATTATAAAGCCGATTGTTAACTTTAACAAGAACATGTTAAAAAGCAGAACAAAGTTTTCACTTACATGTTGGCCTTGTAATTCTCAACTGATTTAAGCTGATAGCAATCATACTCTGACATTGGCGAAATTAGCAGACAAATGATTCCTAATTTGCTGCTGCTGCAGTAGAATTGAAATTAATTTCACTTTGACACCAGCAGAAGAAATCATTGCACTTATTGCCTGCACTCACATTTCAATTAGCTTAATTTGCCTTCCTTGTCTAGTAGTAGTCAGGCAATTTGCTTAAGTGTTTACGCTTTCGTTTGCCGTATTTTGCCTTTCTATGACATTTCTGTATCTGTATCTATACATACATATATGTACATACATAGTTGCAATTTCGCTGGCAATTCGCTCGCATTCCGCCTGCCAGGCGCAGCGATTTAACAATTTGCACTTGTTGTCCATTTCAATTTTTGAACCCGCTCTTTGACTGCCAATAGGCAATTTCACTTTGCAAAATCGAAAATGAAAAATAAAACTTTCATTTTAATTAGCAAAGCGAACGGCAGACACAAAAAAAACAAAACAACACAAAAATCAAAATCAATTTTCAATCATGTGAGATTCGAAAACTACAAAATTCCAATTACAATTCCGAAACGCTGGCCAATGGCACGGAAAACTAACTAACCGCAAATTCAATTTTATGCCAAGCCAAAAGGTCAATTAGCAGCAGCAGCAACAACAACAACCATTTGTTGAATGTATGGAAAAAAAAATAGAAATAATCAAAATCAAAACACTTTTTGACTGACAGGCTGAAGTCGTTTGCAGGGGTTTAGTCTTTAACAATTGCAAACCAGTTTACACTTTTGTGTTTGCAATTCGAAAGGCATACAGCGAATATTTTCTATTATTGTTGTTGTTGTTGCCTAACAGCAATTTCAAACGTGGCTAATTACAAAAGCGCTTTTGATATTATTGCTAGTGCTATTGTTGTTGTCGTTGCTGTTATTGTTACTGCTGGTTGTTGTTGCTGGTTGTGGTGTGCAAGGTGTGTCCCAAGCTGCCGCTTTTGGCCAAGTCAACTGCCACCCACCCAGTCAAGTAGTCGGTTAGTCAGTCAGTTGCCAACTGTTTCAATGGCAAATGGCGCCTGCAAAACTGTCGCGTCAGAGATCAGAAATAAATTGATATATAGATGAACAGAAAGAGAGACCAGAGATAGAAAGAGATGAGATAGAATACACACGATAAAAGATAGAGTACAAAAATTAAAAGATAGGAACGAGAGAGTGGAAAAGAGATTATATATCAACAAGTATTCAAAAAGTAAAAGCTTAAAAATAAATTGAAATTTTTAGATATTTAAAATATAAAAAAAATCCGGTTACATTATATAGTAAAGGTTATAGTAGATATATATAATGAGGGAAAGAGACAAGTAACAAATTAGATATTGATAGATACAAGATCAAATATAGAAACAATTGAAATGCGAACGATAAATAGAAAATAGCTAGCAGATATAATATAGATAAATGAACAGAAAATTAAGTAAATTCATAGATTAGACAGACAAAGGAATATGGTATCCACTGATAGCTGGAAGACCGTCTCTAATTCCTATCCTACCACTATCACTCTGACGCATTGTTATTAACTCGTTTCAAAGGCCACGCAGAAAAGAATGCCAACTGACTCATTTGCCAAAGAGCAGCCCGATGAAAATGTTCAATAAATCTTTGCTTGAACTTCTCCATTTAAAGCGACGCAACTATTTTCAATAAATCTTGTTGTTTTTCTCTATGCGGTATGCCTGGCTAAATATAGTACAGCAACTATTTCTATCAAACAGTTCGGACAAGTTCAAATGTCAATGGCAACTGAATGATCGTAAAAAAGACAAAAAAAAAACAAAACGTCGCTTTGCTAATGGCAGCAATTTTGCACACACGCAGCTACAGATGCAAAGATACAAAGATACAAAGCTACAGAGATACATTTGCACACAGTCACAGTTGATTGTCTTTAATTGCCAGCAATTGACTTTGCTTTTGCACCACAATCAATTCCCAACTAAAGCCAATCACAGCCAAAAAGCAAAACCAAACGCCACATCCTGTGCACAGGACGCGTGCTATTTTATTTCCTGGCGACTGGCGACTGGTGACTGGCAACTGGCGCCGACGTCTGCTAATCATCTACACATAGAAGTTCCTTCCACGAACTGCGTCCAAGCCAGCAACTACCTGAGTTTCTGTTTCTGTTTCGGTTTGGGTTTGGATTTTGTTTTGTCCATTTGTTGTTTTCTCCATGTGTTGTTGTCACGTCCCAAAGAGAGAGAGAGAGAGAGAGACGCCACGACTGCGATTGCGACCTTAGTCTGAACACTCGTTAAATATTGTTTTTTAAGTGCAACTCTTTTGTGCCTGCCACGCCCTACGGGCTCCCCGCCCCCCATTGTAATACGCATTACACAATGTCGCACGCTTTAATTTTTGCTGCCTGCCTTTTGCGACGGTTTTTTTTTCCTTTTCGTTTCAGGTAATTTTCGGTTCGGTCATAAAAAATGGTCGAGTGAAATGTTTATGCCGACATTTAGACATCTAGAAATGTGAAATATGTCTGTGTGTGTGTGTGTGTTTTTGTTTGTTTTCGTTTTGTATGGATAGAGTATATAATAATTTAGTTGAATTTACGATCAGTTTTCTGTTGATGATCACGTTCTCCGTGTGGCGCCTGTTTTGCAATCTAATGAGTTCATGAACGCTGTGCACAGTTGTCGAGCATTGCACAAGTTTGACAGTTAGTTAAAGTTGGTGTTCAACCATTTGCATGCTATTCGTGATAAAATTACATGGGCAAAGAGCAGCTACTTATAATTAAGTTCAGTTCATATTGAGATACCTAATTAGTTCACTGAAGGTAATAAAGGAGCTGCTCATTCGAACTGATTGAGAATTATAAGAAACATCACTACTATGTAAGGGCTTTGCTGCAAACTAGTCATCTGTGCTTATTATTTATATATTATTAGCTGTAACTGTGCTTTGAACAGCAAATAAGTCATCTTTCCGCTTCTTGTCCCATTAAACGCTAGAACAACTTGCGAATTACAAACAAAACTTTGTTTATTTTGGTTCAACAGATAGTTCTAGTATTTTTCCTTGCTCTGTTTACTCATTATCATTATTGTAGCCGAAATGTGTTATCAATATTTGTCTAGTGCATCGCAATGACTCAAATAACAAAGCGCTATTGGGTTATCAACACTTTCCAGCTGCTGCTCAGCCCCAATACAGATAAGCCCTAGAAAATTGGTTTATCTTTTATTTGCATGCGATAAAAGTACAACATTATTGATTTTTGCTCATGCGCCCACAAACAAACTAACGATTCGTCTGTTATCTCATTTCACTTGCCACATTTTTGGGGGACACACCTCCCAAATGCTCGGATGCCCTCGGATGAGGGAATGACATGAAATGACACTTCATTCATAACATTTAGTTAATTTGGCCGACTATTTGTGTGTGTGTTTGGACTAGACGTTTGCCCAGCGACAATTTTAAAGGCCATTTCGCCAGAATTTGTGTCAAATATGCGGACTCGAAGTGGCTCGTTAAAAATGGCACTGTGAGCTGGCACAGGGAATCGCTGTGGCAGACGTCTGAGGTCAAATGGCTTGTAAACATAAAACAAATGACGCAGTCGTAAAGCCGAAAATTTGTTTTGGTTTAATGCGCTTCCGCCCCAGACGTTCCATAGTTCGCTCCTGGGCCAAAACAACGTTGCGCAATCCCATGGCCAACTAAAAAACAGCTAAGAGCAGCTAAACACACACACAGTAGCCAATAAGAGGGCCATAAATGGGCAACAATCGTTGGCCAGGTGAAAGAGTTTGGAGAGCTTGTTTCCCTTTGCTTTTCGAGTTGGCCATTCTGTCGGCCTGTCAATTGGCATTTATTATGAAACACATTCAAATGTCAGCAGCTGAGAGTTGGCCAACAAACTAAGCGACAACCCTAAAGCCAAACTCCAGTTTCCAGCTGCAACGGACTCTCCATCTGGCTGTCCATCGCTCATTGTATTGGCAGCTGCTTTTGGCCTTTTTTGCTTGGCAGCTTGGCACACAAGAAGCCTCCAACAAGTTGGCATGATGTCATAAGCCACACACACACAACACACACACACACACACTCGCACACACACAGCCAAGCGGGACCAGACAAAAGCCAAATGTTTAAAATGAATGGTTGCCAAGTTGTCGTTGTTGTGTGTTGTCTCGATTCTTGTTATGATATGCTATAGCATAGCACTACTTGTATTTCACTTTGTTCTTTCTTGTATACCTCCCCATACAGCCAACTAACTACCAGTTCCCATAGTTTGAAGCTAGGGGCGTACTCGGCAGTCAGTAGCATGATATATATCTGAATGTCTACACGAAAATAAATTCTTGATTTTAATTAAATATATTTTCTTGTTGTATGTGGGGAATTTTGACGAATTATTTTGCCTTGCTTGAAATACACTTTTTTGCGTTAAGATTAAATGCTATTATTTGGTATTCAAATTTATAAACAAGTATTTTTTAAACGAGTTTTTTAAAACTTATAAACTCTGCGAGCTTCGTAATAAGGAGTTCAGTGTTGTGTAACGAATGGAAAGCTGAAACATTTTCAACAGGTGCCTGGTATATTTTGCCAGGCAGATCAGTAAGATGTGATAGATTCTGTTTTTGTTGCTTTAGTCTTGTGAGGGCATACAAGCTTCGGCTTGGTAAAATGTACAACCCTCTTATTCTGATTTGCATTGCAGTTGTTCTCTGGACATGACTAATTTTGGTAGTGTGGCTGTGTGTTGTCGCTTGTCGCAAATTGTTGAACCATGGGCGGGTTTTTAAATATGGTTTCTTGTAATTTTCACATGGCGCCAAGCAACAGGATGCAAGTTGGCACAAAACAGCCCACAGACGCAACCCTTTTGCTGTTGAGGTTGTTGGCTGTTTTGCTGTTTTGCTGCTTGCTGTTAGCTGTTTTGCTGGCCACAAAGTAATGAGAATTGAGTGAATGGATGAGTGAATGAATGAATGAATGAACGACTGAATGAATGACTGGGAATGAGTAAATGGCCAAAAAGAGGCAACGAGCCAATGTCTAAAAGGTGCGCCCACTGCCGCCAGTAAATGGTAAATGGTAGATGGTAAATGCTGTTGCATGACTCTGGCGGCGCTTTTGGCCAAAGTTCAGTTCAGCAAAAAGCGAAAAAAATGGCAACACCTTTTTGGAGCGGTATGCTTAGGGGCGTGGCAGCACACACACAGCACACACACCGAGCTCTCTTGGCTTGTTTGACTCATGGAAGTCACGTTCGCATTCGCAGCTCGCATTTTGGGGCCTCGCGCGCATTTTGCTTGGCACGCCATGTTTATTAATATTTAAATGCAACGAGGCATTCGCCCCAGACTCAATGCCCCCACTCTACTCCACCTGACAGCCCTACAACTGTAGAGTCGCAGCCAGTCGAACAATTTCAGGCTTGAGCGCTTTGCAACTGAGCGAACAAAACTAAGCAAGTTTTTCTTGTGCTTTTGCTCGCTTACATATTTCTCTACGTTTTGCAATTTGCGTAATCCTTTGGCGTTGCACTTGTCGCTCCTGCCCCACCTCTGTCCCTGTCTCCTCCTCCCAGCACATGTTACATTTCTAATGATGCATGTGCTTGCAACACGCAGCTCAGTTGGCCCAGTTCGTGTGGCCAAGTTGTTAGTTGTTCGCTTCACGATTGGCCTCTAATCGAGTGTCCAGTTGAGAGATTTATAAACATTATATCCACCTATGAGATAATATTGTGCACACAGCCTGGAGCTGCTTCCTTTTCAATTTAATTGCCAGCACATTTTACATATTTGGCTAGTGATTTATCTACTATTCTTTAAGACAGTATGTGCCTTGAGGTTCTCTCCTTGAAGTCTTCTAGGCTACCATCTGTTTCTAGTCTGTTCATTGATATATCATAGATTACATATTTGTTAACAGTTCACAAATGCTATCTTAATATTCTATGTTTGAATGGTTCGCTTTCCTTGGATTGTATTTCCTCTTCAAGCCAACGCAAATGGTAATCCTCTTAAGAAAACCCGTTCATAATTTATGTATTCTCAACCTCTAGTATAATTTGTTGCCCAAAAGAAAAAACTTTCAAGTTTCCGCACTGGTCGGTAACTTCTTTCATATTTGCTGACCTGCAAGGCGGAATTCCATATCTGCTATTAGAAGAAAGCGCTGCCCCGGAAGTTAATATCTTTCTCATTCCAAATGGCAACTTTATGCAGGTTGCCTATTGTTGTCCAAGGCATCTGCTCATTATCTATTTGGCCACTTGCCTTACCAATACACTTGTCATTAGAGGAGCCCCTGGAACCCCGAGCTAATGCTCAGTACCTACCGCCCGCTGAGTTTGCTTATTATTGCTATGCGTTCCTCTTGAGTGCCACCTGCCATTTTGTCGAGGGTCTCCGGTTCGAGTCCCTCGTATTGCGTATTGTGTTTAATTCCCATGAAACTGTGGCAGTTGCTTTTGTCAAGTGCAACAACAACAACAACAACAGCAACAGCAACGCTACCTATTTCACATTTCGTCGACTTCTTCCTTTTGCACCCTCTTACACTTGCCTTATTCTTATACATATTTCCGCCTGTTGTTGCTTTTAATGTTCGCTTCTCGCTAGTTACATCCTCTTGCGCTAGTTACCGCCCAGCATTTACCTCATTTGCATTACAAATCAGATGAGAGCAAGTGAAAATCTGCGCGTGTCGACCTAGTTTCAGCTACCCCTACCCCTACCCCTACCCCATATCCCTGCCCCTACCCAAATCCGTACCTCTACTTTAGCTGTTTTTTCGCACATGTAAACAGCGCTGCTTGACAGCATTAGCCCCCCTTAGTTTTAAGGGATTGTCTCGCTACAGTGCCTGCGAGCAGTTTGCGCATACAAAATTCATGCACATAAATCGCACTCACATCCTTCGCACATCCTTTTTCGTTCACATTTTGTTTCCCACGTTGCAATAAAAAACCCACTAAAACAAAAATAAAACTGCAAAAAAAGGAAACGCAAAACAAAAAATCCACTCAAGTTCTTTGTACGAAATCAAAATCATATATACTATATATTTTTCAGCTGCCAGCTGCCCCGAGGGGTAGGCGTGGCCAGCCTCCCTTTTACACAGCCAAACTAATGCTCTTTCTTTCTCTCTTTTGCAGGTTCGTATTCACACACACTTCCACATACACACAGAGACATAAACTGTAAACAAGAAGTGGGCAACTGGTTCCCATCATAGAACTGAATGCTGCTGCAAGCGACCTCGGGAAAAGCCTGATGAATGGCCCTTCTGCAGGCCAGGCCTTTAAACAGCGTCAAGATACATATACTTATACATATACATATATATATATATATATATATATATATATATTCACAACTCACCCCCGCAGTCCGACATTTGAAATATGCCGCGGCTTCAGTTTTCAGTTTTATTATTTTACGTTTTCCTCCTTTTTCTCAATTGATGTGCCAAAGCGGATTAGTTGAACAAAGTGCGGCGGCGGTGGAAAATGGTTTTTCATAATGTCTCGCATATTTCTTTTTAATTTAGTTAATGCAATTGCCTCCCCACAAATGCTTTAAATGCGCAAATTTATGTGGCATTTAATTAGAAAAGGAGTCAAAGCAATTAAGTGCCAGCTGTTCGCGCTAGCCAGTGCACACTGTACAAATATTTTAAGCGGCTTAGTCATAAAGCCTGCGGGCAGCAATCGTATCACGGCTCAAACAGAGCCCACAGCTCAGAGCTCAGAGCTCATCACTTGGACTTAGTTGGACTACTTCGATTCCCCTTTCTAAATCCGTTCGAATCGGTCAGTGGTCAGCAGGTGTTGCCTGCCTAATTAGCCATGAATCTTCTGTGAGCATTCCTGAATTACACTTTCATCACTTTCACTCAACGAAAAAACGCTTGTGGCATGTGCCACATCAGAGGCTTAAAGCGTTGTCTGTGTCTTTGCCTGTGTCTCTCTGCCTCCTCATGTTGCAAGTGACGTGTGTGTAGCATCGATTTTGTGGGGCGTTGCCAGTGGGCTGTCAATTTGTATAAGCTGTTCTTGGGTGCGAACAGGGGTGTATACGATTGGTATATGCCCTAGTATACTTGCGTAGGATTGACTGCAAAGATTCTTTTACTATACCCACATATAACTCAAATCTATTATTTCAACAGCTTATGAGCTTAGAGTAACTATAATTAGTCAGATATTTGGACTCGTGAGAATTTCTTTTAAAATTGTAATTAAGAAACATCGCTTTCACTCTCATAATATACAAAACTAATTAGTAATAATAGAAAAGTCTAACATTCTAGAGGTCTTCAGGCCAATTTAAAGAGTTACAAACTTAGTTATCTTGACTCTTAATGACTTCTCTTCAAATGCAAGCAACAAATAGCGCTTTCACTGTTATAATCCACGAAAACAGCGTATTGCATAGTCTGGCAACTGTGATTGCCACATTGCCACATTCGCACTTTTTTCTATATTTAATTTCCCCAGTGATTGCCGCCCATTTCCTTTTGCTTAACCCTCATCAGGCGTCAGGCTAAGCAAGCATTAAGACGTGTTTAATCATGAGAGCAGAAACATGTCTCGAAATGTCAAATCGAACAACTGGCGCCCTGAGAAAATTCAAGCCCCCCTGAAACGGAAAGCCGCAAAGTGTAAGGCGATACTCCAAACTCATGAGAATGGCAAATGTGTTGAGAGCATACCAAATAACCAAATATCCGTTGACTGTTGATTGTTGGCTGTTGGCTGTTGGTCGGTCGCATTCAATGGCTCAATGGAGCGGAGCACGGAAAGCGTGTGGGAAACGAACTTTGCGACAACTTTTAATTACATATATGAGGAATTTCTATACACAATATGCATACATACTACAAAAGCTGTATGACATCATTTGATGAATGGCCCCCCAAAACGGAAATGAGTTTGTGGGCCGGCGGCTCAAATTTATCATTTTTGGTCGGTCTCGCAAAAGGGCCAGAATACATATTTGCTCAGGCATTAGACCAACAATTCGAAATTAACGCAAATCGCCTCAAATTGCGAGGCGTTGATGGCAATTGAGATGAAAATGTGGCTGTTGTTGTTGTTAATGTTATTATTGGCTGGAGAGTTGGCTGGCTAATTAAGCAATTAAGTGAAATGTTTGATTAATTAACAAAGTGGCGAGTAAATGATTAAATGCAACACGATTTACATTGATTTCCAGTCAAATTGTACACACAATTAGGCAATTTGTAATTGTTTCAAGGCCATTTCACCCCCAGTTTACAAATTGAAGCGTCAATTAACAGTCGCTGAACTGGACAATATTGTGTTAAATTTTAGATGGTTTATTGAGCTTTTGCAGCTTAAAGTATACAAAAGTATATAATAGCTATGATAATACACAACAATTGATGTAGAAGTTGAATTTCAGTTTAGTTTTGATAGCTTTAAGCAAGCTCAATTATATTCTAGCTCTGCAATCAAGCTGAATGACATTTCAGTCATTTTTAAACTTGCAGCAAAGGCTGCATTTTTGTTTAATTTATCCAGAGCTTTATTCTTGTTTGCATTTATCGCAATTTAAAACAAATTGTGTATGGAAACTAAAAGCAAATATGATTAGCTTTGTCATACAGCAGAGAAAAACTGCTCTGGCGCACATAAATTAGGCAATTTTCAGTGTAGCAACATCGTGTAGATTTATCATTATCATTATCACAGCGCAAGCTTTTGTTTTTTGTGCGAGTTGGATGTTGCGAGTTTAGTGAACTCGCAGCAAAAATGGTTCCATTAGCCAACACAACAGCTTAAGCAAAAGACAGATGACTAACAGAAGGAGAAAGAGTGAGAGGCAGGGAGAAAGGGAGTGAGTGAGAGAGAGTGAGAGAGAGAGAGAGAGAGGGAGAGGGGCTTGCACATTAGATGGCCGCTGGGTAATTAAGCGATGTGGCAACACTGTCTGTCTGTCTGTCCGTCCGTCCGACCGTCTGTCTGCTGGAACTGCCAAGAGTTCGCATAATTTATGGCCTGGCAAATAATTATAATAGTAACACAATGCACAACATATGAGCTGCAGAAGGGTGCAAAGGGGGCGCAATTCAGTGCATACAAAAGAGTCTTAAATTTGATTGCAGTTGTGCTTTGATGGGAAAAAAAAAGAAACAAAATCGCGCTTGCCGTCAGAGTTGCAGTTGCTGTTTTTGCAGTTGCTGCTGTTGTTGTTGTTGTTGTTGTTGTCTCCGTTGCGCCGCTTAACGGTATTGGTAACGCAGTGAGAAGTCAAAGCTAACTGCATTAGCCACATTTTTTTTTTTTTTAGTTGCTGCTGCTGTTGCTCTGTTAATTATGCAAGCGGGCAACGATCGAGCCAAGTCAAGTGGTTCTGGCCAGTCAGCAATTCCACTTGCCAAGCAACAAAGTCGTGTCTCAGGAAGTGGGCGCTAGGAAGTGGCCAATCCCCCTCCCTCCTCCCTCCTTCCACCAGCCTCCTTGTGGCACCTGTTCGACTTGGTTTTCCAAGCCCGAGTCTCCAGTCTTCGAGACTTTGCGTCATTAATAAAAATGTCTGGGCAAGTCTTAGAATTTATGGCATGCTTGCCAGCAGCACTTTTTAACATGTCCCAGACATTAAAGCGGGTTTTCTAGGCTCTGCGTACCCCTGGCTTGGCTACGGCTGCTGGTGTGTGGCCTTTATGCAGTGCTTGTCAAACTGCACGTGCAGATTTGTGCAGTGAAATTGCATATTTTCATGCATAACTCAACCAAAATTTGGTATTATTATGTAAATCATTTACGCATGTGGCATTTCAGGCAATTTGTGCCAAAACCCTTTGGGAATTCTAAACGAATTCGCCTAAATAGGCGAATACAAAAAATGTATTAAATTGCACATTCTACATGTCCTAACCATTAAATTCTAGCCATCAACAAACTTGTTTCGACTTGTGCCGCAAAAAAACACTTTATACTGCCTTTGTGCCACACTGCACCTGCTGCAGGATGCGGCGCGTGCCAGCTGCCGAAAGAAGCCCCTAAAAGTGGCAGCCGCAAGATATAAAATTTCAAATTGGCAGCTGTTATGAGAAATAGCCGCAGCTGTCAGTCGCATGTTGGCCAAAAAGGCGAGCAAAATGTAATTAATAAAATGAAAAACGAAAACCGAAAACCGAGCTAAAAAGGCAGGCAAACAAATCCCACGAGCGACAGCCAAGCGGAAGTAGCCAGTGGGCGCGTGAGAAGTCAACAAAAGGAAAAGAAAACAACAACGACAACGACAACGAAACCGAAACCAGAACCAGAACTGAGAAGCGCACAACTAAACCACAAAATGCATCCTTCCGCCGGGGCAGGCAACATGATTGAGCGGCTCGCTTCCTGTGGCAGCACGGAGAATGAGACTGTAACTGAAACTGAAACTGAAACTAAGACTGAAACTGAGGCAGTCATGACGTCAATACTGGCCCAAAACTAATAAGCGAACAATAGCCGTTAACTGTGGCCAGGGCATGGGCAGTATCTGACACACATTTTATTGACAGCCAAATTGTATTAAATGTGTGCCATGAGTTGACACAAAAAACAAAAAACCAAACCAACACAGGTAAAATCGAACGCACAGAAAAACTATGACAATCATATTAATTATAACCCTGCCCCGTATGATGACTATATACTATAGTCTATTGATTGCCCCAAAGTGTCATGACAAACTTTTTTGTTGCTGTTGCTGTTGCTGTTGGTTTATAAGCCCTGTTTATTGTTGTGTGGCACGAAGACGCAACATTGCCTGCCACTTGCAGCTGGCCCCAAGGATTCGCTGCATAAAACATGAGTTGTGCACACAAAATGTGTGTACACACTGTATGTGTGTGTGTGTGTGTGTGTACACTTTGACAGCTGCGCTATGTGGAGCAGCAGCAATTGCGTGTCAGCGGCTAAAGTTCAAAGTTGACGCATTGGCACAAAACATTTGCGCCGCAATAAATCTCAGCTCGCAGGCGACATTTAAAATGCATTACGCAATATGCTGGGGAAGAGATTGACAAAAAGAAAACAGAGAAATAAGAAAATTCATATTTTAACACACCCACTTAGCCATTGAAAATCAACTGTAAAATTGATTTGAAATTTTAGCTGAACCTTTCGATTGCTTTAGTGTTGAACAATATTCGAACAAAGTGTTTTAAATGGGAGCTACACACCATATAGTATTTAGCTTTTATTATAGAATAATAATATAGTTATAGCTAAAAAAAAAAGTCACTAAATTCAATTACTTTTATAAATTCTCATAATAGAAGCAAAGAATATAAGCACATTAAAGTCATTAAATAAATAAATGTTGTTAGTTTGCACTGTTGAAAGTGATAATTTAAAGTACTGTAAGTATGACTAGTAAAGAATTAAAGTAAATTACCTCTTGATTATTAAATTGCAAGTTTGTTGATGACACTCAGTGTTGAGCAATGTCATTGTAAACTGTCTATTATTATTATCGATTAACGAATTGCAAGAGTGTGAATGCTACTAGTGTATGGTAAATTTCTTACAGTTATGCAGCCACTGTCTGTGTGTGCCGTTATTTGTGTACTGGTCATGTCAACTGGTCAGCCAACAACAACAAAAAGCATTAAACATAAACTCATTCAGATTAAAGATCGTTTGGCGCATGCCACAAGCAAAAAAACAAAGAAAGAAAGAAAAACACAAATTAATGGGCATCAAGTGCGAAAAGAAAAGGTTCATTTCGCTGTCACCTTTTGGCTGTAAAATGTCACAGCAGCGGTAAAAACAAAGCCAAGTCGTTGACTGGTCAGTGGTTTAATGCTGCTTGCATGTTGGTTCAATGAACCATGATCAGTGACTGCCAAACTGTGCGGCGCACTGGCCTCAATGCGTAATGTGCTTTCAATAGCTGAGCAAAAATTGAGGGCCAAAATGGTCTAAATGGTTTTTCGCCCAGCATTTAATTAGTCTAAGAAGTTATTCGGTTCGGGCTCATTATTAACCCATTAATGACCCTAATTTGTTTTGGCGCGTTTGTGCGCGTTCTTCGGGCCATTTTATGAAAACTAAACAAATTAGCTAAAGCGACTACAACAACAGCAACAAGAACAACACTTGCTCTTGGCCATAATTGGGTGCCCCACTCACTTGGGGAGTCGTCGTCATCGCTGGCCAATGGAATTCACATTGCTTAGGTCATCGCCTGGCGAGAACTTCACGAAACCCAGCACTACAATTAACACGAAAGGGGGCGTGGCTGTTAGAGGGGCGTGCAGGCAGCTTTGTAAGTACTTTGTGCGCAATTAAACTAAAAATAATTTGATTACAACAACGCCCAGCAGTGAGCTAAGCAACTTGCCCCTTGAAGTTTAGTTTGATAAGAATTTTGGTATTCATTTCAAGCAACATTGTGATTGGATGTTTTGTGTTTACGGAGTCTAAAAATGATCACTATATAAGCGAAGCTCAGCTACTTATCCGCATTAGTTACTCTGACTTAAAGCACAGTCACTCTTATTTGTTGATCTGTCTAAGCCGCTTAACTCTGAGCCCCTTTGCCATCCCACTTAGCAATGCTAGTTGTTGTTGGATGGTCTTAGCCTAGTTTGAGCTGCTTGCTGGCAATGTTACCTTTGGATTGTTTTCATTTGGGCGCAAACTCGTTTCGCCTGCTCATTTGATACGCTCTCGTTTCGCGATGAATATGTCAAAGTTATCATTTTGCACATCGCCAAACAAGTTGGGCCACTCCGCAATGATCCGCTCACTTGTCAGCCTTCGACGGGCCACAGAGTGGGGGCGGGAGGAGAATGGGGGGCGGATGGGGGCTGGGGAATGGGGGATTGGTAGCTGGTTGGCTTAGGCTTGAAGCATTTGGACTTGGATTGATTGTCATGCTCAAATGGTTCGGCTTGTTGCCTGTATTATTTCTGTGTCACAGCTAATTTCTGTAGCCTTGTTATTGCAAATGCCAACACACACTTAAGCACACCAACACACACTGAGCATTTACATAGACAGTCGCTTTTCACACACAACTTTTCTCAGGCAGCGAAAGTTGGCAGCAGCCGCCGAGCGAGCCAACAAATAACAATAAACAATGCTTTTCCGGCGTGCCACAGAGAGAGTGCAACATCAACATCAACATGCCAGGCAACTTTTTGGCCAACACAAATTCGACAACAACAAAATAATCGAAATACAGGTGGAGCATGAGCTCGACTAGCAAATACGCTATACTAAGTAAAACTTGCAGTACAAAACATAAACTAAGTCAACTCAATGAGTTTATTAAATGTTTATGTTATTTTTATAATAGATCAAAGCTTAAATTAAAAGACTAGGCAGTAAATATGTACTTTTTACTATGTTATTTTTTAATAACAACAAAAATGGTTTATATTAGCAAATATTTACTATTCAGATCGTAATTATTCAAACTTATTACGACAGAGTTTTTGAAATTTGGAATATTTCATAAAAAATATATAAAAAACCTTCAACTTTTCAGTATCTAAGTTATCTCAGTTTATACGAGCACACGTACACGATTTGCCTTTAAGGCTTAACAGATGTTTTCCCGAGTCTCTCACCTAGTTTTCCGCAGCTTAATGGATACCCTTCTAACCCAATTACTTTAGCATAGGGCATAAAAGACGAGTCGGCCCGCAGAGTTTGAGCCAACTTCATGCAGCGCGTAGTTGCCCAGAACCATTACAAGGCCATGGGGTTTATTGCCGATGTTGTTGCTGTTGCTGTTGTCTGGCATAAATTAAACATAAGGTCATCGAAGCGTCGATAGGTGAAAAAAAAAAACGAACAACAGTTAGCAGCATTAACAAAGCAACGGCACAAAAGCAGTTAAGCTCCAGAACACAATGCAATAGAACGCCAGAGAACAGTTTAAATTCGAAATACAATTCGAGGAGTCGCAGATAAAGAGCTACATAATTTATCAGTCACGTCGACGAGAGAAGAGAATTAAAAGAACGAGACAAACTTCTCAACTCGCAGCGCTAATCAGCGGATCAGTCAATGAAACCATTAAAAGCCGGCCAAAAGAATAGCTAAAGTAGAGTTCTCAGGCAGGTGGAATGGATAAACAAACTATGTGGATCTATCTAATATATGTATTGGCATGCTAATCAAATTGCCTTGCCTTGCCTTGAGTGTGCCACGCCCCTGAATAACTAATTTGTTTGCTAATTTTCGTATAATCATTGTGAGCAGCAATTCGCTTTGGCATTCGCAATTCACTCGCCAGCTTCAAATCGCTCGCATGTAAACAACATTTTCCGCCTGTCATTTTTCCAGGCAGCAAAACTGAAAGTTGAAACCAGTTGGCAAAGAAAACTCAATTCTAAAGACGAGGTCCGTCCAGCTTTGCTGGCTAACTGTAAGCCGATCTAAGCAGTTGTGCTTAAGAGCGTTGAAGCTTAGGCTTTGTGTAAATAGATCAGTCATCAGGGGGCCAACGTTGGAAACCTTAGACGTAAGACCCCCATCCGAGCACACACCCCACCTCTTCTTACATCTTCCATCTACCATCTACCAGCTACAGTTGCATTGAAAGATACAGCAAGTCATCAAAATGCAAACTGCACAAATCCAATCCAAAGCAAGCCAAGCAACTAAGCCAAGGCTAACCAAGAGTCAAGATAGCGGCCTTTCAGATGACAGTTCTAATATCATGCGTTATCTCATGTGTGAAAGGTTTACAGTTTACAGCACTAGTCGTCTAATACGGTTTTCAGAAATAAAATAAATTGCAGTGCATCAATTTTGCTTATAGAATTAATGTAGAGAACAAACAGATTAGATTAGATTGAATAAATTTCATATAGCATACAAACTGAATATCAGTCAAAAGCTTTTGTAAATATTATCTTATTTAAGCAAACTTATTTACAGAAATTACTATTTCAAGCGCTCACCTCTTATATTATATTTCTTGAATTATATATATTTTTGACTTTATATTCTATTGCTTCATATGCCAATCACATTTTCTCACTTCTCATAGAGTCTCATTTCCAAACTCTTCTCAGTAATTTCAACCATTATTTAATGAATGAAATTACTCGAATACTCGAATTCTCGAATTCCTTTTGAGTCACATTTCTGGGTATTTCTTGAATCATGCTCAATGTTTTCGTAAGTCCGAAAACACTTGGTAATCTATAGATTTGGCATTGCTTCAATGAGTCGTTCTTCTGGCGCCCGATTGGAGTCTTTCAAGCTCTACTCATGTTCATCACTTGTCACTTTTGATTTACTGCCATATTATCCACACTTATTAATAATGATCAGCATCAACATCAGCATCAGCATCAGCATCAAGATTTCGGCTCACTTGACCTCATTTGCCATATTAAACGATCTTCGTTTCTATCTGGCGTATATGTAAATACATTACTATAACAATAATAATAATGAAAAAAGCCTTGACTGTAGTTCAATTAATAATCAAATATGAATTTGTTTCTTAAATTATTTATATGCCGTCACTTTTTCACTGTTTGCGTTGCTAATTGAATTTCAGCGATTTTCGTATTCGATTCTTTTAGCTAAGACACAAAAAAAAGGCAGCTGAGCCAAGGTTCAAATCGACAACAATAGCAACCAACACAACAAACGACAGCGTCGCGTGCGTGTCAAAAAAAAACCAAACATAATAAGATATAGACAACAAACCAGCTACAGATATAAGATACAAATGCTTAAGATACAGCGTCTAGAGGTTCCGGTTTTTTATAAGTTTTTGCTTTTGCTTTTTAGGGTTTTTTTTCTTTAGGCAGTTTGCAGGCTGTCGTTTTATATATACATATGCGCTGGGAAAGAAAGTCTAGTCGTAGATTTTCTAAATGAAATGCTCGCAATGTTGTGTTAAAAAATTCATTAGCCCCAACAGCCCCGAAAGCAAAAGCAACAATCATCAACAAAAACAAACGCTTGAGGGCTCTCAAAACTGAGAGCTGAGAAAAACCTAAAATTGTTAACACGCCCACGCGTGCCACGCCCACCAAACGGCTAGCTCATCACCCAAGCACCGTTGTTGTTGTTGTTGGTTTTTCGCTGGTTTTTTGGTTGCTTCTCTTGAATTTCTTCATAAAAATTTCGTAAAAAGAAAGTTGCGACAGTGACTGCCAAACTGTAACGCACCCAAAACAAAAACGTGAATCATGCTGAAAAGCCAAATGAATTGTTTGCTGCTGTTGTTGTTGTTGTTGCCGTGTTGAAAGTGTTAACTGCATTGCATAGTAAATAAACACACACATACATACACACATATCATATATGCATAAGATATATATATATATATATATAGATATATGTTTATCTATTTGCTTTTGCTGACCGTAACATTTTTTTTCGGGGCTTTTGCTCATTGCTTAACTGTTTTTAATGCTTTTTATTTTGGTTTTGTTTGCATTTCACTTTGAGCCAATTTTGCGGTTAGGCAGTTGTTGTTGTTGTTATCAGTAGCTGTCAAAAAGTCTCGGTTAGGTTTTTTGTTATTTTCATTAATTGCACGGCAACATGCAACATGCAACATGCCAATCTTCATCATTGCATTCGCCCTCTCTCGCTCTAACACTCACACTTTGTCTGTCTTTCAATCGGAGTGTGCAATGATTGATTGCAGTGACTGTGTCTTGTCTTCTGATTGCGTGCCAAAAATATTTCACTTATTTTTTCATTGTTTGTTATTATTCATAAATTTATGCGCTGTTAATTTATTGATGTTTGAATTTTGTATTAACAACATTTTCATAATTTTTGTATTTATTTGGTTTTTATAATGTTTGAACATATTTTCACAGTCGCCCAAATCTTTTCAAGCGTAGCCAAATTATATTCAAATTTGGGTCTATGGATAGTCATTGTCCCACAATAACAGTTACACTCTTTAAGTTTTTACCAAAATTATTGCTAATTAAATTTTGTGTTTAATTGAAAGTGTCTGGCAATTAGTAAACTTACTTCTAGACTAAACTTTGGGATATTTAAACAGTCAGTGTCGCTCTTGAAAGTGTAATCTAGAAAACAGCTGAGTCAGAAGCGCACTTTCGCTACTCGAAGACTGCAGAAACTGAGTCAGCAGCATGAAAAGCCATTCAAATCTGTGGCACCAAATAGTTTAGTGCAGCATTTCACAGATTTACAGACGCCAAAAGGCATTACATATTCATAAGCAAGTCAACGAATGTCTGCTCCGGATCGGCGTACTATATGTATGTATATGTATCTGGTCTGGTCTGGTCTGGCTTCTCCACGACGTCGAGTCGATTGGACTCATAATGCAGCCAATAAGTCGCAATGGCGCCCAACCCAACGAGGCATTAAAGGAGATGGGGAGAGCGAAGGGGCACAACACTTGTGGGCATTCACTTGCTATAAATACAGCGCGAAATGAATAAGTGCACAAGCAATTTGCGCCAATTGTCGCTGAGACTCAAACCAAAAAAGAAAACACTAAATTCAAAGGAAAACATCAGCAGCTCGCGTACAGTTTGACAGTCACCGACGACAACCAAACGCTGCACAAGTGTGTGTTGAGGGCGCACCGAGGAGCCGGACGTGCGTTGACCCACATTAAACAGCCAAAATGGAAAAGAAAAAGAAAAAAACAACTGAGGCAACCAACGCGAATATGCAAAAAGAGTGAGATACATACGAGTTATGCATATGCACACAGACTCACACAGATACACACACTCACATAGATAGTTGAGAGTCGAGGAATCAAAAAACAAAAAGTGAATGTTCACAATATGTGGGCAGACTGTGCGGGTGGTCAGGCTACAAAAACGAGTGCCAAAGAGTCGGCCAAGAGCGAAATCTCGACGGTCTAGCATAAATCAATCAAAATGATGACAGACAAATAGTTGGCTTTACGGGTAGACAGTTCTAGCTCTTGTAAACCCGAAAAAAAATAGATGAATTTTGACTACATATGAGTTTTTTTACAGAAGTCGTACTACTGAAATTCCACACCAATTTTATTTACCTTTACTGCCTTAAATGACTTTATAATAGAAAATAGCTGTTATTAATGTTATTTCTAGCATACAGTATAATAATAAGCAAAGATCAAAATGGTCAAGGAAACGAAAATCGGATCAGTTTTCATCAAGTTTTAGGTGTTTGAAAGGATTCTCTTAGCTTGTTTTTGATTTTTCAAATATTAATCCCATTTGCTTCGTAATGAAATTCATTAAGGCACTGTGTGCACTCAGTGCTAGTGTGCATCCACTATTTGCAGTCAGTGTAGATTTGCTGACGTCAAAGGGGCTCAGGGCCAAAAGGCTGCGACTGCAGCTGGCAGGGATTCCAAAAGCGACAGATTTACCTGAAGTGCTCTCCTGACCCCAACGTCGAGCCCCAAATGCAACCCAACAAAGCCACCCCACCCACCACCCCCTGCTGGTAGGGTTGCCAACGCTATCAGTGATGCAAATGTGCGCATTCGCTTGTTTTGCTTACGTAAACAGCGACGCGTTCCACTTTTTGCCTCCGATTCTTGTTAAATCAATATGAAGAGCCCCAATTACTGCCTTTTTGTGGGCGTGGCACAGCACTAATTGCGCCGCAGCACAGCAGCTGTGTAATTAAAAGTGTAAGACAGTAAGAGTTGTCAGTGTTGCCAAAGTTATGACAGCTGGCCCAAAACACCGCAAAAAACAAGAAAAGGAAGCGCTTGCTATGAAAATATTCTCAGCGAATTCCAGGTAACTGGCTACCGTCCCGCCACCCACCGCAGCAACCCTGGTTCTTTCAGACTGGCTGAACAGATTACAAGTTTAGAGCAGCAAATGTTGCTTTTGGGCTACAAGTCGCTTTCTAGGAAGACCTGAACAACAACAACAAGTTAAATGTGTTGTTACAGTTGTTGCTGTTACTGCTGCTGATGTTGTTGCTTTTGTACTTCATGTTTCACGCTTCGTTGCCAAATTCTCAGCAGAACGTGGGACAAGCAGCAATAACAACAACGTCGCCTCTTAATTCCCAGCCGAAAGCCAAAAGTCTTCGCTTCGGTTGCCGCCTTCCTCAGCCAGGTTTATTTGAGGTGAGGCAAGTACCTCCTCTCTCTCTCTCTCTCTCTCTCTCTGTGTGTATGTTATTCTCTAGCGTGGATCAACTTCATCACACGCGCAATTATTTTATGAGAAAAGCAAACGATGCGCAGCGGGAAAGCAGCTCACTAAAAAATATCAAATAAAAAGGGGCAAAGGCAGGGACAATAGCGGGGGGTATGAGCAAAGATTGGGCAAGCGGCTCAAACTTTTGTCAGCTGATTGTAATTTAAATGCGCAACTTACATAAAGAAGCTGAAGAGGAAACTGAAGAGCTGCCACCTCGCCGCAAGCTTGCAACGCGAAGAAGTCGCCCTCAGTTTGTGCAGCCAAGTGGAAACGGCGCAGCTTCAATGCACATGCGCAGGCAGCTCGAAAAGGGCCCATATATGTACATACATATATAATACTATATATAAGAAGGGGCCATAAAGTAGCCGAAAGGGCCATTGAAATAAGTCGCTGAGTCGCTGATTGAAGCACAGTGGCCAAAGTACAAGCAGCATAGAAAACAATGCAGTCAAAAGCGACGACATTGCACACTGGTACAAGAGATCCACGTGACAGCTTCAAATCGAGTGAAGTAAAGAGCGCTAACTAAATGACGCTTAAGATGTTCAAAACTTACATTATTGTGAACAACTTGAATAACTATATACAATACTTAATATTCTTTAATTCCTTCAGAATACTGAATTTCTTGAAAGTTTTAATAATATTTCATAATTTGTATTCCAACACTTTTTTGTTGCTAACATTTCTAAGCATAATATCAAAGGCAGTTTTAATCACATGAAAATAATTCGCTGCACACTGTGCCAGCGATCGCTTACAGTTTGAGAGGCAGTCGCAGTGCCCAGAGTCGCTCGCAGACCACAGAACCATGACAAAGAAAACGACGTGCAAAGTGAACCCGGTGTAAAAGTGGTGTGGGGGAGGAGGAGCTGTTGGGGTTCCGGGTTCTGCTTCCCGTCTTCCGTGGGCGTGAGAGTACTTTGACTTTTATGCAGTTGTTTTAGGTATTTTAATCAAATTGCTGCAACTAATTTCATGCTGCACACACGGCAGCCTCGAAGACGACGAAACGTTGCAGTTGCCACTACAGACAGTCAGAGAGAGAGAGAGAGAGAGAGCGAGAGAGGCAGAGAGAGAGAGAGGCATACACAGAGGCAGAGACTCCTTCATTATGCAAATTTTGTGATGGGTTCGTTGCGCACAAATTGGGTCAAAGTTGTGACATGCAACGCGTTGCAGGCAATTAAAAAAAATATACTACAAAATAAAAAATGTTGCAGCAAAAATGTAAATTTAAATTTTTAATTTTGCGCCAGCAGCAGCAGCAGCAGCAGCATTGGCAACTATTTTTAGACCCGCATCCAAGCAAATTGTTTATTAAGTAATTATAACATTTGAAAATCAATCAACGACTTGCATAAGTCTCAAATTCAACTCGGCAGCATTTAAGGTCTCGTTTTCCATATTTGGAGGGCGCCTTTCGCTTTTTTTGGCTAATGAAATTGTCGCACACCACAAAAAGCAACAAACAACAACCAACAACAACAACAACAATAAATGCGACAAGTTGCCTTAAGTGGCCAGTGTTTGGCTTTTGGTGTTCGATAAACGCTAAACAAAATCAATAAACAACAAAGCTGTTTTTTATAGCCAGTGCTACTCAAAAACGCCCCCCCAAAAACTACGCAAGCTGCTCAAACTGTACGCACAAACAGTGATGACAGACTTTAACTGCTTTTAGCCCACCGAATGAGTTCACTCTGATTGCATTTTAAATACAACTCCATAAGAATATTTCTAGGAATTCAAGCACTGATTGCTCCGGGGCCAGTTTTATGTCAATCTCATAATGAGCCACGACCGCGATAAGAACAGCGGCCAGCATAAAACCCTTCAGAAGCACACAGTACGTGCCTAAAGTATGCACATGTGTGTTAATTGAATGTGTGAAAGCGTTTAAAGCCAGCTGCTTTTGGCATTCAGCTCACGTGCAACGGGGGGGTACGAAAAAACAACAACATCTTGAACGCATTTGCTGTAAACGCTACTTTTAATATCTCGGCGAATGGTTTAAAAAGAGCGGCAAATAGCCAAATAAATACTTTTGGTAAAGATTTAGGTATATGCTTTTCACAGCTAACTACGAGGTATCTTCAATATAAGTGGGTTAAGTGCCACGCTTTCGCATAAGATAAACAGCATTACTAGACTAAGATATCTGTAACTATATAAAAGAATATTTATAGTACTTTTTAATCATGTTTAAAAACGCAATATTTTGTTTTACTAGAAATTGGCGTAGTGAGCGAACAAATTAGTCAAATTGTCAGCTAAATCAATTTGTAACACATATATTTAAAAGAATTGCAAGAATTTCTTCTACTTGTAATTGCTGAACAAAGCTTTAGCTACATTATTTGTAACAGCTACAATTGTAACTCAACTATCTCAGCTGCTTTGATTTATACGCCTGTTTGTTGATTTATGCGACTTTGATTTGATATATTTATGCACAACTGGGTGCATGCAAAGAACAATAACAACAGCAACCGAATCAAATACATTTAGATATATATGTATATGCATATTCTCTATATATTATTTATCATTTTATGCCCCACTGGAGACGGCAACAACAACAACAACAACAACAAACTCGATTGCCGCGTGTTTTTGTCACAAGGCTCAGAGCATAAATCATGTCACGAGTGTGGCTGGAATTTGGCTAAGAAGTTGAGAAGTTGGCTGCTAGACTTGGCTGGCACTTTGCACGTGCGTAGCCAGCATATATACATATATAATATATATACATATATGTCAATCAGTTGAGTGTGCTTGCAACTCTTTTAACGCTTCACTAGAGTCATGTGCCACAATTTCAGTGGCCAAACGTACAAACATGTGTGCTGCATAAGTGCTTGGGTTTGACAATCATTGGCTGCCAAACTGTGGCGCCCCCACTCCCAAGTGCGTTTCCTGTGCTTTGTTCCAGTCCCCCACTCTCCGCCCACACCCCCCTCTGGTTCTTTCTCTGTTGTTATACTTTGTTTTCATTTTATGCCAGGCAAAAGATTTCAACGCCCCCGCCAAATGCAAAATGCACATTTTTAATGACGGAGGCCCTGCACTTGAGGCAGCAACAACAATGGCAACACAAACAACGTTGTTGACGTTGCCACATCTCTCTCAGGATTTTTACCATCTGCATGCGTGTGTGTGTGTGTGTGAGTGTGTGTGTGCTGGGGTGTGTGTAGCGGTGTGGGGTACGGGCAGACTATAGACATCGTTCAGGGTCTGCCTGCCCTTCGACTTATGCACCACCCACCTCTCCAACACCCTGTCGCCAGAGAAACCCCACTAACCTCGAAAACGCATCTGGCCCGAAAAGTCGTCGGTTTCATTCTTCATGTAACACTTTTCTCTCACTCTCTCTCTCTTTCTACTCTACGTAATCCGCTTAAGTTCTTAAGAATCGGCACATCATAATGAGCACTGGCCAGATCATCATAATTGTCATGTTTGTATATAGTAAACATATATGTGATTTGTAGTTTTTGTTTTGCTTCTTCTTATTAGGTCGCACTTTTGCCCATTCTTGGGCATTTGTTGCATTCGTTATGCTTTCCTTGTCGAGTATTTGAGATTTTCCGCTTGTGTTCCTAATACTCGAGTGCCGCATCTATCTGCTACTCTCCTACACTTCTGCCTGTCCATGCGTTTTTAATTAGACAAAAGGCAGACACAACTTCCCCTCAGTTGAAATCTCATCAAATTATACTCGACATATCTTGACACATTCCCTCAACCAAGGAACCAATTAAGCAGACCCTTCCCCTTCGTCTCATGGCCACTCCTGAGGCAAAAGGAAATTAAGTTTTGGTCATTGTCTGATGAGTCATCCGCCATTAAATAGCTAACCAATAAGCTAGACAAACCCAGACAAACAGCGTCTGAATGTCGGAACTGTTTATCCATCTATTTATCTAGTCGTAACGCTCTAAAAGGGATGGCGGGTTGGGAGTGCAAACAGCAACAGCAACAACAGCAACAGCAGCAGCACTAAATGAAGCCAACTAAGCGTGTGACGACAGACCCAGACACAGACCCGGGCAGGGCCGGGAACCCTCGACCCTCGACCCCCGACCCTCGAACCCTTAGCCAGAGCACCCGCGCTCTGCATAAAAGCGTCTCGAGTTACCACAAAAACAACGAAACATTTTGCATTAATTTGTCCCTCAATTGCCACATCAAAATGTATCTGATCCGAAAGTCGTGCAACATTTGCATATTCAATTCACACGCTGCTCCGAAATGGTTGCATTCAGTTGTTGTGTTATGAGTGAATGCATTCAATCACTGAACATTCGAGATGACAATGCACTCATTAGCGAGCTACAAATTGTGCAGTAAACTGCATTTAAATTGCACTTAAAAGCATAAGCATTGCATCAAAATGCATTTGGAAATGCATCAAAATCGACGGATTGACCTCGGTCGGCTCCCAGACACATTTCAAGGTCTAACAATCTTTTATTGTAGCCTGCTCTCATTAAAAATGAATCAAAAGGGTATCGTAAAATGCAAATGCTGATGTTTATGGCGGACGGAGACATATAAAGATACTCTACTATACAGAGACCTTCAATTATGTTAGTTCTCCAAGCTTTTCGATGTTTATACTCTTTTCGAAGAAAATAGTATATTAAGTTTTTGCTGAAGTTTGTAACGCATAGAAGAAAGCATCGGAGACCCCCAAAAGTTACTGCCAATATGCTTAGAATGACAATACAAATTGATCTAGCCATGTCCGTCTGTCTGTCTGTCTGTCTGTCTGTCTGTCTGTCTGTCTGTCTGTCTGTCTGTCTGTCTGTCTGTCTGTCTGTCTGTATGTATGCAAACTAGTCCCTCAGTTTTTGAGCTATCGCGATAAAACTTCGCACAGACACTTAATATTCCAGGGGACAGAACATTGGTCGGAGCCGGCAGGATCGGACCACTATATCTTATAGCTGCCATACAACTCGAAGTCGGTTTTGGCCATAAATCCCATGTTTTTAAAGCTATCACGATACAACTTTGCACAGATACTTATTATTCAAAGAAACATCACATTGGTTGGAGCCGGCCGGATCCGATCACTATATCTTATAGCTGCCATACAACTGACATTAAATATTCTTAGAACAAAAAAAAATAAAATTTAAGCGACAAAACGATTTTGTACAGCTTATGAAATTTCAGTCTTGCAGTTGGTAGAGTAAAAATTGCCTATAGGTTCGAAAAGAGTATAAATTCTTCGGCACGCCGAAGATAAGCCTTCCCCACTTGTTTTTCTTATGTTATTTCTGTTTTATTTGATATCGTTTGCTTGAATTCCATTGATACGATCTTTGTTTAGTGTCGCCTGTGCGATAACTTATCGAAACTACAGACATTTTATCCAAATCATTCGCCAAATCTCACTTGGGAGTTTATAAAGCCATTTAGATATACTTGTTATATCAGCTCGTTAACCTAGCCTTCGCTTTTAGCCACGGGAACCTCTTTTATTCGGTAACCCTAATGACACGTGCAATCACTCAATCTTCAAGCACATTATTGAACAACAGTTGCATTTGGCAGCCGGCAGACTATTAAATCAAGGCACGAACTATCGATGAACCCGAAAAGAGAATCGCAACCCCAATCCGAAGCGAACTTTTATGCAGCAGCCGTTACGTGCCACATTTGGCTGCAAGCCAGCTGGAAAGCAATTGCAACTGGCCAAAAACAGACAGCACAGGCACGGGCACGGGCAGAAATAAAAGAAGTTTTTAATATGCTCGCTTGTTAGGGGCGGGAGCACCCTACGGGTCGCATATGCCCGGGGGGTAGGGCAGAGCTTTTGGGGTTGGGCAACGACTAGACAAAAGCTACAAAGCTGGCGCCGCTGCTGCTGGGATGTGCATGTCAAATCAAAATGTTGCCTTAATATTATCCAAAATATAACTGACAACTGGCAACTGGCAACAAGCTCCGCCCGCTAGCTGCCCCTGCCCCCGATAGCCCCTTTGTGCTAGCTTTGCATTCAGCACGTAATCCAAAACCGCACAAAGCCGCCCACATGAGAGCGCGTATTTGTTTAGAGCCAACACAAATTGCCAGGCAGCGGCAAACAGCGACATGAACTGGGATCTGTGCTGTGCCCTGCCATTAACCAATCCATCCAAATCCACACACACACACACACACACACACACACACTCGCACACACACTCGGAGCTGAGCCGGCATTTGCATAGTTCCCCCCTAGAGGTGCCTTGCCGATAATTGCATGAAATTATAATGCAACCATGCGCCTTACTCCTATGTAGCAGTGACTACACTAAGAAAAACAAGCTGTTCGAAATATGCTTCAACTGAAGAAGGTTTTTTTTAATACCATGCTGCCAATTTCCAACAATTATTCTTCATACTCTTTTCGAAGAAAATAGTATATTAAGTTTGTGCTGAAGTATGTAACGCATAGAAGGAAGTGTTGGAGACCCCCAAAAGTTAATGCCAGTATGCTTAGAGTGACAAAACAAATTGATCTAGCCATGTCCGTCTGTCTGTATGTATGCAAACTAGTCCCTCAGTTTTTGTGCTATCGTGACAAAATTTTGCACAGAGATTTATTATTCAAAAGGACAGCACATTGGTCGGAACTGGCCGGATCGGACCACTATATATTATAGCTGCCATACAACTGGAAGTCGGTTTTGGCCACATATCCGATCTTTTCAAAGCTATCGCCTTAAATTTCCTTGTACACTTTAACTTCCTTATAACTCAGCAATGTTTAAAATTACAAATCGATTCAGTTATAATTAGCAAAGATATGCGTCATTTAATATTTCGGTATTGCAGTTGGCAGACTGAAAATTGCCTAAAGGTTCGAAAGAGTATAAAATCTTCGGCACGCCGAAGATAATGCTTCCCCACTTGTTTTAATTTCAAAACAATTTTTTTCGTTATCAAATCAAATAAAAGAAAGAATATTTCGACTTACTTGAAGAATATTTGTGCCTGATTTTTTTCTCAGTGTACATGTAGGAGTTTTGCTCTGCCCACACACACACTCACACACAAAAGGCAACGACAGCTGCTGCTGCTGCTGCGGCTGCTGCTGATACCCTGTAATTAGAGTCTTAGTCTGTCCACACACACAAGGCTAATCTGAATATTTATGCTGTGCCTCCTTGCAGCATCATCGCGGCAGCAATGTCAGCGAGGAGCGCGTGCCACAGCCGCATTCACCACACGATGCCGGCCACAATGGCGGACTGCAGCACTCGGGATCGCGGGCAACGTTGCGCCACTCGATGAATCACTCCGCGAGCTCCGTCTCCGGCTCCGCGTCGAGCTCGACGCCCGCGTCACCGCAGCTGAGCGGCGTGGTTAGCGCCTCGGGCGGCCAGCTGCTGTCCAACGGACATCACTATCAGTCACAGTCGTCGGTGTCGTCGAACTCATCGATTGTGTCGGCCATACCCGCCTCGCAGCGCCTGCTGGAGGATGCGCTGGCCAAGGCGGCACCGTATGCGATGATCATGCTGCCTCTGCTGGGCGGCTACTGGCTGGACGGGACCGAGCACGAGTGCAGCTACGATTCGCGCGGCAATCCGCAGCTGCCGCAGACCACCTGGATGGCCAAGTTCGAGACGGATGACACGGCCAAGTGCTATCGTCGCTTCTATGCGGCACGCGAGCACTCCAATCTCGTTGGCCACGACGAACAGCTCGGTCCGGTGCTCATCTCGATCAAGACGGAGAATGTGGCCAATCAGGAGCACATGCGTATACTGCTGCGTCTGCGCACTGGCACCATGCACGAGCTGATTCCGGTCTCGTGCCTGGGTGCCCAGCCCAGTCCGGCCAAGATGGTGCGGCTGCTCAACGAACAGATACAGGTGGACAACTTTATGCCGGTGCTGTGCCCCAAGGCCTCGCAGCTGATCAGCGTCTACGATGAGCATGTCCTGGTCTCGCACTTCAAGTTTGGGGTGCTGTACCAGCGGTACGGCCAGACGACCGAGGAGGAGCTCTTCGGCAATCAGCAGACATCGCCGGCTTTTGAGGAGTTCCTCGATGTGCTCGGCCAGCGCATTCGGCTCAAGGAGCACAAGGGCTATCGCGGCGGTCTCGACATCCAAAATGGGCACACCGGCGACACGGCCGTCTATGAGGTGTTCAAGGAGCGCGAGGTCATGTTCCATGTGTCGACACTGCTGCCCCACACCGAGGGCGATCCGCAGCAGCTGCAGCGCAAGCGGCACATTGGCAATGACATCGTGGCGATTGTCTTCCAGGAGACGAACACACCCTTCTCGCCGGACATGATCGCCAGCCACTTTCTGCACGCGTTTATCGTGGTGCAGCCCCTGGAGCCGAATACACCACACACACGCTACAAGGTCAGTGTAACGGCCCGCGATGATGTGCCCTTCTTTGGGCCGACGCTGCCCAGTCCGGCTGTCTTTCGCAAGGGCCAGGAGTTCAAGGAGTTTCTGCTGACCAAGCTGATCAATGCGGAGAATGCCTGCTACAAGGCCGACAAGTTTGCCAAGCTGGAGCTACGCACCCGCACCTCCCTGCTGCAGAATCTCGTCGAGGAGTTGAAGGAGAAGACGCGCGACTTCCTGGGCGCCGACCTGTCGCAGACCCTCGCCGCCAGTCCCACCCCGGAGACACCCAAGTCGGAGAGCGGCGGTGGCGGCAATGCGGGCAGCCGTTTCATAGACACCGTCAAGAAGGCGCTCATCATGCGGGTGCGTTCCCAGAGCGTCGATACGGGCAACGGTGCGCATCCCGACAAATTGATCGTGAACACCAAAGGGGGCACCTTGAATAACAAAAAGGATCCACAGCCCGAGACACAAACGCCCAATCTTAATGTAAGTACACATATATACTTAAATCCTATACTAAAATCCCTAAGCTAATTCCTTTCTCCATTGTTCTACCTTTACAGAGCTGCAGTCGCACGGCCTCCAAGTCGTCGTCCAAGTCGAAATCCTCGAATGAATCCACATCCTCATCGCCGGACATCACATCGCGTCCGGCCAACAGCAACAGCAACAGCAACAACAACAACAACATGAACAGTGCACATCCGCCCGCTGGTGGGCTTAACCAACAGAATGGCAGCGTCGGCATCGCAGCTGTGGCCGTGAGTGCTGCCCAGAACGGTGGCATTGTGGGCGTGGCCGTGGCCACCATGTCCGAGACGAGCGACGACTCCAGCCTGAATAGCGTCGATCTGGACCCGATGATGGGTCATTTGGACGGCGGTGCCGCCTACATCGACAGCGACACCGGGCTGGAGAGCATGAGCTCGGCGGAGGCAACCACGAAGGCGTGCTCGCTGTGTCTGGAGGGAGTGCAGGGCAGCATGATGGGCAGCTCGCCGAGCAACGAGACCATCATGATGATCGAGAATCTGCGACAGGAGGTCACGCGGCTCAAGTGCGACAAACTGGATCTGTTGCGTCAGAATGTGGTAAGTAGAATGGAAAGAGAGCAACCGATCGCAAGAGCTGACACTAACTATTTCTCTCTCTCTCTCTCTCTCTCTCTCTTTGCACAGACCTGCCAACGCGACATAAAGCGACTGCGCGAACGTGAACTCTCACTGCAGGGCGATCTGGCTGCGGCAGGACGTGAGATTCTGCGGCTGCGCGATCTGCTCAAGGAGTACATGCCGGACACGACTGCGGCGCCGCTCTCCATATCGCCCATCTAAGCGTCTAACGCGAATTACAACAAATATAAACCAAAACCCCCTCCCGTTATATATTTTGTGAGCGGCAGAAGCAGCAAGCAGCAAGCAGAAAGCAGAAAGAGGAACCACTGTGCCGTGTATAACACTTTGGACGAGCGTCGTTTTTTGATTAGTTTCGGGGCAGGCCCGTAGCAAAACTGTATTATAATTAGTTTGCATAGCTGTTAGAAACTCGAAGAGAGCGTAGATTGTGGCTTGAGCTTAAGTTATGGTCAGGGCGTGGCGGGGCGGGGCGGGGCGGGAAAGAAGCAAGAGATGAGTTATTATTACAGTTAGCCTATATGTATAACAGTTACAAACTAAACAAAAATCAAGTTAATGAAAAGCGAATCAACACAGAACACAAAACTCAAAAAGGTACACCAAATATATAGTATTTAAGTCTATAAGCATATTTAACGCAATGTTAACCCCCACACATACCCAAAAATCCCCCAAAATCCTCACAGACGCAAAACTAATCCTTAACATAAGTAGAAAGAGAGACAGAGATAGAGAGAGAGAGAGAGAGCGCTATCGATTAGCGGACATCACAGTTACAGTTACAGGTTAAAGTTCAAGTAAACAAACATACAAACTTATTCAACGATATAATCAGCACGATTAAGAAACTCACTTCAAATTAATAGCAAACGTTTTTTGGTGTCGCACCTGTCAATTCTGTAACTCTCGTTTTATTCATCACAAACCTCATCAGCAATTTATAACCAATTACAAGCGAAAACGAAACAACAAAATTACTATATAGCGATATATATACTTATATATCTATTATGTATGTGTTTTAAAGTTAAAACCCTCGGTAGTTTTTAGCTGCAACCGATAAATAATAATAAACAAACCAACCAACCAACCAACTCTTAACATTAAGTTTAAGTTGCTTTAAATACTTCTAATGAATTACGTTAAATATTTAAATTGTGGAAGCAGCAGTACAAAGAAAGACGACTCAGAAATTAAAACATTTGCGAAAATCAACTGCTACTTCCAGTGTACATATATAATTTACAAAAGCATAATTCTCGATCTATCGATCTAACCGTAATTAACTATGCAATTAACGACTATTTAATAAAAACAAAAACAAACAATTGAAAACGATAAACGATTTAATCCAGAACATGTGCAAGATTTTCGGATATACATATATATATATATATATTTAGAGGAAACGTAGTGAAATACAAAAGCAAAGGAACACACATATAGCATACAAAATCAAAGAGTTCTTATCGAGTTATCGACACAAAATTATGCAAGAAAAATTTATCTATGAATTCTACCATAAGTACCACAAATTGTTTTTGTTGACAAGCATCATCATTTTTATTGTGTAAAGTATGAAAAACAAACAAATATACATATATAATTAAATATATGCAAAATATATGGAATATATACATAAAACAAAACAATACAACTGTTTTTCTATTGCTAACTTTATTAAGTTGAAGAAAAGGTGGGAAAGGGCGTTTGCCTTATACATTATTCAAACATCGCGCAACATCTATATGTGAAATTAGCCAACACTGCAAGTCAAAAGCTTTGCAGGGTGACCAACTATGCGAGCTTTCGGCGATTTTGGTCTTTGTCACATGCAGCCACACTCTAAAAGTGTGTTGCATTTAGTTATGTTTGGTTTTTAAGCAACACTTCAGCTCTTTTCTATAAGCAATTCTTAAACTTCCTTAATTTATTACAGTATTGCTTTACATTTATTTTATATTACTTGAACATTTAAATTGATTGTTGCTACTTTCGAAACTGATCTCAACGCTATGTTAGAGGTCTGCAGAAACAATGTTACTCTCTCTGCAACTGTTGCGCTCTGCGCATGCTCTCTCTGTCGCATACACTTGCTTTTAATACCCTAGAAAGATGTTTATAACGAGCATAGTGGCTTGTTGTACACAGCATGCAAATGTTAAAGGCGATCTTCGTATAGTTCCACATTGGACAATATCGAATATATATAACGCAATCTTTTATTATGGTAATCAGCTATCAATCCGTGAAAATATTCTATATTCGATTATTTTTCTTTTTTTGCACCTAAATTTAATGTTCATTAAAACAATCTATGGAATTTCTTTACAGATATTATGAAATTTATAAAATTATACTACATATCAAACATGCATAAGTAAATTTTCGTCTATGCACTACAGGGTATTTCACAGTCTTGCTTAGCACTATCACATTCATTCAATGCTTATATTGCTTTGGGTTTATTTTCAAACTCTCAAAACGCGAGAAACTTTTGCTGTGGACGGACGTTTCGTCGCCGTCGTCGTCGCGTGGTTGCTTTATTTTCTTGAATTTGAGAATTGTTATTGTTTTTTAAGTCGCTTACCTGAGGTGCTATAAAGGTGCGCTCAAAACGCATACAAAAAATTAAGTTATTTAGCGTCGCGGCGTCGCCGCCTGCATACAATTTATAAAAACAAACACCTTTCTTCAATGCTCAAATGCTTAAAGATGAGAATATAATCAAATAAAATTCGAGAGGCGCGTGCGACAAATAGTGCGAAAAATTAGCCAATCAAAAGCAAATACAAAATCTGTGAGCTGTGACTTTGTTGTGCATTTGCATTTGTTTTCTGTATTTTTGGCGGCGGCTGCTGTGCACGTAAAACATAAAAACGATTCTCATTAAAATAACAACAACATCAAACACAAAGTGTTCACTGTGTGTGTGAGTGTGTGTGTATTTCATAGTGAGGCAATTTGTTTCGTCGTTATTACTTCATAACAGAGCGCAAAGCAAAGCAGAGCAGAGCGGCGCTCGCTCGCGTACTCTCTTAAGCTGTTACTCTGCCGCTCTCAGCAGAGGCAGCTTAGCAGCCGCACCGGCGTCGCCAGGAGGGTAGCAGCAGCCGCTGCCCCGAAAACCACAACAAAAACGAAGCAGCAAAGCTTTGGCTAACCCTCTCTCGCGCTGTCTCTCGCTCTTTGTCGCTCTGTGTGTGCTCTCTTCCGCCTCATTCACCAAAAGGTAATTAATTGTATTTTATTTTATTAATATGACAAACAAGCAAATAATTGTGAGTGAGTGCGTCTACGATTGTGTGTGTGTGTGTGTTTGTATTTGTATTTAAGCAGGCAGATGTGTGTGCGTAAGCAAATGAATCAAAAATTTAGAACGCAAACAAATTATTGAATAACATAAGCAGCAACAACAGCAACAGAGAGCGAATTAGTTTCGCATGTGGCCACATCATTGATCAACTCGCTCCTCTCTCTCACTCTCACTCTCTCTCTGTCTCTGTGTGTGTGTCTCAGCTGAGCCGAGCTTTAATTATGCGAGTGAAGAGCGACTTGAGATGCCGTAATAGTTGCCGGCTGCTGCTGCTGCTGCTGCTGCTACTGTTAATGCATTTGCTGCCGTTTGTTATTTTTGTTTATTGTCGCTGGGACAATAATAATAAAATGCCAATTAACATTAAGTAGTTTTGCTTAAGGGCGCTGCTATGGGTGGCTGGGTGGTCTTCACACTCGAGCAAACAGATGCCACAGATTAGAGCGGAGAGCGGAGGGGCGAGAGGCGAGAGGCGGGAGGCGGGTGGCGAGAGGTCAGCGTTACGTGCACTCGACTAATCAGCAGGCAGCGCCGTAAGCTGGTGATTAGGTATGTTCCAGAAAGGGGCAAGGAGAGTGGGAAGCTGCAGTGCGCACTGGAGGTGAACGAATTTCGAGCTAGATAGCGTAGTGAAGCTTAGGTACGGCCATGTCAAAGTTGCACATCGGAAAGATTGTTGGCAGTAGCGCTACTAATTGCAAAGATTAAACAGACCGGAATTTGGCAGCCGAGTATGATAACAAAGAATATGCGGGCTTAACAACAGAACAGCACATCACTGACCTATCGCCATTTGAGCTTTTTTCCCGCAGTTGCAAAAAATACTTCAAGATCGGGACAATCCTAAGAATCCCGATTCGACGCGGGATAAGTTGGATTATACGACTATAGAGAATGCCAAGAGGTTTATAACAAACTGTTTTTTCAGCAGAAACACCCGCTAACTATTAAAATGATCCTTTAAAATATAATATTAAATGCATAGATTATGAAAATAAACAAAAATCATTTTATTAAATAGAAAAATGATAAATATTTTGAGAATAGCTGAATCAAAATCCAATTTCAGCTCTGAATCTTTTACTCAATTAGTTTAAAAGATTCAGAGTTAATATATAAATATTTCCGGTTTTCCCTTTAACTATTCAGGGATGCTAACAGAACAAGAATATTAGATGAAACTTGTCAGCTTGTTATTGCAGGACTCGAACAGAATTGAATATGCATAAACATAGCAGCACATACAAAAAGCATGCCCAACTATAGAAAACCAACTCTTTGAAGAGATCCCATCCTGACCCCATGGCACACCACCTGAGTGCTTAAGTGTGCCCAGTTGCCCCGAGTAATGCATCATTTGGGAAGCATCAGGTGGCTATTTAATTGCCGCTGCGTTGTGGCTCCTCGTATATCTCTGTTAATGGGCCATATGCCTCGTGTAGCCGCATAACACGCCCATTATCTTGTCTCCCGTTTGTTTTATGCGTCTTCGCGACGCTGGCGTCTGTTTTTCTCAACCAACCAACCACTCAGGGCCGCCCGCACCACCCGACTAACCACTCGACCGACGACCAAAACAACAAGCAAATAATTTTCGGGGGCGGTCGCCATAGAAACAGCAGCCCCCAAACACCCCCCCCCCACCCACTCAAGCAAACGAAATTTCTGCGAACCACTGAGTGGGTGAGTGGGTGTTTCCTGGAGGACTGCAACCACACGCATATATTTCAAGTGTATAAAAAGGGCGCATAATTTTCAGTTTAATTACAATCACCACTCGACGTATACAAACAACCCAAGCACCCACTCAGACCCCACTTGCCCCGCCTAGGTGCCCATATTTTCAGTACTTCAGTGCCGCGAACTCTTGAGCTTTCACCTGGCTGCGAACCTATTAATAAATCTCATTAATAAATTAAACGCTTTTCACGCAGGAAATTCCCTTCTACAACTTTCCAGCGTCTGGGCCCCTCGCATCACTCTCACTAACACGCCCCCTGGCGGCACGTTTTGGCATATTTCTTGTGCTTTTATATTCTTGGACCTCTCATGATTTACATACGCAACTCGTAACGCCCATAAGGGGTATACACCTAGTCTGGATTAATATGAATCCGAACAGCTCTGAATTTATTTTAATAAACCACAGGTGCTGCAAAAGGCAGTGTATATATTGAAATCGGGCGGATGGAATGACTATATAATAATGAAAGTGAATTTATTGTATTTCAAGATCTGTAACCACAAATATTATTATACTTTCAAAAGTTTTGCACCAATCGAAATTATAATAAAAATATTATATAGTTCACATTGTAAGAAAGTTATTATATAACAAGTAAGAGTGCTCTAGTCGGGAGTGCCCGACTACGAGATACCCTGAACCCAGTCCTTACAATCATTCATATTAATCTAAACACACACATGCTGCAGTACAAGCAGTACAAGCAGTGCAAGCGGTCTAAGCAGTTAGCTTGCTTTTCGCTGAGCCCCACATAATGGAAAGTTAAATCTTAAATAACTTCTGTGTTTATCGTCCGATCTTATTGAAATTTTTGGGGCAAACAATTGTCAATAATATGTGTGACCAAACCAAATTGAAAGGTCGTACCTTCAAAAATGCGTTTTTTTAACTTTTGGGGGGTTTGGGGGGTGGTATCCAAAAAGTGAAAAATTTGTTCATGTGTATGCTATTCGAGATTATACATGTCAAATTAGGGGCCTCTAGCTCTTATAACTTGTAAGTTATATCCAAAAAACGCTGGTCTAAAATCGAAATTTATCGATAACTTTTGAACGGGACGAGCTATCGATAAATTTTAATAAACTTGATCTGTCCCGGGATTAGGAGAACTTATGTTCCAAATATGAAGTCTCTAGCTCTTGTAGTCTCTGATATCTGTGTGTTCATACAGACAGACAGACGGACAGACAGACGGACATGGCCAGATCGACTCGGCTATTGATACTGATCAATAATATATATACTTTATATGGTCGGAGATGCTTCCTTATGCCTGTTACATACATTTGCACAAAACCATAATACCCTTTTTACCCATTTTTAATGGGTTCAGGGTATAAAAAAAGCAACTATATTGCTAGAAACCATTCAATATTGGATTACGATAGATATAGATTATTGCTAACAAAGAAACAATCGGCTAATGCTTAAATTACTTTATTCATAGCTCTTTTGTTCTAAAAGACTTAATCAATTTCAGGCATATGTAATGCTTCAATTGATTTGATAACAAAAATATTTATTATAGCTAGCATTTAAATATTGTTTTATACATCTGTACTTTTAAAAGGGTATTTCAAAATGAGGCCACCTGAAATGAACTTTCTTATTGGTTTGTTTTCCTTTTCATTTGTGCGCTCGTGTTTGATTCTCATCCTTTTTTGCTGCGGCTACGTCATCAGCGGCGTGTTTTAAAAATAAATCATTAAGTACGTATAAAATTTGTTATTATTTCCCATTTGATGTGATTGCTTGCAGTTTGTTGTTGCTTTTGTGCAGTTCGACACACGCCAAGAATGCGGGCGCTCGAGTCTAGTCGTCCCTTGCCCCCAACCCCTACCCCTACCCCTACACCTACCCTACCCTTACCCCTTCCCCTAGTTGCCCCTGCCCCCTGCCCCAGACAGTTTCCTTTTCGGTTAATATATATCTTTCGTTGAGAATTGTACGTTGAATCACGTAAAATGTTCATTTCTCTTAATTTTACGCAATTGTTTTCGCGTTGTCTGACTTTTATTATTCAAGTATGTACTATTATGTTCCTATGCGAATTCACATATATATACATATATATTTTTCGGGGGCATTACCTTTGATAAATTTAACTTCATTATTAGCGAAATTATCATGAGAATTGCGAACGTTTTTATGCAAATTTGTATTTCAGCTACTCGCCTAAGGTCGATGAGTACATTTGTAACTATTTCTGGGTCGAGCTGAATGTTTTGTTGGTTTTTGTGGTTGCACACACACAATTTATACGCTGTGTGTATATAGAACTGGGCACTGCGTTGTGGATTGTGGATTGTGACATAATTAACTGCAAATACGACACGTCTGAAAAGTAAAAACTTTACACATATTGTATAATATGTTGTGCTGCTTTCAAATATACGAATATGTTGTATCACAAAGCAAAGGAACTATTTTGCGTTGTGGTTAATATTAATAATTTGATATAAAAGTGAACATGGAGGTTAGCACATAATGTGAACTGATAAAAGAAGCAGAAATATGCGAGGACTTCAAGAATCTAAGCTGCTGACCACAATGAATACCAACAAGTAAGAGGGCTCTAGCCGAGAGGCCAGTCCTTATAATAACTTATCTGTACATATGCCTAAAAGAACATGTTAGCTTATAAAGTGATCTATGTTCTTTTTAAGTCCCCAAACTCTCTCCGAAACTGAACCAAATTTGAGGCTCAAAAACAAATTATACATCATACATTTAAGTTATATCCAATTTTGAAAATGTACTTTTTCCCCCACTTTTTTCCGCATAAAAGCCAAACAAATATTTATATGCCAAATTATTTCACAATTACTTATCAATAGAAAACGATAATTGTACATTAAGCATTACTCTACTCTAAATAAAACTCAATATTCTACGAATATACAAATGGTATCTGAGCATTAAATCACTTAAAAATTGTAATATTGTTTTTTTTCGGAATTTCCATTTACTAAATACATCGTTTCTGAAAATTGATTATTCTCAAATATTTGAATGATTTATAACTTAGGGGTAAATAAATTCGTTTGGGTATTACCAATTTCTCAGTGACCTTTGAGTTAACTTTTACAACACCTGCGAATGCTTCAATGGCGAAAACAACCGAAAAAAATGGAAAAAAAAAAGGAAAAAAGAACCTGAAAGTTTTCTAGTCTGTACCCCTCGCCGGATGTTAATGTTATTTTGGGCATATATTTTGTGGGCGCTGCGCTGTTTTTAATGTGCGCTGATTTGTTTGGGAAAAAATAAACAATTCCGAAATTTATTTAGTTGGCCTAACCCCAAAGCAGCCCCGCACCCGCAAAAAACAAACCAGCCCCACCAAATCCAGCCCCGCCCCCTGGAACCACTTGGAGACGCTATGGAATGTGTGTCTAATTGTTGTTGTAGTCGCTCGGCCCATTGTACTTGTTGTTATTGTTGCTGATGTACTTTATGATCGCATAAATATGCAATGGAATTGCTTAGTGCCATAATTCGGGCAACTTTACGGGGCAACAAAAACGCAAGCGATTGGCATAGTGCATAGTTTTGGCGGGTAAGAGAGAGTGGCTGGGGGGTGGCTGAGGTGGGGGTTAAAGGTTAGAGTGTGCTCTGCGCAATGGCACAACAAAAGCTGTCACTCGATTTGCATATCTTTTGTGTGTGTCCGTTTGGCGACCTTGAGGACAACAATCAATCAGCAACAGCAGCAGCAGCAGCAGCAGCTGCTGGCAGCTTAAAAGCCGTGCAACACTCGTCCATTGTGTGTGTGTATCTCTCTCTTTTCAGCAAAAAATACAAAAATCAAGAGTGTACTCGACTGATAAATATCCTGTATACTTATACGAATATGTATGTTTATACTCTTTGCGAAGAAAATAGTATACTAAGTTTGTGCTGAAGTTTGTAACGCATAGAAGGAAGCGTCGGAGACCCCCAAAAGTTACTGCCAGTATGCTTAGAATGACAAAACAAATTGATTTAGCCATGTCCGTCTGTCCGTCTGTCTTTCTGTCTGTCTGTCTGTCTGTCTGTATGTATGCAAACTAGTCCCTCAGTTTTTGAGCTATCGTTATAAAACTTTGCACAGAGACTTATTATTTAAAGGGACAGCACATTGGTCGGAACCGGCCAGATCGGACCACTATATCTTATAGCTGCCATACAACTTGAAGTCGGCTTAGGCATTAATTCCCATGTTTTCAAAGATATCGCAATGAAACTTTGCACATATACATATTATTCAAACATACATTTAATATTTCAATTCAAATTGATATGATATGATATCAATTTTTACAGATGAAAGTGCTGCAGTTAGCAGAGTGAAAATTTTCTAAAGGATCGAAAAGAGTATAAAATCTTCGGCACGCCGAAGATAATCATTTTCCACTTGTTTTATTTGAAGGGTTCTTTTTCAAATTTAAAAGCCTGATGCGTGAGCACTTTTGGGGCATAAAGAGTCAAAAGTTTGTGCAGCAAACAAACACAAACAAATACACTATTGTTATTTGGTAATTGGTAGCTGATTTGTAAAAGAGAATGCCTTTTGCAGCAAGGTTCAGTCTCTATGTTAATACTGCATGTTTATTAGAGTTTATTTAATAACATAGTCGAATTCTCGACCTGATCAAGAATATATATGTACTACATGCTGTAAGGGGCAGCAAATGTTCTCTTCAGCCCGTTGCATACACCCGCTACAAATGGTCACAGGGTATACAAGAAAGTGCACAATACATATCCGTAAGATACTTTTTGTATCCACGCATTTCACCTTGTCAATCAGCCGGAATGTGGGTCAGGCATTTCTCATACGACCAATTTCTTTCCTATTGCATGTCAAATGCGAGCATTATGCATATGTGAATATGTCTATATATATATATATATATATGTATATATGTATAATATAGCCAAAATCATATATCATCGCACATGCGCGCGTTCGCCAGTTTGTTTTGTTCAATCCGTCAAGTTATTTGGCGCTGTTCCTCACGTACGCCGATCCGAAACACATTAATTTTAAAATCACAAATAAAAATTCTTGGCTGCGCAACTGTAATTCAAATTCACATTCAAATTGAGGCACACAGAAGCAGGCAGCAAACAAACAAGCAAACAAACCAAGTTGGCAATTATTATTTGATTTCTGACCGTTTTTGTCGCTGATTAGCCGCTGTCGGCATCGCAGCCCTGAATGAACACGCCTACTTTAAGCCACTTGTCGTCGACAACTCCCAAAAGCGAAAACTATGCAAAAACTATTATCAAATGCCGCTCCCCCATTTTAGCATTTGAGTTTTGCCGCTTGTTTATTTTGCTAATAAGAGAGCCGCCACAGCAGAGCAGAGAGAGCGTGTGAGCGAGAGAGAGAGAGCGAGAGAGCGCGAGAGCGTGGCGCGTCTCTTATCAAAACATGCCAAATTTGCAGTGGCAGCTTTTCCCAAAACAAAAACATAACTCACTCGCGAGCGAGACAGCGAGAGGAAGCACGCGCTCGCAACAGCTCTGCTCTGCTCTTGTGAGAGAGCAGACGCAACGTGTGTGCAGCATGGCAAAAGCAAAACAACAACAACCACAGCGACAGCAAAAAAGAGCTCACGTATAACAGTTTCTGTTAGTGTGGAGTGGGCGCGCATAAATTTGCAATTACAGTGGCGGCCAGCAAAAAGGGAAGCGCCTGTAAATGTATAAATCAAAAATGTTAAATGCCACAGTACAATATTAAAAACATTTATTTGACATAAATATTCAATAATATAAACAATATAAGATATAAATATTTATTATTGATTGACACTTAACTCGAAAGATTCTGAGTATGTATTATTTTGCTATGCCTAATTAAATACTTTGTGTTATGTTGTAGGCATGGGAGGAACCAACTCTCAGCTTCTACACATGCTCGAGTAACCCTTTTATACTCTGCCTTTGACTGTCTCTGTTCCTTAGTATAACAGTTTTTTATTTGGTCATTTTCGTTTATTTACAATTTGACATTTTGCAAGCACACTCACACACACAGGCACACAAACGCACACACACACACCGATGAATAGCAGCTCACCTTCACTCATACAGCGGCCGATGCTCAAACAAAGGTCGTCCTCTCTCTCTCTCTCTCTCACACACACATACACGCACTGTGTTGCGTCTCTCTTTCTCTCTCTCTCTCTCTCTCTCTCTCTATCTGTCTGTTTGGCTCGCTCTCATCTCGCCGTATCTCTCGGCCAGCTCTGAAATTTTCATTTTCAGTTTGCATTTTCGTTTTCCCAACAGACATTCGTCGCACGCCGAAGCGTTCGGTCGCGTTTTCAGTGAACTCTGCTCAAAAAATCTGAAAAGTGCTTTCAGCTCCAGCTTCACATTCACATTCACAATCACAAAACCGACTCCGAATTCGCAAAGCTAAACGTGCATGTGTGCGTGTGTGTGTGTGTGTGTGTGTAAATGTGTGTGTCTCGTGTGTGACTAAGTTGATAGTTGGTGCTCAGACAGAGATAGGAATATATGCAAGTACTTAAGATGAGTTCCCAGGTGTAAATCATACCAAAGACCGAGACCGAGACCGACAGTGCTACATACTTGCATATGTATGTATATTTAAAGTGGAATCTGTGAACCGCGCGGGCAGTTGAAACTGTGAAAACGACGTCCATTAACAAACTGGCAACGGTAATTTGTTGTATTTTAAACTCGTTCCAGTTCGGGTGCAAAATCTGTAATTGAAATTCGTTCAACGGCAACCCGAAACTCAATCCTCATCTAAAAGTCAAAAACTTTGGCACAGGTAACAGAAAAACAACAGGAACACACAATTTTTGGGGCTGTTCAATTTGGTATCGAAGTGTTTTCTTAATTTGATTTCGTTGTCGTTGATCTCATCCATCACAAATCAAATCAAAATAAAATTTCATTCAATTCAATTTATTTGTTAAACATTTTTCCACGACGCACAGTGGAGCAAATTTATGAGCTGCCAGGCCATAAATCAAATTAAGCAACACGAAACTTGTGCAAACTAGAAGAGAACACATATTTGATTTAGCAAAAAACCTCAAAACTACACGGGTATATGATAAGATTTTAAGTTGTGGACAAACTGGTAGCAAAACTTTATAGGACATTACAAACGAATATATATTATTTGTGGCTTACCACAGTCACTTTTTAACTCGACGTATAAACGTCTAAGTAGTGTAAAACTTGGGAATAAGCACAATTAGAAAGTACAATTTTTAGCAATTAGAAATTTTTAGAATAAGACACCAAAAATATTTATGAGAGTGCTTAAATAATAGAAATCAACAAGACTCTTACAAAAGTTTTTGAGCTTATTATTTTGAAATTAAACAGCTAGAAAATGCGAATATTGTGAGTCCGTTTAATATTACGTATACGTTATTCATTTCATCAAATACATTTAAAACAAAGTGTGAAGAAAGATAATTTGGTACAAAAAAAGTCTTGGTTTTAGAACTTTTTAGAAATAAGAACCACCGCCGAGGTTCTAATTTCCGAGTTGCCACTGTAGTACCTATTATTCTTATGCTCTTGGGAAGCGTTTAAAGTTGAAAGCTGAAGACTTGAAGTGCATTGAAATTAATTTAATTGAAAGTAGCAATCGATGAGTTGGAACTAATATTTGTTATGCAAATAAAGTTGCTCAAAATCTTCTTTTCACATTTTTCACCCGTTGTGCGTTTCACAAAACTTATCCACCGTAGGGTGCTATTGTTGTTGCTGTTGCTGCTAATTGAAAATTGTGCCGAAAATTGTGCTTTGCCTCTGGGCATGATTTTCGCGTATTTATGACCCGTCCAGAGAATTTGGTCGGTATTTTTGTTTTTGTGGCAATGTGTTGAAATGTTGAAAGTTATTTTTTCTGTGTGTGTGCTTGCCACACAGACACAGACAGGCGACGACTGCCAGCGGCAAAGGGGGCACTGCTTTTGCTAAAGTGTCTGATAGTTGACGCTGCTTGTTTGCTGCTTGTTGCCCGTCGCCCGTCGCCGGTTGTACTTGAACTCATAAGGCCAACGGCGTATTTCATAGATACGCACTTGTATCTCAAAATGTGTGCCACACAAATGCTCCCCAACTGTTGACTGCAGTTATAGCAATCGACAGACAAATTAGTAGTAAATACAATCATTTATAAACAGTTTGTTTAGTTTGAACGAAGCGCTTCCTTTTGAATCATAAACTCCACAAGCTCTATACTCAATCAATAATTTGCATTTAGATGTAATCAGTTAGCAAAAAACAATAATAGTATTGTAGCTCAATCAAATGTGTAAATACAATTATACTAATTGATTAAACTAAATACAGAAAACTGCATGTGATCTAAGTTCGGTACGAAAACTTTTAGAGCAATTCATTTTCTTATTTTAAACATGACTTAGCCTCAAGATAACATCCATCAACATTTGTGTTTTCTCATTATTCATCTACTAAGTTAGTTGGCTTTAGTTCGTAAATGGACTCTAAAGATACTTAAGAACTGGCACATTTGCTGCTCTGCATAATTCAATGGCGCATGCTGTACGCATATTTAATCAGTAATGCGTTTTAACTTGCCACTTGCCACTTGGCGCTTGGCGCTTGCCACATGCCGCATAACTGAGTGGTGGCAAGAACGTTACAGCCGCATTTGATTGGCACTCAAAAGCCGCGAGTTTCAATCAGTCAAACGCAATTAAGACATTAAAGGACAGCTGCAAATTGCTCAAAGAGAAACAGCGAAACTGAGATAGAGATAGAGATAAAGATAGAGATAGAGAGACAGCAACAATGAGTGTGGTATGTGTGTATATAGTATATATCAAATGCAGCGCACACTTGGCTCATTATGCTGTTTAACCCCTTAGTTACCATCCAACCCCCTTCTACACACAGCTGGTCATTAATTATTTAAGAACGACGCCAACGGGGCTGCAACAGTAAAAAAGTTGCGCATACGCAGCGTTGTCCAAACTATGCATAATAATATTGTTGTTTTGTTGCTATTGCTGTTGCTGTTGCTGTTGTTTAGTAGCTGCTCTTGTTGCTTTTGCTGTTGTGTCAGCCGCCAACGCACACAACGATCTATCATTATAATGAAGCGTCAAATCTAATACGGGCATTTTCTAACTGCCTTCATAGCCATGTGGTATTCCACAGCTGTGGCCAACAGCGGGGGCGGGGAAAGGGCGGCGGCTAGTGGGTGTGTGTTATTGGGGTATGTGTGCATATTTTTGAGTGTAGCCACGACTCGCCCAGTTAACGTTTCTTGTGCCTGATAACGCTGACAAACTAGATAAAAGCGCGATAAAAATGAAAACAAAATTTACACAGAGACACAGAAAACTGAACCGAACTCAACTCAACGCAGCTCGACGGAACAGAACCGTTATAAATAAAACAAAGATGAGAGCGGCTGCTGCTGCTGCTGCTGCTGCAGAAATTATGTTTGAATATTCTATGGATAGCCAAATAAGCTCTGGGGGCATTCTGAATGAATGGCGAATGAGGGGAAGTGCGAGAGCACAGCAGGGCAGGAAGTCGCTATGAATATGAATGAGCTGACTGCAAATGGCAATTTTCATACCCTACACACATAAAATTTGTATAGCAGGGTGTCATAAAACAGAATTACACATATTCGCGATAAGCATCATCCTTGTTCTCCGACTTTTTTAAGAGCTGAATGCTACATGCGTATTAAAATCTATACAGACGATGAAATGCGGCACAACATCATATTAATGGAGCAAGCAGTTCTTGCGAGGTGACAAATGACTAGGCAAAAAACCCTCGTCAAACAGACGCACAGGTAGAAATAAAAGGACCAATGCTAAAAAACAGCAATAGCACTAAACCAAATTCAACATTTTCATGCAGAAACAGAAACCAAAATTTAAATTAGAAACAAGCAATTACTTAAATTAAAATAGCTTACAAGGTCTCATACAACATACATGGCAACATAAATGTTATCTTCAAATATGACTAGAAATATTTCTTAAAAAATTAGTATATCAAATACTTTTAGTTGTAAAAGAGTAGCTTCTAGTCGCGTAAACTTAATTAGAGCCAATTGAAGTGTTGTTGCTATTGTGATAGCTGCTGTTAGCGCGCGATAAACTTAGGCAAAGTACCCCAAATATTTGTGTGTGTGTCGACGACATTGAAAGGCGGTTTTAATTAATAATTATAATTTTCACTTTTTTTCGCTGGCATTTTGCGGTTACTTTATGTAAAGCTCATTAGTTAAAACAATAATTATGGTTTGAATAGTGATAATGAGATCGTCGTCAAATGCCAAATGTCAAAGATAGCAAACCGAAAGACAGCAGCAAACAAAACAAACAACAACGTGCAGCTTGCAGCACATTACGCATACGCAGCGTGCCACATGCCGCATGCCACATTTAATGTGCCTGCTGCATTTAAATGCAAACCAAAAGTAAACACACATGCAGCTAATGACAGAACTGTGCGTGTGTAAATAATTAATGCTGTTGTTTATTTATTTATATCGGTGCTAATGCAGCCCGCATTTAGTATACGCCCCCACATCCCAACCTCACTTCTATTCGCGTAATTAGCCGTAATGAAAAGCTGTCCGAGATTTATGGCCGCATCGTTTTCCCCAGTTTTGTTTACAGGCGTTTTCTCTTCTGGTTTCTCCCCCTCCTGGCTCCTCGCTCTTGTGTGTCGCGGCGGGTGGGCGCTGACTTGGAAACATTTGACTTTTGATCTTTGCCAAAATGTCAAAATTTGAGCGAAATATTTGACAGGCAACTAACCGATGGGAGGAGGTTTAATGAAATTGTAAGCAGCGGGCTTGAAGGTTAAGTCCAATGGTGCCGCTGATAGCTGGTGGTTGCGAGGTTGATTCTTAGTTGATTAACTTAATAATAAACTGTACAGATTTCAGCTGACAAGCGATAATAATGAGCATTCTGTGGTTGCATCAGGGCTTAAGCAATTTAAAGGGCAACACTTTAAGGAGTAGGATTTGTATTGCTAACATATACTCTTTTGTGTGGGCATGGGCATTTTAAAGAAGACATTTCCGATCACATAAAATGTATTTATTCTTTAACAGCATCAACAGCCGATTTGATATATAGAATATTGAGGCAATGGATTCCCTTTCAACTAATTTTTCAGAATTAAAATGTGCCTCTTTTTCTCAGACCTCAGACTCAGAATATATCGCTCTTCAGCTCCTACCTTCCTCTATCTATCTCTCTCTCTCATTGTTTCCTCTCACCTACTCTCTTTCTCTCTCAGTATTTCTCTTTCTCTCTTTTCTTTAGCATGCTCATCTCTCGCTCTTTTTATCCCAAAAAATTTTCGTTTATTAAAGTATCATAAAGTAAAGTATCATAATTAACTGTCTGTATTGGTAGCAAACTATGCTTTAATCATCGGACAATTAAATCATGCAATGCTGTATTTTTAAAGCCTTCAAAACCCAAACATATATCTCGAAACGAATCATCTATCTTAATTTCCTTCATGTAAATTCCGAAACAGGACTTACTACTTTATTGGCATTGTATTTACATTTTCTGTTTTCATTACTTTCCTTACTCATGCCAATGACGTACTAAATGATTATTCTTCCTGGAAGTTGGTATCTCAAATCGATACGTGTGAATTGTCCATTTCTATTACAGAATTTAAATAGCCCACCCTTTTGGCTGGCAGCTCCAAATAACTATGCTAAGCTTTTCGCACTTAGCTAACCCAACTGGCGCAGTTTATAAATGGAGCATTTTCGCATAAATGAAAATAGATAAACAGAAGGGTGGCCAGTTGGTAAGCCAGTTGTGCAGAGGGGGTGGGGGGCATCAAATGGATTGTGAAAACTCGCGTGCAAAAACCATCAATTGTTTTGTCAATATTTTTACAATTTGCCTACTTATAATATCGACAGGCGTTATCTGAAGGTTGAGTCAGAGTTGGGTCACTCAACTCCACAAGCGCATAATGAAGTGCGGCGGCGGGTGGCAAGTGGCAAGTGGCAGTGGCAGGGGCAAGTGGCAGTTGGATGGGGGAATTAAAAATGCAGACCGCCAGCACCCTAAACGAAGTGTAACAAAAGTTTTCCAATTGAAGGCCCCCTGAACAGTTTGTGGGAGGCAGAATGGGGGGCGAGGGTGGTTGGTGGGTTGGTCGGTTGGTTTTGTGGTAGCTGAGAGGCTCGACTTGACGTTGATGGAGGTACCTCAACTCGAAGTTGGTGCCTGAGGGCCTGTGTTGTTTTTGGTGTGTCATTGAACTGAAATGTTGTTTTTCTTTTTCACAACGCACAGAAGGACATACCGGACTTACGCCTGCTCGCACACACACAAACACACACACAGAGAGAGAGAGAGAGAGAGAGAGAGAGAGAGAGAGAGAGAGTGTGAAGCACAGGGCTTTATATTTTTATTTATTTGTGTACTTTACCGATATCAAGCAAGTCTGTAGCCAAAGGGGGAAAGGATGCCAAATTGTTGACGCCCCCCTCGTTTGTTGCCTAATGAATTTGTGCGAGTAAAACGGGCCAAAAATTGTCCAGGAAGCAGCAAACAGCAAACAACAACAACAACAACAACAACAAAGATATCAAGAGCCACAACGATAACAACAAGCGAGCGAAATTTACATGATTGCCGCGCAGTGTTGAAATATTCAAGGCACAACAGCAGCAACAACAACAACAACAAAGTCCTTTTGCCTGGCCGCAAATTACTCAACACTTTCGCATTTTAATAAACCCCAAAAGCACTTGCGAATCCCTTTTTCTTGTACCTTGTGTGTGTGTGAGTGTGTGAGTGTGCGAGTGTGCGTGTGTGCTTGTGTGTGTTGGCTTAAATATTTGATTTGGCCTGCGATTGTTTAAGTTTTGTCGTCCCTAAGGTCAAAGGTAATTGCAGACTCTCAACATTTGTGTTCCGTTTCTGAGCCAAGAGCACACACACAAACACACACACACACACACACAAATATCTATTTGACATACTAGTAAATATAATTTGGTTTTCGCCTAAAAGCCTCTATTAAACAATAAATACAAAAGAGCAACAACAATGACAAGCTAAAGCAATTAGTTTAATGTAATTCTCGCTCTATCAGTGTGTCGCTCCCTCTCTCTCACTCTCTCTCTCTCTCTCTGTCTATCTCTATCTCTCTCTTGCTTAGTCGTTTGAGCGCTTTCGGCTCAGTGCGAGATGAAGCTCTGGCAAAAGTTGTATGTACCACAAATGAAATTATAGTCAGCATACACACTCAACACACACACACACACACACACACACACACACACACAGTGGCAGGCCACAGGCTGTCGCTGCAATTTGCGCGTCGACAAAAACGTTCGCCCCTAAAAGCATGCCACACATTTTTGCCCCCCGGCCCAACTTCGAGTACAGTGCGGCTCCTCCCTGCCTCGCTGCCTCCCTGCCTCATGCCTCACGACTGTTCATTCTCTTATCTTTGGAAGTCTCGGCTGCTCTCACCTGGCGCACTTTTAAGCATTTTAACTTCGCTGTCGTTGGCAACGCTGTCATGCACATTAACCAAATAGCTGGTGCCTTGATTTGATTATCATGTTTTTTGCCAGTGCGAACCCAGATTGCCGTTTGACAAGCAACTTCCTCAATGGCGTTCGTGCAACAAAAACAACAGCTGATGCCGCACACAGTTGGCATCTGCCAGCGGCTGAATACGCTTGATTGTGCACCGGAAAGGGTATTTCAATTTGCTGTTTTGTGCTTTGTTAATAACAATAAACGCATGCCACACAAGCTTCAAACTAATGGTTATTATTATGTAATACTAAAGAGTTCTTGTATGTGACCATGCAGCACATAAATGCATTAGTATTTAGTATACGTAGCATTTGTGTTACATAATATGAGCAAGCAGGACAAAAGCGCTGTTAAATATTATTTTTGCCATAGAGAGCAGAAAAATTCAGTTTGTCACACATAAACTGACAGCTATTTCAGCATATAAAGAGAGAGGTGTGTTTTTATTTGCCCTCCCCTAACAATTCACAATCAAATTTTAAAGTGTCATGTAGTTTTAAAAGGTTTTAAGGTTTAGAATAAAGTAATGTGGCCATGGAGGACATATTTCGCATATAGAAGAGTGTGTATAATAAAGAATTCATGGAGTAAACAGCTAATTAGCAAAAATGCACTCATAATTATAGAAAAACGACGCAACAGGCCAAAATAGAAAATCATTTATTATATATATAAATTTATTTTAAAAGGTAGAACTGAGTTACAAATAGTAAGGCGGTTTGCCTTTCTGCAAAGGACATATGTACAACAGGAGATAAGCCCATATTAGCCAGCTGAAAACCCAGTTTACTATCAACGGACGTGCGTACAAGGAGTATTCCCAAAAATTTCCTTACCATCATTCTTGATGCTCATTTACAGTTTACAGTCGGCAAACATATTTTGACTGGCGCTTTGATTTATGGCGCCGTAAACCGTTATACTAGGGGCGAGGCGGCCATTTTGTTCTGCTTTGTGTCGCATGCATGATTCATGTGGCACTGTTATTATTGCTTTTGTGGTTCTTCTTGTTGTTGTTTTACTAAAAGTGGAAGTCACTTGAAATCTGTGTATTGCCTTCTGTGATTTGCTGCCCCAAACCTGCTATTGGAGAAATACCTCCCACACTGGGTGAATCTGCAAATTGCCTGCAATAAATTTTTGCCCGTTTGCCATAAAACACTTAAAACGATTTGTGCGAGTAAAAAATAAAGAAAGGAAGAAATAAAGCAAATAGCAAAATAAAGGAAACTAGAGCGCAAGGAGCGCAAAAGGAAAAAACAAAACCGACAAACGACGCATCGTTGGCAATTTTCATTCGATTGGCACTTTTCGCGCTTGTTATATAAGCCATAACAATTTTCCAATCATTTCCACGCTATTCGCATGCTAAACCAAATGCCTAATTACTTCCGCAGCGCAGACTTTTCCTTGACGAGCCAGCTCAATTTGAAATGTGAAAATTTGACTGGAAACGTCCAAAATAAACGCACACAGATTCAATTTTATTTACTATCACATTAACAATACACCTACACAACTACACACACACACACACACACACACACACGTGTGGCAAGGTTGTGCGGTTTTCAGACTTAGCAAAGTTTTGCTTACGTTATCATTTTGTGTGTTGCTGAAATTCTTTATGGTATAGCCAAAAGAAATTATAAATGAATTAGTTGGAAAGTCACGCGTGTGTGTGTGTGTGTGTGTGTGTGACTCCTCTCTCTCTCGCTCTCTATCTCGCTTTGTCTCTCCCTCTGTTTGCTGTAATCGGATTATGTGTTGCAGAGCAAAACTTAAAGCATCGAATGATTCATGAGCCAACGAGAATTCTGAATGAATTTACTGAACATTTATCGGCAGCTGTCATCGGAGGGCTCAGTTTCGTGTTCGAGACCGGATGTCTATTTGAATGCCAGATAAGCTCCACAACGGCACAATACCGTTCGACGGCTTTCAGCCCAACACACACACACACACACAGCAGGTCAAAAGTTGCTGCTAATTGAAAACTAAAGACTGAGAGCTGAAAATGTATTTGTGCTCCAGCGAAACAATTTTGCATAAACGAAATGCGAAAACGCAAGCAAAAACTACACAATACGCTGAAGCAGCCTAAAAATAGGCTAACAAAGCGAAAGCCATATTGAATGATAACTCTGCAAAGAGAAAGATCCGACTTGACCTTAACAACATGTTATTTTCATAAATGCTAGCTAGTCGAGTATCTGTGTGAAATGTATGTTAAGAAGTGAAAGGGTCAAAAGTAAAGCTTGAAAATCGATTGTACTGAAATCAAAGCATTACTCCTTTCACTTGCCACACACCAAAGAATCTTTTTCAGGCACTTAAATAATATTTTTAAAGCATGTCCCTGCTCGGGCGCCAACAAAAAGCGTCAAGAACAGGCAACTGACAAGACTGCTAATAAGTCTTAGCTACAAAAAGGCAGCAATATATAAAGAGTCCTACGATTTAATTAAAACCCAAGCATTACTCTTCCAGCACATCTTGGACGCCTTCAGCTGACTTAAATAAATAAACTACAGAAATAAAGCTAGTCAAGTATAGGACAGTGAAAAGAAGCGATTGAAAGCAAAGCACTCATAAACAGCCAAAACATCATTTAAAAGAATAGTTTT